>OV049924.1:303871745-304471745 GCA_920104205.1 Eupeodes latifasciatus | reverse complement strand
TTTAAAAACTTGAAAAGATAGTAAAAATCGAAGTTCGGGTTCACAATCAGCACTAAAAATCAACTCAAAAACGTATATTTCAAAACTATGAAGAATTCACAAAAACTAAGTTAGATACTAAAATGATTGAATTTGTATCTAAAATACAGAGATTTGTAATTTGTAAAACCATCATATAAATTATAACTTAATTTATTGTCGAAGCATATGTTGTGCCTTAACTTAGCCTTAAAAACCTCGTTTTTAGTTGCCTAAAGCATTTTTAAAGTTGCATGTTTTAAAAACTTGAAGTGATATAAAAATTGTATAGATTCGAATTCAGGACTTTTAATCCTTTAAAAAAGTATTGTCTTCTTTAAGCGAAAGACAAAAATAGTAATTTTTCATACCAGTGTTATCATTAATAAAATACATATTATGTCCTTCCTAGATATTCAATGCAGGGTTATATGGATTTTTGTATATTTATGAACTTAGGTTAGGTTAGGTTAGGTTAAAGTGGCTGTTGGTTGGGACGTCCAACACACTTAGACCAAAGTATGGTCCGTTGTGATACCACATGGATCAGTTAATCAGCTTAACTCGTTGAACCAATTGCAGCTTCGAATGAAGCGTAGGAGACAAGTAATGTCTGAATTTTTTAGATCGCTGGTATCGTTAAAGTAGTAGTCTCCAAGGTGCATTCTACGTCTTTGTGATAAGGCAGGGCATGTGTACAGAAGATGAGAGATTGTCTCCTCTTCTTCTTCGTCCATGCAAATCCTACAAAAATCATTTGCAGGGGCTCCAAGTCGAATAGTATGCCTTCCTATTAAGCAGTGCCCAGTCAGGACACCTATAACGTAGCTAATGTGCAATCTACTCAGAGAGATTAATTGTTTTGCGCGCCTGGCGCTAAGAATAGGCCAAATTAGTTTAGTTGCGACACAGGTGGTGGTGTTATTCCACCTGAAGTTTGTTTTCTCTATGGTATCTTGCTTTAGCATGAGCTTACATGTAGCTAAGGGGATACCTATGCTAGCATTGTGAGCCAGCAGAGGTAAAGTTGTTCCGCTTTTTGCAAGTTCGTCAGCTTTGCAATTTCCTGGAATGTCTCTATGGCCCGGCACCCAGAAAAGGTGAATGTTGAACTGTGTAGCCATCTCCGTAAGAGATGATCGACAATTTAGGGCTGTTAATGAATTTGTGGAGACTGAGTCTAGGGACTTTAGCGCGGCTTGGCTATCCGAGAAGATGAGTATATCATTAGTTGATATAACGTTTTCTCTAAGCCAGGATAAAACTTCTTTTATAGCCAGAATTTCAGCTTGGAACACGCTACAATGATCGGGTAGACGAAAGGAGAGACTTAAGTTTAGTCCATCTGAGTATACGCCTCCACCGACCCCATCCTCCGTTTTTGATCCGTCTGTATAAAAGTTTATAGGACCATCGTTCAAAAATGATGTATTCTCCCAAGAAGACCTGGGAGGTATAGTCACTTTGAAGCTATAGTTCAAAGTGACTTTACCTCCCAGGTATGAACTTATGAACTTAAATAAACCTAAAATATTATTTTGATTATTGGAATTATAGTTTTCCGTCGGCTTTTTGGTCACTATAGTTTTTGCAATGAAACAATTACGTTACATTAACTTTCCCAACGTTTCGGCAGGGGTTGCTGCCTTCCTCAGGGGAACTTTATTAACACAAAAATATACAAATAATTTAAGTTAGATAAATAGGATACAATTACAATATAGTTTACTCACTCAAGAAAGATTTAAAAAAACAAAATTTAATATTAATTACATTAATTAATATGAATTAAAAATAAAATTATAAATGTAGTTAGCACTTCGAAGAGTGAAGTTACCTCAAAATTAAATAAAGCACAATTTACATTTAAGAACAAAGAAGAGAGCAATATACAGCAGAAATGTTTTGTGTGTCTTGTTTTCGGTTCATGTTGTTTTTGTTATTGAGAATATGTAATGTTTCTAACGTGTATCGTTTCGAAACATGTTTCTCTGTCTGTAGAACTTCCACGCCTTCAAAGTTTGGAGAATGACCGCTTTCAATGCAGTGACTGGCCAGGGCTGTCTTCTCAGAATTTTTTAATTTTATGTCGGACTTATGATTCGAGATGCGTTGTCTAAGAAGTTGTTTAGTGGTCCCAATGTAACACAGGTTGCACAGTTCATTTGATTTACCATTGCAGTTAATTTTGTAGATTACGTCTGTTTGTTTGTCCTTATCCGGTTTCGTCTTGAGTTTAGTAAAACATTGGTCAAGTGTTTTGTTTGATTTAAAAGCAAGGCAAACCTCTGTCAATTTTTTGGAAATCGATTTTTTGAAGTTGTTAGATAAAGTTGGGACGTAAACCATGGTTTTGTGGTGCGTTCTAACGGGTTCGTCAATGTTTTGTCGTGGAATATGCATTTTGTGTTTTAAAAGGAGGCTTCGAATTATGGTAGAAGGATAACCATTATCACTTAAAATTTTGATGACTTTTTTCTCGTTGGCGACGTGGAATCGTACATCACTTATTTTGAAAATTTTATTCACGAGGTTGGACGCAGTATTAATGATGATATGCCTTGCTTGGTTTGATCGGAAATTAACTAGTCTTCCAGATGCTGTTGGTTTTTGATACCAGTCGAAAAGCAAACAATTTTCTTCACGGTATATTTTTACATCTAAGAACGATATTGTTTTGTTGAACTCATTTTCAATTGTGAATTGAATTTTTGGGTGGAATCCGTTTAGAATTTTTAGTACTTTTTCTATGTTTCTTTTATCTATTACTGCAATGTTTAAACAACATTGAAGAAAAACCTGTGTTCATAGCAAAATATGTTGATGACATATTTGCAGTAATAGATAAAAGAAACATAGAAAAAGTACTAAAAATTCTAAACGGATTCCACCCAAAAATTCAATTCACAATTGAAAATGAGTTCAACAAAACAATATCGTTCTTAGATGTAAAAATATACCGTGAAGAAAATTGTTTGCTTTTCGACTGGTATCAAAAACCAACAGCATCTGGAAGACTAGTTAATTTCCGATCAAACCAAGCAAGGCATATCATCATTAATACTGCGTCCAACCTCGTGAATAAAATTTTCAAAATAAGTGATGTACGATTCCACGTCGCCAACGAGAAAAAAGTCATCAAAATTTTAAGTGATAATGGTTATCCTTCTACCATAATTCGAAGCCTCCTTTTAAAACACAAAATGCATATTCCACGACAAAACATTGATGAACCCGTTAGAACGCACCACAAAACCATGGTTTACGTCCCAACTTTATCTAACAACTTCAAAAAATCGATTTCCAAAAAATTGACAGAGGTTCGCCTTGCTTTTAAATCAAACAAAACACTTGACCAATGTTTTACTAAACTCAAGACGAAACCGGATAAGGACAAACAAACAGACGTAATCTACAAAATTAACTGCAATGGTAAATCAAATGAACTGTGCAACCTGTGTTACATTGGGACCACTAAACAACTTCTTAGACAACGCATCTCGAATCATAAGTCCGACATAAAATTAAAAAATTCTGAGAAGACAGCCCTGGCCAGTCACTGCATTGAAAGCGGTCATTCTCCAAACTTTGAAGGCGTGGAAGTTCTACAGACAGAGAAACATGTTTCGAAACGATACACGTTAGAAACATTACATATTCTCAATAACAAAAACAACATGAACCGAAAACAAGACACACAAAACATTTCTGCTGTATATTGCTCTCTTCTTTGTTCTTAAATGTAAATTGTGCTTTATTTAATTTTGACGTAACTTCACTCTTCGAAGTGCTAACTACATTTATAATTTTATTTTTAATTCATATTAATTAATGTAATTAATATTAAATTTTGTTTTTTTAAATCTTTCTTGAGTGAGTAAACTATATTGTAATTGTATCCTATTTATCTAACTTAAATTATTTGTATATTTTTGTGTTAATAAAGTTCCCCTGAGGAAGGCAGCAACCCCTGCCGAAACGTTGGGAAAGTTAATGTAACGTAATTGTTTCATTGCAAAAACTATAGTGACCAAAAAGCCGACGGAAAACTATAATTCCAATAATCAAAATAAGTACACAAATTGGTCAATAAATCAACTCAACTAAAATATTATTGTCTTAATCATTTTTGACAGGCAAAGTTTGATAAACCAATAGTTTGCCAACTAGAAATAAACCGCAACCCCGAAATTACCGTAAAGTTACCAGACAGTAGTGTATATTTTTCAAAGTGAAACAACTCAAACCGGTTTTATTCCTCTCCGAAGAATATTTTCTTTAAATAAAAACGCAAAAACAAGGCGTACTTTCATTAATAATTCAAGGTTTTTATTCAGTTTCTGATATTTCTTATGATCTATGTGAATTTATAAAATTAACAAACTTATACTAAATTAATTAATAATTTAAATAATTGGCAATTGTCAAACCATATGTGTGGGACGTATAAATCGTCCCACAAGTTTAATTTGACTCTATTTAAAAATAAAATTGTTAATGAACTTTCGGCAATTGTCAAACCATGTGTGTGAGACGTATAAATCGTCCCACAAGTTCAATTTGACTCTATTTAAACAAATTATGTTAGTTTTTTAAAGCTTAGATGCTCAGTGATATATGTTTGACGTATAAATCGTCAAACAAGTTCCACTGTTTTTACCTTTATTTAATTTGGTTTTCTTGTAAAACTAAATTATGTTGGTTGCTGTTTATCTGGTTGTATCTGGCGGCGTGCTGAACTCAAAGAGGACGATTGTAAAATTTATCGGCCTTTTATACCCCTTTTCGGGCAGTTTTTCCATTGCTATGACATTGCCAATTGGGTGGAATAAAGATTTTGTTGAATTCACCACATGAAATAATAAAGAATTTTTCATTAATATTAAGAAATAAGCTTAATTTTGCTAAAATCAATAATTATTATTATTTGGTTATCTTAATATTACTCCTTTTCAATATTTAATAACATTTTGTATGTTTTTTTTTTTATTTAAAACATTTTTATGTTCTTACCGTGGTGAATAAACATTAAAAAAAATGAATTTCGGGCAATGCCATTTCGTTGCCATTTTGCAATTTTCGTGCAGATTTATTTTCATTTTGATATATTTCTATTTCATCTTGTTTTCTCTTTCTTACTTATTGTCTTTATTATAACACTAATAATTTGTTTATAACTTAATAAATAATTAACTTTTTACTAAATTAACCAAATTTTCGTGTTCTTTAGATAAAATCCTTTATACATAGTGCACCCTGTGAACACTGATAATAAAGTTCACCTGTCAAATTGGAAAAGTTGTTGTGCGCATGTCGTGCAAATTTTATTTAATAAAAATCTTGTTAATTATTTATGATTTGTTTAATTGTTAACGTTAAAAAAGATGTTCGGGTAGTGCTTTAATTAATTCAAGTGTTTATTCTTTGTGGTTTGTGAAATTAATAGTGTTATTGTCAATGTAAAGTTTCAATATAATTTGAGGTTATATTTGTTTGCCTCATTTGTTTTCAATTAATGTATTTCTGTGTTTATATGATGTAAAAATGTTTAAAATTTAGTTGTTTGTTTTCTACGAACCTAAAACCTTATCCTGTTTATTGTTTTTAATGGAAATCGTGACGAAAAATTAGTGTTTTTAGTGTGATATATGTTTACAAATTGTGTCAATGTTTTGTTCGTGTAATGTGTGTTATTTGACTAAATTGTTGTAAATTGTTATTAACTAACGCAAATTTAATGTTTTAAATCTATCCCTTTTCCTATTTTTAGGTCATTCACTCAACAATAACAATTGCCAAATTCCGGTGAGACTCCTGTGGACACCTACGCTTTCGCTGTTTTGTTTGCTATTGTTTTCATGTGAGTATAGGGTGTGCTGTATTTTAAGCATACACTATTTTTTTTTGCTTTTGTGTTGTTTTTGTTTAATTAAACCTTTTTTAATTTTTTCTTTCATGTTTTGATCATTTAAATGTTTCCACAGTGCAAATTGAGTATTTGCGCAGAGGGTGTTTCGACAACATTCGGTAAGTACGTAGACGTTTTTTTTTTAACAAATTATATCACACAAAACTATACTATACATATTTTTATTAAGCCATATCACGAATTCCATCGTAATCAGAAACTTTTACGAATCCCAAACAAAACTATTGCCAAATCCTTCCGTAGTGAAAAATCTCATACAATTTTGCATTACAAAAAAATTTTGTGATAGGTTTTTTGGAATTCGTAAAAGTTTCCGACTACAATGGAATTCGTGATAGGCCTGATAATCTGCTGACCTAAAGGATTATTCGCAGTGTGGTTAAGAAATTTGAGAACATTTCTCTCGGTAACTGATCAACCATAGACAATTCAACTGATTCGATAATAAATTTCATCTGTAGGGTTTTCAAATTGGTGCGGGTAGTGTTGAACTCCGTTTTAAATACGAAAAAAGAGGAGCGAACGCGAAACTATTGTGTAATCGCCTTAAGGGCATTGTCTTTATAACTTGCATTTTGTCAATTCAATTATTCAACCACCACCAACTTCACTCCAAGTTTTTTGATTCTAGTTTTTCTTTTTTTTTTTTTCTATCCATTCAACTACACCAGACGCACGTTCCTTTTTTTCTACTCGTCAATGCCAGACATAAGTTTTATCCGGGATTCATTTTGTTTTGATATATTTTTAGAAAATTAATTTATTGAAAGTTTAAATCTAATCCAAAGAGTTTTACAATAAAGTTATATAAATAAAATATATTTATCTCTTTAATTATCGAAGACGACAAAGGGGAATACTGATGTGAAAAATACTTACCTCGTCGTGCAGTTCTCCATTTTTGGTCCAATCGAACCGGATTCCACGTGCGGAAAGAAATCTGCACAGTGTTCAGCCATCCGAGCATATTTTTGATTTTTTTGGAAGCAATCAAACGTGTTGTTATATTGTTCGCACCATATCACCAGGATTTGTGAACTGCTTGGCGAAAAAATCGTCACGTAATCCTTGGCATCGTGGTCAGCAGCAAGACAATCGTCTTCATCATCATCGTCGTTGTGCATGGTGGCACATTTGTGGAGTCCTGGTGCTCTTTTTCATCATCATCGTTGTGCATTGTGGCACATTTGTGGAGTCCTGGTGCTCTTTTTCATCATCATCGTTGTGCATTGTGGCACATTGTGTGGAGTCCTGGTGCTCTTTTATCATAGTCGTTGTGCATGGTGGCACATTTGTGGAGTCCTGGTGCTCTTTTCATCATCATCGTTGTGCATTGTGGCACATTGTGTGGAGTCCTGGTGCTCTTTCATCATAGTTGTTTGTGCATTGTGGCACAATTTTTGATCGCTGGAGTTAACTGTGACTCATCTTCACCGTTACAGTTACCGCTATCATCACGCCATCATCATCACTACCCCACTCATCGTGTTTAAAGTCACCACTCATCGTTTTCGAACTCATCACTCATCATCTTCAAAGTTATCATCATCATCTTCAAGATCATCAGTATCCTGTATATCATCAACATCATAAAATTTAAATGTACAAGGTACTTTATACACATAATATACTTTAGTGCTTTTGTAGAAAAATATATTTTTTGCATTATAAAATTTTAAATTTACTATTTTCACATATATTTTGATTCGTTTTCATTTTTTTATACGTATTTGGTATAAATATCGTACAATTAACTTATTGCAAATCGTATCTATCGAATTTTTAATCATTTTGTTTTTGGTGAGAATCTTTTTAAACGTGGGGTAAAGATACATAGTTATTAGCGTCATAATGAGTTTGCTGGACGATTTAATTTTTGCATCCGATGAATTGGTTGAATTCTATGCGGCCTTTAAGGCAAAACCAGCCGGTACTCATTCGGTTTCGTTGCTCGAAGCATTTCAAAGCGAATTAAAAAGTTTATGGCAAGATGTTAAGTTTGCCTATGCGCGATGCATACGAGGAAACGAAGATCTTAAAGATTCACTAAACGAAGTTAAAGCAAAATATCAAAGTTCCTCTTCAACATTCTTTCAATGTTCAAGTGATATTGCGGATTTAGTAAAAGCACTTAATGCGAATCTTAAGGTTTCTAATCATCCAAGTGTACTAAGTACTCATCCAAACAGTGAACATTCCCACAACATAAAAGTCCCTGCTTGCGATACGCAAGATTTTCATGGCAATTATTTAGAATGGCCTTCCTTTAGGGATATGTTCACTGCTGTTTATATAAATCATTCGAAGCTTAGCGATGTACAAAAACTTTTTCACTTGCGGTCTAAAACAAAGGACGCAGCCTTTAATATCGTAAATAAATTCGGTCTAACCGACAATAATTTTCACTTGGCATGGAATGCTCTAAAGGAGCATTATGAGAATAAGCGAATTTTAGTTAACAATCAAATTCAGATTCTTTTAAATCTGAAACCTATTTCTTTCGAATCCGCAAAGGATATTAAAGATTTGCAAAGTGGTATTAACGATGCTTTGATCGCACTAAAGTCGTACGATATCCAAACCGATGCGTGGAATGCAATCATTACTTTTCTTTGTGCATCTCGACTCCCAGATACGACACTTAATTTATGGGAAACCTCTTTAAGCAAACCAACCGAAATTCCTTCCTGGGAAACTATGAACACTTTTTTAACAAATCGGTATCGCATACTTGAGAGTGTTTCTGAGATGAAACTTAATTCTAATAATAAAACACAAAGCACCAAACCTGTAACTTCACAAGTTACGAAATCGAAACCACTAAGGAACTTTCATATGAAAGTCGTTCCTGCATGCCAAGTATGCAGTGAACAACATCCACTTCGCACCTGTCCAATTTTTTTGAAAATGTCTGTCGATGACAGACATCAAACAGCGCGCAAACATAAATTGTGTTTTAACTGTCTTGTGGTAAATCATAATCTTAATCAATGCAAAAGCACTAGCACCTGCCAACGATGTAAAGGCAGACATCATACGTTACTTCATTTTGAAAAAAAGGTTCCATCCTATAATGGTAATTCACAAAAAAATTCTACTGCACCTTCACTTCACAATTCTTCTTCACTTCAGGGTTCTTCTTCACTTCCTAATTCAACTTTATATTCTGATTTACCTTCATCTTCGGGCATTCCGCCACCACAGAATAACAACACAACTATACAGTCCACTCAGATCACTAACCATAACGTCATGTTTTCTAAGTCTTATCGCCAAGTTTTATTGGCAACCGCTTTATTGAAGATTAAACATCAAGGTTCAGAATTTGATCTTAGAGCTCTAATTGACCAAGGCTCTGAAGTTTCATTCTTGTCAGAAAAATTCCAGAAGCTGATAGGTCTTCCCACTGAAAGTACCCAAGCTAATATATGTGGTATGGGTTCAACTGTTACTGCTTCCGCTTCAAAACTTTGCAATTTTACTCTTAAGTCTAACTTAAATAATTTTGAAATAAAGACTCGAGCGTTAGTTTTGAAAAAACTCACTAGTAATCTTCCAGCAGTATCTATGGATCTTGATCAAACACACTGTAATTTTAACTTTCCATTGGCAGATCCTTTCTTTTACCAGAGTTCAAGTATCGATATGCTCATCGGAGCAGATCTTTATCCAGATATAGTTTTAGAAGGGGTGAAGAAAAATGTTTTAAATTCTTTATTAGCACAAAATACAGTTTTTGGATGGGTGTTACTCGGTCCTTATGACGATATCCCCACCATTTCAAATTTTTCTACTTTTGTCTCGTATAGTGACGAGCCTCCACCAAGTCACTGTATTGAAAGATTTTGGAAAATCGAGGAATTACCTCAAATTTACCTACTTTCTCCATCCGACCAATATTGTGAAGATTTATATAGAAGCACAACTTTTCGAGATGCAACTGGAAGATATATTGTTAAATTACCCTTTAAGAATTCTCCGGAGGAACCGCAGTTGGGCACTTCACGTTTCAATTCAATGAAACAATATCTTCGAAATGAAAAGAGCTTAATGTCTAAGCCCACTGTTAAAACAGAATACGACAGAGTCCTATCCGAGTATATTGAATTAGGTCATATGACATCCACGCCACCTTACGAGTTGTGGAACGATGGTCGTGTTCAATCTTTTTACATGCCACACCATGCTGTTTTAAAGCCCCAAAGTACCACTACAAAACTGAGGGTTGTTTTTAACGCATCCTATTCATCCTCCAATGGCAACAGCCTAAACGATCTATTGTATCCAGGTCCCGTACTTCAAAGTGACATTACGTTACTCCTTCTTAACTGGCGTTTCTATAGGTACGTTTTCAACGGTGATATTGAGAAAATGTATCGCCAAATTGGTATTCATCCTGACCATGCACAATATCAACGCATTTTATTCCGTCCCAATGGGGATCAACAGGTCGTCGATTATAATTTAAACACTGTCACCTTCGGAGTAAATTGCGCTCCATATCTCGCAATACGCACTCTTCATCAACTATCATCCGATGTTGAAACCAGTTTTCCTTTGGCTTCAAAAATTCTTAAAAGGGAGTTTTACGTGGACGATGTCCTTTCTGGCGCTCATGATATTTTATCAGCACATAGAGCACAGACGGAACTTATAACGGCTCTGCGATCCGCGGGATTTAATTTAAGGAAGTGGGCAGCTAACGATTCCAAATTATTAAATCATATTCCCAGGGAAGATCTTTTAAACAAGGATTTCTTAACTATCAAAGATGACAGTTCAACCAAAACACTTGGTGTTCGATGGAATGCCTCCACTGACACTTTTTCTTTTTCAACCAACCCACAAAGTTTATCCGTGGTTGCTACCACCAAACGCGATGTATTATCAGCCATTTCAAGATTGTATGATCCTGCAGGTTGGCTTGCACCTGTTGTTGTAACTGCGAAAATAATCATGCAACAAATTTGGAAAGATGGAACTGAGTGGAAGCAAAATCTTAAGCCTCTCACCCATCAAAAATGGAAATCTTTTATATCTGATTTCTCGGAAATAGAAAAAATCACTATTCCTCGTTGGGTGGATTTTTCCCCTTGGAAAAAAATGCAACTCCACGGTTTCTCGGATGCCTCCGAAAAGGCTTATGCGGCCACTGTTTATGTTCGGATCCGTCATGATTCTTCGTTAGTTACATCTCATTTATTATGGGCCAAATCTAAAGTTGCGCCTGTTAACACACTTTCACTTCCTCGTCTTGAACTACAAGGTGCATATCTTCTGTCACGTATGATTCGAATACTACTCAATCAATTTGATTTTTTAAACAATATCCCTATTCATCTGTGGACTGATTCCACAATTGTTCTTGCGTGGCTTAGCAAACCACCAAGTACTTGGAAAACGTTTGTTGCTAATCGAACTTCCGAAATTATAACTAACGTTCCTGATGTACAATGGAGTCATGTTCCCTCTGCTGATAATCCCGCCGATCTGGCGAGTCGTGGTATCTCCCCTGGAGAACTTAAATCCAATCAATTATGGTGGACCGGACCCAATTGGTTACAAGAACCAAAATTAAACTGGCCCTCACTTCAGCAACATGATCCTCCAGATGAATCATTCCTGGAACTTAAATCAATTCCAAAACACGTAAATGTTGCATTGCAACAAATCGAATTCGAAAACAAAATTTTAAACAGATTTTCTTCATGGCATAGAGCGCTTCGTGTAATGAGCTATGTATTTCGTTTTTGTGAAAGAGCTCGTAAAGTTCCAAATAGAGCCGAATATCAAACCATATCCCTTTCTCATGAAGAGATCAAGTCTACAAAAACAAAAATTATCCAATTAACTCAAAAACAGTATTTTGGAAGTGAATATTTTGCCCTCGTTCAAGGAACAAAAGTACATTCAAAAAGTAAAATTTTATCACTTAGCCCGTTTCTTGACTCCAACCAGGTAATACGTTCTCAAGGTAGACTTGCATGCTCAACTTTATCATACAATGAAAAATTTCCTATTATTGTTCCCTATAAATCTTATTTGTCACATCTTATTTTATCTTATATTCATCAATTGTCGTTACATGGTGAAATCCAATTGATGACCCGTTTGGTGCGTTCCGAGTATTGGATACCCAAACTATCAAACCTTATCAAAGAATATATTCGAAAGTGTAAACCTTGTGTTTTATATAAAAAATCTGTCCAGACTCAGTTTATGGGTGCCTTACCGGCAGAGAGAACAGTTTTAAGCTTACCATTCACCAACACTGGCATTGACTTTGCTGGTCCCTTCACAATTCAAAACTTCTACGGAAGAAAATGTCGTTTAGAAAAGGGCTACGCATGTCTCTTTGTCTGCTTTGCCACAAAGGGTATTCACTTGGAAGCAGTCAGCGATTTGTCCGCTGCTGCATTCTTGGCCGCTTTTACACGCTTTGTTTCTCGTCGTGGACTGCCGGCAACAGTTTTTTCCGATAACGGAACAAATTTTGTAGGGGCATCTAAGTTGTTTATTTCAGATCTGCAGAAGGCTGTTCAAAGTTATCCTGCTGACTCAGCACCCAATTTTTCAAAAGTCACTTGGAAATTTATTCCTCCTGGCTCCCCACACATGGGTGGTTTGTGGGAGGCAGGGGTGAAAAGTTTCAAAACTCACTTCAAAAAAATAGCAGGCAACGCAAAATATACATTCGAAGAATTTATGACCCTACTTACTAGAATCGAGGTCTGCCTCAACTCTAGACCGTTAACTAGAATGTCCGACAATCCTGACGACCTACTTCCATTAACTCCAGGGCACTTTTTACGGGGTGGTCCTCTACTTAGTCCCCCTGAGCCTTGTGAATCTCAAAAGAACGTGTCCTTGATCCGAAGATGGAACACTCTCAAAGTTATTCATCATAAATTTAGTTTGCGTTGGAAAGAGGAGTATTTAAAAGGGCTCATGAATCGTTATAAATGGAAATATCCTAAAAGGGATATCGCAGTGAACGATCTAGTCGTTTTGAGAAACGAGCAGCTTCCGCCGAATGAGTGGCGGCTTGGTAGAGTCTTAAAGGTCTACCGTGGTCCCGATGATAGAGTACGCGTTGCTGATGTTAAAACCCAAAAAGGGGTTGTTACTCGTTCTGTCGTCAAGCTATGTATTTTGCCTTCGGACTGATTAAAACCAAAAACAAAATTAAAACACTAAACTTTAAAATTTTATTATTCTTATATGCGTATAAAAACTTATTAATGAATTTTATCACTTAATGGAATTTTTCCCAATGAACTGCACTAAAATATATCTTGTATAATCTACTTTCATTTGCTAAATAAAAAAAAAAAAAAAAAAAACTCCAAACATTATCTTCAAAGACAAAACAAAATGTGAATTGTTGTACCTACAATTTTTGTAAGTTAATTTCCAATCAAAACTATGAATTAAAAAATATAAATACTATAAATTGAATCTAACTTGATTGAATGTACGAATTTGGTGGTTGTTATGATCGAATTGTGAACTTTCTTCTCTTCACAATTGCAAATAATATTGCAAGGCGGGCGGTAATGTTGAACTCCGTTTTAAATACGAAAAAAGAGGAGCGAACGCGAAACTATTGTGTAATCGCCTTAAGGGCATTGTCTTTATAACTTGCATTTTGTCAATTCAATTATTCAACCACCACCAACTTCACTCCAAGTTTTTTGATTCTAGTTTTTCTTTTTTTTTTTTCTATCCATTCAACTACACCAGACGCACGTTCCTTTTTTTCCACTCGTCAATGCCAGACATAAGTTTTATCCGGGATTCATTTTGTTTTGATATATTTTTAGAAAATTAATTTATTGAAAGTTTAAATCTAATCCAAAGAGTTTTACAATAAAGTTATATAAATAAAATATATTTATCTCTTTAATTATCGAAGACGACAAAGGGGAATACTGATGTGAAAAATACTTACCTCGTCGTGCAGTTCTCCAGGTAGATTTTGGTGCCCCGTGGGGCCTACACCAGTACAAGATCCAACTGACCCAGGAGCTCAAAGTTCATGACCATAGACAACGCCGTTTGTTCGCTGACTGGGCTTCGAATCGTTTGGAAAAGGACCCCAGTTTTGGCCGAAAAATCATCGTTAGTGACGAGGCGCATTTTTGGATGAATGGCTGTGTTAACAAGCAAAATTGCCGTATATGCGACGACACCAACCCACGCGAGGTTCACCAGGTGATAATGCATCCTCAAAAAGTTACTGTTTGGTGTGGATTTTGGGCTAGCACGGCGGCAGCGTTATTGGTCCGTACTTTTTGAAAACGACGTTAGTGAGGCGGTCACCGTCAACAGCGAGCGCTACATAACGATGATAACTAATTTCTTATGGCCCAAATTGAACCATATGGACCTAGACGACATGTGGTTCCAGCAGGATGGCACTACGTGCCACACAGCAAACCACGACATCTAAACACAACATCTAACCGCCCTTATTGAAAAACCCTATATAATGTTATTACAAAAGCCGTTTCTTAAGTAATTGAGACATTCGTTTCAGTTCACTTCATTCAAAGTGACAATTTTTCATTCATAATGACAATTTGAACTTTTCACAAAAATTTCACTGTCATAAAGTCGAAGGTTCATACCACACTTTAAGCAATTATCATTTATCATTGATCAATCGTCATTCAAAATTGTCAATCACGATTACCTGTAGATCATGGTTGTTACAGGTTAATTACGTAAACGTAAAATGATTGTCCGTGGCGTTATGGTTAAAGTGTAGTCTACCATTCCCTGCCTGAGGAAGCTACAAGGAAGAGTTTCCTGCAAGAAATGTATAATAATTTTTGTTCAAAGGAAAGTGCTTCTCAAATTAGGCGTTCGGATTGGGAGTTAAACTGTAGCTCTTATCCGTTCCTGACATTTCTCAACAATAAATGTTATTTTTTCTCTAGAAATTTTAAAAAATGCGTCTGTTTTCTCGTCTATTTTCTTTACTTAAATAAAGGACATTTATGTATTAAATCCAGCTTTATTATACGAGTCGTTTGGAGTTTGGTTGATAACTAAATTCAATGTAATACAACTGCTACTTTAAATTGTAATCTTAATCAAAACAAAAATACCTGTACTCAATCTAGAGACTCAAAGTGTACATTTGCAGATATTGTTTATTGTTTGATAAAGCCAAAACCACAAATTTGGCAATTTTTACCCAAAAAGGATTTAGGGCTTCACTTGATGATGCGTTTTCTCTTTAAGAAAAAGGATCCTGATGTTTGAAGTAAGGTAAGGTACCTATACAGTACGAATATGTATAGTGGGACACTCAATGAAATGGCAAATAGGTGAATATATACTTATTTTTATATCTCCCTATAGTTTAGACTGACTACTATGACTGTGGCAAAGCCTGCTGCCCTAGCTTTGTTCGGCCATATAATGTTTTTCTGTGTCTCGACTTTTTTGTAAGAATATGTATAGTTTTATGATTATCACCAAAGACCAAAAGTGTCAAGAAAATAAAACAACAGCAGTCAAATGGAAACAAAATAAAAAGAAACCAAGAAAAACGTGAGTGGGGATAGGTGTATGAAAAAAGAAAATATTGTGGCAATAGAACTACACTATTTGGGGGATAAGAAAAAACAGAAAAGAAAACTTTTTCTCATAATCATAGAAGATATTCTACTGCCCATTTCCTTTTTCCTTCTTGGACAGAAGTCCAAGCTTAGCAAGCACACAAATTAAAGAAAAGACAATGGCAAGAAGTACTAAAAACAGAAAGAATTATGTAATACCCTATACGTCAAATAAATTCCGTACAAACGTCAAGAAAAGACGATTAACTTTAAGATTCAAGGAGGTTCAGAAAAAACCAACGTCTAACTTTGGAATCGACCAAATATCGTTAATTTATATTTGACATTTGCGAAACTTTTTTTGTAAAGTGTCAAATACGTCGAATGAACATTGCACTTCTTACGTTAGTCATGAACTTACATTTGACATTATTTTTAACTTCCCATAGGAAGTTATTGTAATGGGTCCGATTTGTCGAATTGAAAATGTTGACATTTCTCGACTTTTCAAGGTCCCTAGAGTCGAAATAAAAGATTTTTAGAGAGATGTCTGTACGTGCGTGTGTATGTGTACGTACGTTCGCAAATTTTTCGCCGTCCATAGCTCAAGAACCAGTAAAGATATCGTTAATAAAGTTAATAATGCAGAAAGATGCAGAAAGGACTCTCAAAAAAATTGAGTGAGGATTTCTTTACCATAGCAAAGTGTTTTTGAAAACAAATGCAATTAACGTTTTTTTTATTAATTTAAAAAAAAACTGAAAAAAAAATATTTGTCACCTCGAATATTTTACGAACAAAAATGATTTAATCTCCAAAATAATTTTGTGCTGAATAATGTTTTTGACATCTTGTAAAAATTTGAGAAAAATCGAATTGGAAGTTTTTTTTATTAAAAATAAAAACCTAAAAAAAATTATTAAAAGTTGGTAAAAATAGATTTTCGACTCAAATACCTTTTCAAAATTTAAGATTAAGGTTTCGAACTACTTTTTTCTTATAAGAAATACTGTTTTCAACATTCGGTAAAATTTTGAGACAAATCAAATTGACAATTTTTTTTACAAAAAATAAAAACCTAAAAAACAATACCAAAACTTGGTAAACATTTACTTTCGGCTCAAATATCTTTTCAAAACTTTGAGATATTGGCTTTAAACTACTTTTATCTTTTTAAAAATATTGTTGTCATGATTCAGTAAAATTTTGAGAAAAATCTAATTGACAAGTTTTTTACAAATAATAAAAACCTAACAAAAAAAAACAATACTAAAACTTGGTAAAAATTTACTTACGACTCAAATAGCGTTTCAAAAATTAAAAATACCGTCTTCAAATTTTTTTATTTCACAGAAAATATTGTTTTGGATATTCCTTAGTTTTTTTTCATAAATATCCAACAGTCCGTTTTTTCATAAAAAAATAAAATTTACAAAAAATAGTACGCAAATTTAGTAAAAATTGATGTTCGGTTTTTGATATCTCTCAAATTAATTTCATTCATCCAATCTGTAAAAATTTAAGAAATGCTACTTAAATTGGTAAAAATTTGTTTTCGACTAAAAATCTATTTAATAAAACTAGATTTTCAAACTTAACTAAACTAAACTATGAAAAATATTGTTGGTAATTTTAAAATTTTTAAGAATAATTCAACTAACAACTTTTTTAACCCAACACGAAAACCTACAAACTCTAAAGCAAGACAAATCGACAGACGAGATGGGAAGTTATCAGTGTGGGTCGCATCCCAGCCTCTTTTTTGAGAAACATATTGGTCCCTTGCAAGCCTTCTTGTTTTTTCACGTCAATGAGACACATTTAAACAATTAATTTCTTCTCTGTGTTATACAAAGAAAAACCAACCTCATTTACCCTTATGAAAATGTCCTTTCACAGATGCAAGACTGATTGTGCGTTTGTTTGGCCCACCAGCAGGTCTGGATAGTACGAGTATCTATCTAGAAGTGTGATTCCTATTGCTGTAAATGGATATGGATATAAGTTTAAGCTCGTCGGAAATAAAGTTCAGAAAAGAGTGGACAAAGTTTTTTGTGCGGTGCGGTGCTCCAAGATAGAAGTTGGTCGAGCAAGAAAATAGCCCATTTGATAGCCTAGTTTTTGCCTTTTGCTGGTGCTGATGCTGAAGCTGATCCTAGTTGCGGTAATCATATAATGTTTTGACAATTATTATAGAATAGAATGCTATTTATATTTTCATAATTCATTCGTCCTTATTGTACGTAGATTTTTCTTCGTTTTTTTCTTCTGTCTTTCTATATCCTTCTGATGGGGTGTGTCATATTCCTTTTCACTTGTGCCTTTGGACATGAAAGCAGAGCATAAAGTGACATATGGTCAAACATAAACATTTCAGGGTTGTACGTCCGTTTTGGTACGTCTCGTGTCGTTTCATCTTTTGGATTTTCATCATTTTTCTATATGCTAAAGCATCGTAATCGAGTTAGGTTATATAAGAATATGCTCATGCGACAACGTCCTTCTCATATCCTGCATCACCACAAAAGTCTAGATTCTAAGCTAAATATAAATCTCTGGATATGAATTTAATATCATGATGTGCATTTAACAATTTATCTGGGTTAAAACGAGATTTGATGGTGTTCATTTTTGGTGTTCGGTTTATACTGGGCTACAGTATTATGAATCAAGGACTTGTGTTAGATATATTTTGACTGTGGTTTGATGATGATGGCAAAGGTGGTGGATAGTGGTTTAGCCAGATGACACTCCAGGTAAGATATTCTTTATGATGTACGATGAACTCCAATGGGGGTAATTTATGTTCCTATATCAAACATTTTAGGACAGTTCTGTAAAGAAGAACACAGGGTTAAGGTTATTTGATATCTTGCTAGAAATGATGACAAGCCAGACGACGACGAGAGTTGCATACATAGTTTGTATATCAACGAATATATATTCAGGAAGTTTTTTGGGGTAAGACAAGTCACTGAGAAATAAGGTATCTACAGATGATGTAATAAACATAAATCAAAATGTGGAATTAACTTGAAAATTATTTCGACTTTGTGTTTTTTCGTTATATCGCTTATTAATTTGACTCTTTTGAATTTGCCAAAAACAATGTTTTTATATTGTAAATAAAGGATATAAATTCCACCATAATGATGAAATGTGCAAATGTTTGAAATCAATTGAAATTGACATGAATTCTACTCTATACGAATGATAATCTTAAAATGATGTCTGGCATATAATCGCTACGGCTTGCTCCGACGTAGTCTATTCTATAGTTCCAATTATCGATGACTTTTCCCAAGATTTATGGCCATGTACATACTTAAGGTAGCGCTACAGTCTGGGACGGACCTGGGCCTCAACCCACATGCGTCTCCAGCCAGCTCGGTTAGTACCTAATTGTCCCCAGTTTCACACGCCAAGTTGGTTAAGGTCCTCACTCAACTGCGTACGCTACCTGAGTTACGCTCTACATGACTCAACGCCAGCCATCTAAGTCGTTGGACTTTTATTATTTTACCCATGTCAGTGTCACTGTACAGTCCGTACGGTTTGCCGTTCTATCTTCTCCTCCACTTTCCATCTATGAAGACGAAACCAAAAATCATCCGAAAAATTTTTCTCTTGAAGCATCCTAAGACGCTCTCATCTTTCATCATGTATGGCCTCAGCGCCAAAAATGAGAACCGGGACGATGAGTGTCTTATAGATGGTGATTTAAGATGCTCTTTACTATACTCAACTGCGTTCTAAGTCAAAAGAAGCAGCGATTTGCAAGAGTCGTCTGTCTGACAGCATACTTGGTCTTGGTCTTGACCACAAAACCTGTCTTCTTCGCTTCCGTCGCAATGCTCAAAAACGATCCACAGAAATCACGCTTTGATCTTCCAATGTCAATATCATCGGCGTATCAGTGCATCCTTTTTTGACATTAAATGTATCTTTTCTGACCTTGATAGAGCAGCGTGCATAATCGTCAAACTCCACAAACGGACAAGTTTGACTGGGATACAAAAACTAGACATTGCTCTGTAAAACATGGTTCATGTTTTTTTTTTCCAAGATCTGCCGGTATGTGAATATTTGGTCAAAGGTCGACTTTCCTGCTCTGAAGCAACACTGATATATACCAATCAGGTTGTTGATGAATGGATTCATACGTTGACATAATACGGTAGAAAAGATGTTATATGAGATGTTCAGGAGACAGATGCCTCTGTACTTGGCGCAATTTTCTTCTTCAATCTTCTTTCTTGTGTATTGGGCAAGCTATGCTGAAATTCCACTCATCGGACATGCTTTCTTCCGACTATATTTTGCAGATGAGTTGGTACATACTCCCTACCAAGCCTGCTGCTTTGAATAAGTCGGCACCGATGCCGTCAGCTTCAGCTGTTTCATTGGACTTCGTCGAGGTCGGGTAGGCTAAATTGTTGTTTTGCGTTGCCAAGGTTGAGTGGTTCCATCTTCCTTATAGCGGAATTCAATTCGTCATCGCCGTAAAATGATTTGGAGAAGTGGTCTTTCCATATTCTTAGCATAGACTACGGTTCTACTACGTTTTTTCCCTTATCGTCTTTACAGGCCTAGTTTCGTGGCTGGTATCATTGGGAATTTTTTTTTTACCTTTTGGTAAATTTTAAAACCTCATTTTACCTTCTCGATCCCGCAAACCAGGGGTTCGCTGTGGTGGTCGTGTGAAACATAGCACTTTAGTGGGGCATCTCTGATAGCTGCATTTCTACTGGTTATCAATGGTTAATTCAGGCAGTATACGGCTTCTTATGAGGTTGTTAGATACTATCGGTAAATGGCAGTTTTTTGCAATTGTAGCCGTCTTACGTCAAAACTTCTCACAGTAGGTACTTCTTTGTTTTTGTTTGGATCGGGATATACGTAGGCATACATACCTTGGCAAAATTGGCAAATTTAGCCTTGATGCGGATTTTCGTGATGAGCTCGCTAACACTGTCTTCTTGAATGCACATGTCTACCATTGAAACATATGGTGGTAATGTGGCGATTGATTTTATTGTAAGTGGCCAACCGTTGCGGGCTTATCGACATAGACTATCGAATATTACACAGAAATGGTAAAAACCACATTTCGTCTCAAATATCTCGAGAATAAATGAAGGTTTTAACTTCAAAATCATTTCATTCATTGTTTTTCACATAAGTTATATTTTCGTAGAAAAATCCAACCGGCATATTTTTCATAAGAAATAAAAAACCTTCAAAATACATAATGCCATTAGAAATTCGTAAAAATGAATCAATTTTAGCACATGCAACGTGTTGTTGCTAACTTTTAGTTAATTATTTCAAAACACGAAAACAAAAAAAAACAGTGATACGAAATGGTTTTCGACTCAAGTATCTTGAGAAAATATAGATTTGTAGTACGTGCGTAGGGATGTCATGCCGGAGGTCTTGGGTTCAATCCCTGCCTGTGCCACTTAAAGTTTTTTTCACGGTTACTGACTCATGAGAGCAATTAGCAAACTCTCCATTCTTGTCATGAAAAGTACTTTCTCAAATTAGCCGTTCGGATTCGGCTTAAACTGTAGGTCCCCTTAATCCCTGACAACATTACTCGCACACTTGGTTGAGAGTTGTAAGTCACAAGCCATAGTTCTCAAAAGGACTGTTGCGCCACCTTAGTTATTTATTTATTTGAAATATATAGATGATAGATAAAGATACTTACAAATTGAAACTTTGTAAATTTGTTATTAGGAGATCGATGAGCTTTGGAAACGTCGGTTAAGGATTGTTTGAAAACGAAACAAAAACAATAAATAATTTTCGTCTAGTGAAAAGTGAAACCATGAGAATTGGGGCATTCTCATCGTAGCTTTTCTAGAATCGAGTCGTTGTTATTGAAATACGACCTAGACATTTTCAACAGCCCTTTTGACTGGAAATTATTATAAAGGTCCTTCTAGGCCCTTTCATAGATAATACTGGGGTAAGCCGGTATGAACATTGATCAGAGGTAAAGCCACTTTTAAATGGTTTTTGAAAATGGTGGTGGTAGTTAAGATGAGTTTTATAAGAAAAAATACGGTTAGGCGGGAATCATTAATATGGGTGTAATAACATTTTTTATGTCAACAAAACTTTTAATATTAAATGAAAATGCAGAAAAGTGTAACGAAAATTTATATTTACATTCCAGCATATATACAATATAGACACACCTGTCCAAAGACACTATATAAAGACCGGATACCAATCTGTCATTCTGGTTTGCCACTGCTAAAGTCAATTCACCACGAATTGATGAGAAATTTATGAAAGTGTTCAAAAAGGACTAAAATACGAAGAATTTATTGTATAGTGCTTATCTGACCTAAAATGGATAATTTAGTTGCAACATTGTTTGATAAGGAAAAATGTATAAAATCTAATGCAGAATATAGGGATAGTAAATTAAATCGAGTGGGCTGAAAAGTGTGTTGAATTTTGTGATTATGTTTTTTATATGTTTTTTTTGTGTAGGTAATAAACTTGAAAAGAAAACTGATGTAATTGTAATAAGAATTCGATAGAAAAACATAAAATCAATAACACAAACAAATAGATAACTAAAATATCATGTTTTTAAGTTGTTTCAAAATGTATAATTATATAATGTTAACTTATAAAAATAAAAATTTGCCTTTCATATTCTATATAATGTGTTTAAATTTATATGTTAAAAGAAGAAGAATTTATATGTAAAAAGAAGAATGAAGCTACCATACGTTTTCAAAAAAAAAATACATTTTTAGCGTAAAATAACCTTACAAGTAAACTTCTTTCTGAAACAAAATTCTTTGAGTGATTTCCGACAAATCAGTATATATTTTTTATTAATAATAATCAAAAGGAAACACAAAAGCATGGTTAAATATTAATTCGAAATTTTAAAAGGCAAATTACATTTGGGTAGAATGAAAACAGTAACAGTAAAAAATATTCATTCACTCTTCAGCTAAAAAACTTAACACTGATGTCATTTATTCTTTAACGCTACTAGCCGTTTTGTAGGTTTCTTGGAAATATGGAGGAATTTTTGGAACTTGGTTTTTGTATTTGTTTTATTTTGGCAATCCCTAATATTAGATTTTCCTTTGAAAACAAATGACGTTTTAAAATTAAATAAAATTTGTTCCACCAAACCAAACATACATACTTTAGTAGGTGGAATCTTTGTAAATAAAACCTATAGTACTATCGTGATTCTTAAGGGGGCGGCACCTACATAGGAGATACGGCAACATTAGCTATTGCATTTTTTTGCTAACAAGACATTTGTTTTATAATGTAAAGAATGAAAAAAATATTAGCAAAAATTAAAAACTGTTTATTTTATCCTTTTTTTTAATTGAATATTGCATTAACTATTTCATAAAAGTATTTTGATAATTACAAACAAGTTAACAAGTTTTAACAATTTCACTTAAGTTTTTCAAAAAAAAAAAAAAACATAAAAGTTTGACATCACCTGAATTAAGAAAATTTAAAACACATCCCACATAACATCAAATCTAAAATCCTCACCACAGCAATTTAATAAAAAAACAACAACATCTGTTAAAACAAGTAAATACACCGCATCGAATTGTTGTTGGATTTCACATTATTCATGGACCTAATGTTAAAATTCCATTTCTGACAACATTACTCGCAGGAATGGTTGAGAGTTGTAAGTCACTAGGCCCTGGTTCTTCGTGGACTGTTGCGCTACCTAATTTATTTAATTTATAATGTTAAAATTACAAATACAACAATGCAAAAAAATGGGTGTTAGAGGGTGAAACGTACGAAAGAGTCCGGTGTTTATGTAGAGGGTCTTTGCATCTGTCCAGTATTACTCATTTTGCAAAGTCAATCTATTCTAAACCTTAAGACCAGGTAGGCATACTTAAACACTGTGTTCGCCCAGCTGCATTGGACTACGCTATGGACAGAAAAGTGTTCATTTAGAAAATTTCTGCACAGACTTATACTGATTAACGTTTATTGAGATGATCTATTGTTCTCTAGTTCTGAATATTCTGCACTACCTTTAAACTACTGCAGATTGCTGAAAACTAATTAATTAAATAAGAGGCTGAGAAGCGACCCACACTGATAACTTCCCATCCCATCTTTCGATTTGTCTTCTTAAAAGTTTGTAGGTTTTCATGTTTTGTTAAACAAGTCGTCAGTTGAATTATTCTTAAAAATTAAAAAATTACCAACAATATTTTGCATATAATGAGATAGTTTGATTTCGAAATTTATTTTTGTTAACGAGAATTTTAGTCGAAAACCAATTTTAACTAATTTTAGTAGCATTTCTTAAAAAAAATGTATTTCTTATATAAACAAAAACATATCGGATGAATTTTTTCATTTCATTTTTGAAGTCAATATGTTCTATTATTCACGAGATATCGAGAACCGAACATCAATTTTTACCAAATTTGCGTACTATTTTTTGTAGATTTTATTTTTCTATTAAAAAACGGACTGTTGGATTTTTAGTAAAAATTTACTGAATTTCGAAAACAATATTTTCTGTGAGATAAAATAAGTTTGAAGCCAATATTTTTAATTTTTGAAAAGATATTTGAGTCGAATATTTCTGAAAAAAGGAGACCTTCTAAACTGCACCAACTATAGAGGAATCAGTCTACTTAACATCGCTTAAAAAATCTTCTCTGCCGTAAAATATGAACGTCTAAAGCCCATAGTCAACAACCTGATAGGTCCTTATCAGTGTGGTTTTAGACCAGGAAAGTCCACAGTCAATCAAATATTCACATTATGGCAGATCCTGGAAAAAACCCAAGAACATCAAATCGATACCCACCATCTTTTCATCGATTTCAAGGCCGCATATGACAGTATCTACAGGGACCATGTCTAGTTTTGGCATCCCTGCCAAACTCGTCCGTTTGTGCACGATGGCCATGGAGAATTCGCGCTGCTCCATAAAGGTTGGAAAAAACTTAACAGAACCTTTCGATATCAAAAAAGGTTTTAGACAAGGTGATGCGCTGCCATGCGATTTTTTTAACATCGTACTTGAAAGAATAGTGCAGAGCTCTCACTCTCACGTCAACACTAGAGGCACTATCTTTTAAAAGTCTGTCCAATTACTAGCCTATGCTGATGGCATTGACATAATCGGAAGAACTCAGCGTGATGTCAATGGGGCTTTTGTGAGTATTGAGGCAGAGGCGGCAAAAATGCGTTTAGCGGTTAATGAGAGCAAAACAAAGTACATGCTGTCGTCAAGAAAGCATTTACAACACTGACGTCTCGGTCAAAACGTCACCATCGACAGACGTAACTTTGAGATAGTCAAGGACTTCGTCTACCTAGGCTCCGCTATTAACGCAGAAAACAACACCAGCACTGAGATCAAACGAAGAATAACTCTTGCTAACCGCTGTGTCTTTGGGCTAAGAAAGGAATTGAGTAGCAAAGTCCTCTCTCGAGGGACCAAAGTGTCGCTATATAAAACCCTCATTATCCCCGTCCTGCTATACGGTGCAGAAGCATGGACTATGACAAAAGCGGATGAAAGCACCTTGGGTCGTTTCGAGAGAAAAGTTCTTCTTGTGATCTACGGTCCCGTATGCATCGAAGGGGAGTGGAGGAGAAGATGGAACGACGAGCTGTACGGGCTGTACAGCGACTAGACTTAGCCAGAATGGTAAAAGTCCAACGACTAAGATGGCTGGGTCACGTAGAGCGCATGGAAACGTACGAATACAAAGAATCTAATACGAGTGAACATAATGGAGTCTAGCTCCGTTTCGTTAACTTAAGCAAACTTAAGCAAGAGCGATCCCAGTCGCTCGCCGCATAAGTAAATCTGACAGTTTTGATCAAATACACACAGGCCAACTCCACTGCATATAATTTCTCTCAGAATGTTTATCATAACCGGAAATCAGCCTCATAAACTTATTCATAGACATTTCTCTTCTAATTTCTGAAATTTCCCAAAAAACTCATTAGTTATTTCTATGTATGCGTGAAAACACGTCAATTTTTCTTGTTGAATTCTTTCACACTACAAATACAACAATGTAAACAAATGGGTTTTGGAGGGTGATACGTACGAAGGATTTATATCTTCATATAGAGTGTTTTTGCATAAATATCTCATTCTGTGTATCTGTTGTGTATTCTATCATTGGCTTGTCATTCTGTGGTGATTATTTGGTGGTGATTATTAAAGATAAAAAACAAAACAATAAAATGGAAAACATTGCTGAATTTGAATTCATTTTAATAGAAGGTGTCCGAAGAAATAAATGTCTTTATGACAAAAGGGACGCCTTCTATTTTAATAAATTAAAAAAAGAAAAGGCGTGGAAGGCAATAGCTGAAGAAAGCAAAAGGACAGGTAAGCAATTCATAAAATATGTTATTTGCAAAAAGTATTTATGCATGTACTTGTTTTTATATTTTAGATTCAGAATGCAGGTTGCGGTGGAAGGCCCTCCGAGAAAGGTACTCGAGGGAACTTAGGAAGCTGAATCAACCTTCTGGAAGTGGCGCGCAGAACATTGCGTTTGGGAGCTGATGGAGGAAATGGGTTTCCTAAAAGACTCCATGCAGCCAAGGAAGTAAGTAAACTTTACTTTATTGTGTTTAAATTTTAAAGATTAATAATTTATTTTTATTATTAAAGGACAATCTTCAACGAAATTAATGAAAATGAAAACATTGAAATGGCACAGTTTTTCCGTGATGATGGTGGTGCTACCGCAGAAGACTTTTCCACTGGCACAGCCTCATCAAAAAAAAGGAAGACAGCATTTGATGGGTTATGCGAAAAATTTGGCAAGGTAGTGGAAAAGCTACGGAGGCAGCACAGGTCATTTGGGAGTATTTAGTATTTAGTATTTAGTGTTTCTGTTTTGTTTTTTATTTTATTAAGTTTAAACAGTGAATTGTATTTATTTGTATTTTTATATAGCTTAAAGTTTTTTTTTATTTTTTTTGTAATAAAATGAATTGCTAGTTTGTATTTTTATATAGTTTTAAGTTTTTTTTTATTTTTTTTGTAATAAAATGAATTGCTAGTTTGTATTTTTATATAGTTTTAAGGTTTTTTTTTTGTTATTTTTTTTTGTAATAAAATGAATTGCTAGTTATTTAAAAGTTAAAAGAAATAGTTTTCTATTTTCTACAAAAATGAAAAACAAATTGAAAAGAGGTGAGTCATTTACTGGAATAAACAGGACTACAAGAATCGGGAAAACAGTGAAAAAGTGTTGGTACAAAATCCGACAGAAAATTTTGGGAGTGAGTAATAACCAAAATCTGAGTGAAATTTTTAGGTGTATATTTTGTGATATCGAAATCAAAAGTCTGGCATGGTTTTTTTCCCTGACTTTTGTGGAGACGGGGTGTTGATATATATTTGGTGCTGTTTTTGAAAGAAAACAACAATGCTTTTATACTAGTAGACAAATCGTTCAACGGACAAAATTTTTCTGCAGCAATGGAAAGTAGACTTTATGTGGTACCGAACTTTTACATTCATGATATGTAATCTATGCAAGCATGATAAAGTTGTGCAATGCATGTCAAAGGAAGGTTTTGCAGAAAAGTGGATAAATAAAAGATATACTTTAGGGATCCTTTTTTGCATTTATTTATTTCAGTTTTCAAACAAAAAATCACGAAGATTGTTTCTTATCGTGGTTGATGTTTTGGAAAAAGAGTTTTTGTTTTTTACCACCGTCGCTTTGGCTTCCATACGCTCCAATGTCAATGTGGGTGAAGCAATATTTCGCATCGCAAACGGCCATAAGAACAATGCTGAAGAACTTCTTATAATTGAAGTACTGACTTCCACTATTGGGTGGACATCTTAGGGCAGAATGTTTGCCATCGATTGACCCAAGACAATTGGGCAATTTCCACAAAGTCCAGAAGTCGTCAGTAATCATTTCAAAATCTTGGGTACTGGGTTCAGACACATAGATTGGGTACAAAGCTTTCCACAATAGCTCTGACGTTTCCAGTACTATTTGCCGAACAGTTTCTTTCCCTAACTTAAACGACTAGGCCAGTGACTGAAAAGAGGTGCCTTGTGACAAGTAACTAAAGAAAGTAAGCATAAGCAGTGAATGAGATGTGAAAGCATTTTTCATGAAGTGAACTTACAGAAGGAGGACAGCCAGCCGACATTCGGGTGAAATTGGTTCTCTTATAGACGTTTTTAGCATGTGTGGTGACAACAAATTAAGCAGCAAATTGTACAGTGCAGGACGCATTCTTGTGTAAATAAAAAATTGGCCACTATCCAGCTCTTTGATTTTTAAAAAGGTAACATGGAAAAAACCATTCCTTCTCCTGTCCCTGTTTATTTCTCGAACAGCACAAGAACGTTTCCTTCTTTTTTTAAGTAGATTGTCCATTTCTTTCAAAACACAAAGTCCTTCAAATACTGTACTTACTAGCTTTAATTTTTTTAAATTTTTTAATTTGTTATTTATCTCCATTTTTTTTTTAACAAAAACAAAAGCCCTGAATCAAAAAAGCTCTAAATCAAAAAAATCAACCAAATTTCACAGCTGCAAATATTATTTTGACATGTAGATAAGTGAGCAAAATTGCATTATGGCTACCCGCAGTAATTTCACAAACTTAAGTGAATTTTCGTTGGGTTTTTGACATAAGCTTATGTTTGCTTATGCCTATTATAGTTGGCCCTTAATTCAGTCGAAAGTAAATTTTTACCAAGTTTTAATAATGTATTTTTTAGTTTTTTATTTTTGGTAAAAAAATTGTCAATTCGATTCCAGATGTTAAAAACGTTATTTTTCGTTGCACAAAATTATTTTGGAGATAAAATTATTTTTTGTTCGTATAGTGTTCGAGGTGACAAATATTTTTTTTTCAGTTTTTTTGATTTGTAAAAAAAAACGTTATTTGGATTTTTTCCAAAAATATATTTGTTTGGTATCATGGTACAATATATACTATAAAATTTAATTCAAGTCTCTAGCGTTATTGGTTCGTGAGATATTTTGGATTAACCAAAATTGTCACCTTTTTTTTAAATTGCTATGGTAAAAAACAACCCACTCATTTTTTTGAGGGTCCTTTCTGCATCTTTCTGCATTATTAACTGTATAACGACGAAAAAACGCGAACGTACAAACGTACGTACACACGCTAGCACAGACATCTCTCTAAAAATCTTTTATTTCGACTCAAGGGACCTTCAAAATTCGAGAAATGTCAAAATTTTCATTTCGACAAATCGGACCCATTAACAATAACTTTCTATTTGAAGTTAAGAATGTAAAATTAAATAATGTTAGTAATATAATAAATAAGAGTTTAACCGATCTTACAAAATTGCATTTTGTAGTTGTGCCAAATTCAATTTGTTTTCTGCCTTTCAAATCTTACGTATGACGATCTTGCTTGAACTTGCACAACACTACTTATAGACTATAGTGGCATTTTTCTGGTTGAAAAACCTAATGTCATCAAAAAATTGACATATCATATCGGTGGTCTTCGTGTCGTTCTCCGAGTTCTGCCTTTGAACGTCATTTAGCAGAGAATACCTCCTCTAAGAATGAAAGACGTTACCATCTCAGCACTTCCAAATTTCAACCGCTGTTACTCCATATACGCATTAATTATGATAAGAACTCTTTTTTTTTTAATAAAAGTTGGTCATTTTTGTTTATGGAAATTAGTATGAAAAATTATTAATATCTACAACACACAAAAATTTGTTAACCTTTCAAAAATGTTGTTAATTAACGACTATTCTCTTATCAAGATAAACACCTTTTTTTCTATTTTCATTTTTATGTTCATACCTATACGAACAAAAAAAAAAAAACACCCCCTTGAATGTCCAACCGTTAAACATGCAATCATAAGAACATCTATCAAATAAATGTTCACCAGTCAAAAGTCCATAATATACCATAGCCATAATTTTAGATTATGTATCTACTCAAAGTTTGATTGATAGCGGCGCCTAATGCATATGACATTTCTGTTAATGTTCACATTTTTACGGTTCCCTGATCATTTAATTACTAACAAAATACGTGTATGCTTATAAAAGTTATAGGGCAAGCAAAACAGATGGGGTCTTTAGACTTTTCCACATATACCTCCCTTTGATCATTAGACCTAGACACGATTAACACAAAAATTCAACTAACACGTACTTCATGCCTATAGTTTTTTCAATGAATGAAATTAACTGCACAATAGACTTATCGTGCGTTATGCACCTTCTCTGGACAGAGAGAATAAAATAAAAATGGAATTTATATCAAACAAAATTAATTAACGCTTATCTTATCGTGCGTTATGCACCTTCTCTGGACAGAGAGAATAAAATAAAAATGGAATTTATATCAAACAAAATTAATTAACGCCAATGCTTCCCGAAAAACCAGCAGACTTATTCGCCTTATCGTCAAAGGCGGAACCCTCTTAAATACACTTCTGAGATCTGATGAAAGTAAGTGAAAAAAGTGAATGTGAATTGTTAGTAGGCGCAAGGGCATATCTGTACGTATTTATGTGTAGCACCACCAAAAAGTCCTAATGTGTATTTTTGTAATTCATGAATCATGACTAAATGAAATCAGTCTTTTCTAACAAAACAATGGGGGTTGTCCCAGTCCTGCTCTTTATGTTTGAAATTTTGTTTTAGTGACACGCAACCTAAATCATTGATGAAAGAAGTTAATCAATTTCAGAAAAAAGCAGAACTTAGTGCGCGACATAATGTTTTTGTATACTCGCTTATCTAGCCTATTAAGAAACTAATGACATGAGGTCAAATAAAACACAATAACAAAACGGGACAAAAACCTTAAGGAGGTATTCCCCGTTTTGATATTGGTTGTTTTTGGTTGAAGTTACTTTTCATTTTTCAATCCATGTCGGTTTTTGGAGTAATGTTCTATGAAAAATCTAAGTTATTACACTGCCACCCTGGTTCTGTTTTTTTTTAAAGATTAGTCAGCTGTACTTATTGTTGATTTGTCGAATTTGTTACCTTAATTTTAGTGTTTTTCTTTCAAAACTTAGTTACATGTGTACATTCACGCTTTGTGACTAATAAATTAGAAACTTAACAAAACGCAAATAAGATTCAATTATTTATACTTTTCAGTTGTTTTTCGTTGACAGGTGGAAAATGCTTATAGAGACAGCACGGTTCTTCTTGTAGAAAGTCTTTTTCAATGTTGTTAGGTTTTCAGTGTTGTCTTTAGAATGTTTTCGAAAAAGTACCTCTTTGCTGATTTAAGGCAATGGAGAAGAATTCTAAAACGGCTTAGCGCACTACTTGCTGCTTTGAAGTTGATAAAAGAGATTTTGAATTCTCCATCACATGACTTGCAATTTAACTTAAATTTGAGGCTACCATTCTTATTTTATTAACTTTCCATAGGAAGTTATTGTAATTAGTCCGATTTGTCGAAATCAACATTTCTCGACGTTGCAAGGTCTCTAAAACCTTAATAAAAGATTTTTAGAATCTACAAAAAGTAGTAGGTATGCAAAAATTGATGTTCGGTATTGACTTCAAAATGATTTCATTCTGTGATAAATTTTCTTAGAAAAATCCAATCTGTATCTGTTAATAAAAGAAATAAAAATTTTCAAGAAATGCTACTAAAATTGGTAAAAATTGGTTTTCGACTAAAAATCTCGTTAACAAAAATAAATTTTGAAATCAATCAATTTCATCATATGGAATATATTTTTTTTGTAATTTTAAGTTAGGTTTATAAATTAATTTAACTGACAACTTTTTTAACAAAACACGAAAACCTATACAAACCTTTTAAGCAAGTCCAATAGAAAGACGGGATAGGAAGTTATCAATGTGGGTAGCATCCCAGCATCTTTTTGTTTGTATTTCTTTCACTCTCCATTTATGCAGATGTTACAATAATAACCCTAAGAATTTTTCTCTCAATTATTCCTACGACACGTTCTCACCTTGCATTGACAAGGTCCAAGCATCATCGGTGCCATTAATGACGACTGGGGTGATGAGTCATTTACAATGATTGATTATATGATTATAATAAAGAATGTAAATTTAAAATATAATAAAATGAAAAAAAAAAATAGTGACATTCTGTATTCAATTTACAAAGAAATTAAAATAGTGTTGAATGCCACTTCAATTAATATACTTAATTAAAATTAATGGGTGGGGTGACCCTTAACATTAAAGTTTAAAAAAAAGTTTTAATCGAATCCTTTTGAGAGTACACAGAAAAAAAAAAGATGTTATTAAATTACAGTAATGAAAATAAAATTACTTTGTTACATAAAATCAAATACATTTCATAGAGAAAATAAAGAACACATCGTGAAACTAAACCAGAGTACCAGAAGCAATTAATTCCAAGTTTGAATAATCAAAATCTAAAACCCATAGTTTTAAATGACTTACAAACATACCAGGAGCAGTTATTGTTCTTAAAGAAAGTGGAAGCTTGTTAAATAACCGAAACGATGAAATAGAATAAAAATTCCGAAACGCAGTTGTACGGAATGTGGGTACGGTAAGGATGTTCGAAGAGTTTCCACGTAAACTATAATTTGAAATTAAACGGAAATTACGATTACCAGACTTCATAAAAAAGGATTTAAGCACTTTAAAACAATACAAATGACGCACTGGAAGAATTTTCAGGTCACAAAAAAGAGGAAAACTCGGATATCTACTTGGTTTACGGCAAATTTTTCTAATAACATATTTTTGCAAAACTAATAAAGGCTGAATTTTGTTGAAGTAGATACCACCCCAACAAACAATTCCATATTGTAGCTTAGACTGGAAAATGCCATAGTAAATGGTTTTTAAAAGCTCAGTTGAAACTAAATTTTGCAAAAAGTAGAAGTGCCTCATTGTACACCTAAAGTACTTTCCCAAGTTATCCGTGTGAATTGAGAATTTCATTTTGGAATCAATTACAAGACCTAAGTATTTAAAATCATTCACTTTTTCTATTGAAAAACAATTGGACGCACAGTTTTGGTTAGTATAAGTTAGATAAGTCTTGGTCCCGGTTAAAAAGTTACAGTTAGGAAGCTTGAACTTTTGACATTCTGGGGCATGGTACTGAAAATCAACTTCAAAGTTTTGGAAGGATGATAAGCTGAACAACATTAGCTTCGTTTTCGAACTAATAACCAAATTATGAACCGAAAACCATATTCTCAATAACTCAAGGTCCCAATTTATATCTGATACCAAATCCAATCGACTGTTAGTGCCATAAGAAAAACCAACATCATCCGCAAACGCAGTTGGTTTACCTCTGAAATCAAGAGTAAACAGAGAGTTTATGTACACTAGGAATAAAATTGGTCCCAAAACAGATCCTTGGGGTACACCGAGGTTGAGAAACATAAATTCGCTTCTGATCTCATCCAACTTCACTCTCTGACACCTATTTTCAAGATAAGATCCAAACCACTTTAACATAAAACCACGGAATCCAGCATTTTCTAATTTTCGCAGTAAGATTTTATGGTTAACCATATCAAAAGCCTTTGTTATATCAATAAATAAACCGGCTGTGCACTTTTTTTGATCTAAATTGCGCATTATTTGGTCACAAAACTGTAATAACGCTTCTTCAGTTGATTTTCCCTGCTGAAACCCAAATTGGACAGGATTAAAAAAATTTGTTTTGTTCAAAAAGCTAACCATCCTTGTTTTTATAACTTTTTCAAAAATCTTACTAAAGACGGGAAGAAGAGATATAGGTCTATAGTTACACATATTACTGGCCGAACCTTTTTTAAATAATGGTATGACATCAGCATTTTTGAGAGCATCAGGGAAAATCCCTGCAAAAACACAGCGGTTAAAAATACAGGCGAGAACATCAATTACGAAACAAGAAATTTGTTTAACAAACAAATTTGATATACCATCAGCACCAGACGAATGCGAATTTTTTAAATTACCAATAGCTTTAAGTATCTCAAGAGAAGATATGGACTCAAAAACGAAACTGTTGCTTTGCATCGGCTCAGCGTCACCAATAGGTTGGCAAGAATGTGGTTGCAGATTAGTGGCTACATTTATAAAAAAGTCATTAAACGCATTAGCAATTACACATTTGTCAGTAACTTCACAATCATCAATGTACATCGTTTTAAGACTTTTTGACGTAGAATGTTTGTTGAGTATGCTGTTAACGATTTTCCATTCATTTTTCAGATTGCCTCTTGAGGAGTTAAACTGATTCCGGTAAAAGTTATCACGGCAAAGCGGAATTTCTTTTTTAAGTTCAGCACACAGCTTCTTATAATTACGTTTAAGAATAGTATTATTAGGGTTCTTATAGCATTTTATTCTTAGTTTGTTTTTTCTTTTTACTTTATTTATCAAATAACTTGAAATCCATGGCTTAAGCCTTTTATTTATTTTTTTTGGAGAAAAAGTTGAAGAAGAATTACGAATATGCTTACTAAGGCAATCAATAAAAAGCGAATAGGAACTTGAAGCATCTAAACAAGAATACACATTTTCCCAAAACTCATACAAAAGCAAATGTTTTAACTTATTATAATCGATTTTCATCATTTCTTATGTATTTATTTATTTCGTCTTATATGTTACATAACTTTACAAAACTAAAATTTTAACTAAAATAATAACAAGATTTAAAGGGTTTTTCAATAAGGGCGAGTAGATGTTGAAATGAAATAAAACAAGCTATGTGTGAGGTATTAACAAAATTATTTTTTTATTTGAAAGGCGCATGCATGCCATTAAGTGTGGAACATGACATCATTCAAATGCCCCCTCAGGTTTTACGGTGGCACGGATCCGGGTGGTCCAATTTTTAATGACTCTTCAGCATAGATCTGGCTGACTACGAGCGATGGCCTGTGTTATGGTCACCTTTAGGGCATCGGTCGATTGTGGTTTATTTGCATAGACCTGCGACTTCAAGAAACCTCACAGAAAAAAGTCTAGCGGGGTTAAATCGCATGACCTTGGTGGCCAAATCACTCCTGCGAGAGATAACCGTACCCTCAATTCGTTCATGCAAAATGTTTGCTGTGTGGCACGTAGCACCGTTCTACTGGAACTATGTACATGTCGTCTAGGTCCATATGGTTCAATTTGGGCCACAAGAAATTAGTTATCATCGTTATGCAGTCCTCGCTGTTGACGGTGACCGACTCACTAACGTCGTTTTCAAAAAAGCACGGACCAATTACACCGCTGGCCCAAAATCCACACCAAACGGTAACTTTTTAAGGATGCATTATTACCTGGTGAATCTCGCGTGGGTTGGTGTCGTCCCATATAAGGCAATTTTGCTTGTTAACACAGACATTCATCCAAAAATGAGCCTCGTCACTAAGATTGGGTCCTCTTCCAAACTATTCAAAGCTCAGTCAGCGAACAAACGGTGCGGTGTTGTCTATGCTCACGAACTTTGAGTTGGATCTTGTACGGTTGAAAGGCCGAGTTCTTGTGCACGGCGAGGAATAGACTGCCTCGGGTTCTGCTGTACACTTTCACGGCCGCGGCGATGTTCTCGGCCGGTCTTCCGTTTCTTGAACGTGCGGGTGTTGGCTGATTTCTTACTGAACCGGTCTTCTCAAATTTGGCCACCGAACGTTGAAGAGTCAACTTTGAAGGGCCACCACGTCTACCGTAAAATGGGCGCAATGCGCGCAAGGTTTGCGTTAACGAACACTCATTTTGATAATAAAGTTTTATCATTTGAACGTGCTGTTCAATCGTGTAACTTACCATGATGATTTGGCATACACAACTGAATAATAAACAAAAGATTTGACAGATGTCACCAAAACAAAATGGACGCCAGGTGCGCCAAAATCTACCAGCGGCAATTGAAAAACCCTTTACAATACGTACGTTTAAATTAAAAATAAATTAATTAGGTGGCGTTACAGTTCGTTGAGGACTACGGCTAAGTGCCTTACAACTCTTGTGTGTTCTGTAATGTGGCCTTGATGCGGATCACAGCCAGGCGATCACTTATTGGCTTGAAATCCATGACCTTCGATCTAAGCCGATTTCCCACGACGAATCCGCATCCAAATATATGCAATCTTTGATGACAGCTATAATAAATGCCGAAATTCTTTCTCTTCATTGTCCCTGATCCCATCCATCGTATTTCCTGTATCGCAGTAATATCTGCCTTATACTGCGAGAGGACAGATTCAAGTTTCTAAGTTGCACCTGGAGTGTAGATGGTTCTTACATTCTAGGTACAAACTCTCAATGCGTAGTCCGTTGTCGTTCCGGGTCTGGTTACAATAAGAGGGGGTTCATTATCCGAGGCTGGTATCTCTCTCATAACTTTCAAGCTTTTCACTGTGGAGGGGTTGTTAGCCCCTCGCACTAACCTCTAAATTTGTTGGGCCGTTGATAAGGTGCTTTTTTCCCGATTTGCACCCGCGCTTACAAGTTTCACAAGTTATATCTAGAGATATAACCAGTATCCGGTGGTTACCACGAGAAGGTAAAGTAAGCACTTGGTGTGTAGGAAAAGTTACAGCATAAGCCCCCAGATCCTACAACACCCAACCAACCTAACAACCAAGACATTAGTTTGTAAATAATGATAAATTGGTTGTCAGCAACTTCACCAACAGCATAATTTCAGCGGCAGAAACATTTACAACAACATTATGGGCATCAACAAAAACACCATAAGCACCATACGCCGGTAGAAAAACTTTTGCTAAAAAGTGAGGCCTTCAATCGAAGATGATTTTGTGGACGTACACAGCCGTTGTGGGTCCTATTTTGTCATATGGATCCATTGTGTGGTTGACTGCGCTTAATCAAGAAATACAATACCGAGAAACTATAGAATGTTCAAATAAATGCTGGTATCGGCACTAAAGGGCCTTTGATCCTGCCCAGCAGATGCCTTGTTATTCTGCACCTCCTACCAGTAATCCTACACATTAAATATTTATCATCGTTAAGCGCACTAAGGCTTAAAGAATCAAATATGTTGGTTTTCCAGACCCTATAGGTATTGCAACACTAACGAACTGATTTCAGCGGATATTTTTGAGACGGATAACGACCCTGCCTTGAACCTCAGGAAAGATTTTAAAGTCATCTTTCCTGCCAGAGAGGTTTAAGAGGATGGCATGGTTACGATAGACTTCGATACCACTATCTTTACTGACGGGTCAAAGATGGAGTGTGAAGTTGGGTTGGGAATCTTCTGTGAGTCCTTAAAAGTCTCTTAGTCTTTTCAGCTACCTGATTGTTCCAGTGTATTTTAAGCGGAATTACTAGCAATCAGAGATGCAAAATACTCAAATCAAAAGGGTCGGCCCTTCATAGCTCACTTGCGGAAAGGATAAATATTCCTCTTGGAGCTATAAAGGACAAAATTTTCTAAATTTTTCTGACAGAATGGAACCACTGGTGGAACAGTCTTACGGGCTGTACCATATTCAGGAAGATATGGCCTACCTATAACAAAAACCGTTCAATCGAACTTTTATGCCAGGCATGGTAAATTAAAACGTTTACACAAGGTTATGGTTAAAAATTACTTTATTAATAAAAACTGTTACACAAGGTTATGGTTAAAAATTACTTTATTAAAAAAGATATTCTTAAGTTAGTGTAATCAAATCATGTGTGGTACACGCTGCGGTAGGAATCGAACTCCTAGTCGTTGATCATCTCGTTCTCCTTGGAGGTTCGGATGACGGTGATTGCCAGTGGCGGCGTCGGTAGTAATGTATCTATTATCTATTTTTATCTTATTGTTGGCTTGGGTCGTAAATCAATGAGTTTATGACGATACCGATCTTCTTTCGGGGTTGGTGTCATGTATCATCATGCACTTGTTGACCCATGTGGTCGCCATGTGTTAACTCTCCCCTTGGTCGGAAAAAGATTGTCCCAATCTTTCGCTCAACATCTGCTGTACCCTTGATCTTGAAGTGTCCATGAATTCTTCCATCTCTATTGTGACCTGTTCGATCGTGCTTGGGCAAGTGACTTCTTCGATTCTGATTGTGCGATAACTCTGAATTATTATGATTATTTTGTAGATAGAGTAAATCAATATTACAATGAACAACTTAATACATATTCCCCACAGTACGGGATGTTCTTTGAGATCTGTTATAAATGGTTCTATATGATCAAGATTTGTGTACATGAGTTTCTCGTCTTGTGAAGAAATGAATTCGAGAATTTGGACTTGAGTTGGTTTGCTTAACTTAATATGTTCTAGTATTTGGTTTTCTGAATTCAGATAAATTTTGCCATTAATAGACACGTTCTGTTCAAATTGGATCAAATTGATTCCTGACAATTCTATTCCGTTAACAATGTGGTTTCCCGTTAAAACAATATTTCCTGCGTTAATTATTTCTATTGGTTGATTACGTTCTTTGATTTTGGTACAGTTTGCTTTATATTTATTTAGAAGGTTGGTTAAACAACTAGATTCTTTACTGATTTTACAATAGTGGTGGTTGAGTTCCTTTTTACATTCTGATTTATAAAATGTTTTCTTATATTTAATGATTTCGCTTAGTATTATAATTTTTCCACCATTTACATTATTGCTTCTGGTTAGATAGTGGTTTCCTAACCCTTTTACCTTGGGGTATTTGATAAATACAACGATAATATTATTTTTTTTGTACAATTTTAAAAGTGAAAGCATCTAGTACATCGATTATGGATATATTTATTTTTTCTTGTTCCATAATGTTTTTTATTTCATTTAAATCTAACAATAGAGTATTGAGTATATTTGATTTACTTAAATTAATAGTATTTATTATTTCTCTAAGTTCTACAAGTATATATTTTATTATTTTACTTTCTGTAATTCCTTTGCTATTAGTATCTCTATACATACTATCTAACTTGTCGAATAATTGTTTATTGATGTTTTTTTGTCTATTGTTTGACTTTATTAGTTCCTGTACTTTTAAATTTATCCTAACGGCGTCATCGTGGTCTGGACTACCAGAGATCCATTTCCATTTCATTGATACCTCTGCGTTCTCTATTCCTGATAGATAGTTCGTTGAGTAGTTTGTCGGCCATTTCTAACTCCTGGTCAATAATTTTTAGAATTTCTTTTTTTCCTCTAAATCCATCTAATATTTCGGAGTAGGAAGTTAAATTGATGACGTGATAGATCTCACCGTAGTTTTCGTAGACCGCGGCTTTACCGTTTTCTATTAAAATGAATTCATCTCTAGTGTAGTCGGTTATTTGTTGCGCTAAAGTTGAAACGGCTAGCGTCAGTATAAGAAGCATCATCTGTGAATTTAATTTCTAATATTATCTTTATGAATTTTTCGGTTATTTGAATCTATGACTACGTTCCCTAAGTCTTCCTTAACTTTCTTTTTTTGAAATAATGGTTTATTCTTACTTTTCCTCTGCCCGTTGTTTACAAAAACTGTTTCTCCTTCCTTATATACTTTATTTTTCCTTTTCTTGTTAAAATATCCTATCATTTTCTGTTGGTGTTTTTGAATTTTTACTTTGGTGTCGTTGTTGTCTATATAATTATGAAATATATCTGTCGGTCGTTTGTCTGTCACCGTGTGAATTGTTTCGTTATATTTTTTTGTAGCTAAAGTTATTATATCTTTAATGTCTGTAATATGTGTAGTTTCTTTAACTATTCTAATAAGCTCTGTTAGAGTTGAGTGAATTCTCTCTATTGTACCGTTGCTCTTTGAGTGGGCTGGTGGTGTAGTTTTATGAGTGATGTTAAGAAGGTTGTACGCACATTTTGCAGAAGGTGAACAAAATGCTGCTTCGTTATCGGTTATCAACATTTTGACGTTACCAAAAAGCGGTAGTAGTTCTATCATTCTGTCTTTTGCTTCCGTCTTTGACTTTACTTGGGTTGTAACGAGATATTTTGAAAATGGGTCTGTCATTGTAAGAAAGGACGAGTTTTCGCAGTAGTATATATCTGCGTGGACGCGCTCTCCCCCTTCTTCAGGAATTGGAGTCTCTCCAATTGGCTGCTTACTAGGATGTCTCTCATACTTATTCTTTTTACAAACTTCACATGTAGCGTTTAATGAAAGAATTTGCTTGAATGCATTTGGCCAATAATATCTGTTAACAATTTGCTTATACACTTCTTTAGCCTGTCTATGAGCTCGATTGTGTTCGGCAGTGACGATACCTAATTGTTCTTCCTTATCTGTTACGTCTTCAACTATTTGGTTGCAAAGTAAAAATTTAATTGTTGGAAATTCCTCCAGAAGTTTGTCTTTAATCTTGAAGAATGTCTCTTCGGTGCTGTAAAGTCCTACTGTCGAACCTGCCTTTAATATTGTTTTAATTTTACTTACAATCTCTAAATCTTTAAAAAGTACCGTATGTCTCCAGTAATTTGTGTATATTTCCTTTGAAATTATGTTGTTGTTGAGTGATTCTTTCATGATTAATTGAATTTTAAAATTATTAATTCTTTGGTTTACTCTTTTTATTTCTGACACGGGACTACTCTCTGCGCTATGAACAGTTCCTATCTCTGATTCATCTTCGTTCATCATATTTAGTTCTTGTCTACTAAGGGCATCAGCTACAACATTTCCCCTGCCTGGTTTGTATATAATTTCTGGAGCGTATTCTTCTATGAAAGCGCGCCAACGTTTTATTTTTGCATTAGGGTTATTATCGCCTATGGCAAATGTTAATGGTTGGTGATCTGTATATATGCGGATACCACTCACACCATAAAGATAATTTCGAAGGTTCTTCAATGCCCAAATTATGGCAAGGAGTTCCTTCTCGTTTGTCGCGTAATTTTCCTCAGTTTTACTTAACGTTCGGCTTATAAAAATTATGGGCTTATTATTTTGACTAAGCACTGCACCTATGGCTGAGTTGCTAGCGTCTGTGGTTAGCTCAAATCTTTTGCTTAAGTCAGGTTGGTTGAGCGTAACTTGTTCGCAGAGTTTGTCCTTCAATATTTTAAATGCCTTAATGGCCTCCTTATCAAACTCTATTGTTACTTTTTTGCTACTACTTTGGCAAGTTCTACCATTCTCACCCCTGAGATACTTGGTTAAGGGCTTTGTTATCATCGCATAATTTCTTATGAATTTACGGTAATAACCAGCTAATCCTAAAAAAGATCTTAACTGACGTAAAGTCTCTGGTTGCGGAAATTCTTCTATGCATCGAGTTTTTACTGGGTCCATTTTTATGCAATTAAATGATACGATGTACCCAAGAAATTCTACTTCTTTCATGAAGTATTTCGATTTTTCACTCGATATTCTCATGTTAGCTGTGCTTAGCGCCTTCGTTATTGTCTCGATATGTTCGAGATGTTCTTCTTCCGTCTCTGAATATATAATGACGTCGTCAATATAAACATGACAAAATTTCCCTATGTATTCGCGGAGGATGTCATCCATAGCTCTCTGGAAAATTGACGGCGCATTTTTGAGTCCAAACGGCATTCGAAGGAACTCGTATTTCCCATTGTTAACACTAAAAGCTGTTTTTTCCCTATCGCTCTCTTTTAACTTTATCTGATGGAACCCGCTCTGTAAATCAAGAGTGGTGAATTATTTAGATTTGCCTAAATTTGCTAAGATAACCGATGTTTCTGCCATAGGATATTTATCTGTTTTAGTAAATGAATTAAGTTTTTTGTAATCTATTACTAATCTATGTTTCTTTGTACCGTCCTCGTTTACACCTTTCTTATCTACAACCCATACCGGAGAGTTATATGCACTTCGACTAGGCTGTATTATATTATTATCAAGTAAATTCTCTATTTGTAGAAATTTCATTATTTATATTGAGTGTATTGATTAAAATATCATTAAATATTAAAGGTATCACGCCCTGATTATATTCTAACGTTGAATCCCTAATATTAATATTCCCTTTTACAGTTCTTAATAATTTAATGCCAATAATGGCATCAAAATCTTTTAGTTCATTAAGTTCATAAAATTTATCTTCTACCCCCAAGATATTTATAGCTTGGTAAGTACGAATGATAGTAGTTCCATGAACGCTGTTGACTTGCGACGGAGTTTCAAGCTCCATACTTGGGAACAGCCCTGGTTTAATGTAGTTATGAGTTGCTCCTGTATCAATTAAAATATAAAATGTACGCCCCGACTTACCATCCGTCCTTTTTATGTACGGTAAGTCGTGCCTCACTCTAAAAAATTACCGCTCTCATTCAAGTTATTGAGGCGTGGAAATTTATGTAACGCTGTTTGGTCACTATTGGCCCGATCTCTTTTGAACGGGTTGTTATTAAAAGAGTTATTCGAACATTGTGGCCTAATATTACTATTAGGTTGAGAGGTGACTTGTCTTGTGGGCACTATATTCCCACTTGATGTGTCCATTCTTTCGGGTCGGTTATTATTGTGGTTATTATTAAAATTGTTATAATGTCGGTTTTGCTGAAATTGTCTATTCCGTTGTTGAGAGGGTTCCGCGTATTGTCGGTCTTGATGAGTAAAACCGTTTTGGTAAATTGTTCTATTCTGACGCGGTGGTCTGGTTGTTAGTTGGCCAAAAAGGTTTTGTTCGTATTGTCTGGGTTGATATCTGTAATTAACGTGGCCCATGTTTCTATACCTTGTCTGATTTGATTCAATCTCTTGTGCTCTCGCTAAGGCATTGGGTAAATCCCCAGGATTTAGTGAAAATACGATGTTACCTGCGGGTTGGTTTAACCCAGTAACGAATACTCGCAAAGCGTTTTGTCTTGCCCTCTCAGTGAGACATTCGGTTTCAGCGGTCCTAGGACCATAACTCATAATTGTCTTGTTTATTATAAGCGTAAGTATTCTTGTAACGTCATCGTAAAATTCTTGCGATGGTTTCCTATCCTGTCTCATGTTACCTAATTCTGTTTCTAGCATATGGACTGGTCTTTTGTCGCTATATGTTAGATCTAATCGACCTAAAATCGCATCAATGTTTAACGGTGTCCCGTGGCTAGTGAGGACATCATTGGCTTTCCCTATGATTTTATTCCTTATTATATTTACTACCGAAAAGTATCTCGACCCACCCTTACACGACTCATACACCTTCATAGCGTTTGTAAGCGCTGTGCGCCAAGAAACATAGTTTTCTCCATCAAATTGTGGTATACACTTGGCTACTTCTAACCCCTCTCCACCTACTATCGCTGGATCAATTGTAATGTCCTTATATGGTTCAATGGTGTCTCTTGTTGTTAATGCCGTAAGTTGTCTATTTAGTCTATTTACCTCTTCTGTTAATTGTTGGTTGGCATCAGCCACTAACCTAATAACTACTGTCAATAGTTCTTCTGGCGTCATTGTCGTATTTGTGGACATCTTTGTTATAATTTTCAACACAAGGGATATTTCCTATTTGTACCTGATTTAATTTAATTTTCTCAAACTACTTCGCTTATACTGACAAGGATATTTTCTTTTTAATTTTAGTTTTACTTTCTTAAGTCACTTTGATAATTCTTGCAAAGGTACATATGTAGTTTATCTTAATTTTAACATTAATTCCTTTAACCACTTTGATACTTTTTACAAGGAAATTTCTTTCTAATTTTTTCTATTGATTTTTATATTTTTTTTAATTCTTTTAACCACTTTATTGCTTTTAATAAGGATACTTTCTTTTTATTTCGTTTTCTATTTATTTCTTTATCTTATTACTATTCTATGTATGTATATTTATTTATTTATTTGTTGTTTTAATCAATTTACTCCTTTTTTTATATAAATGTAAATGTATTTTTTTATACTTTCTTAATCTCCGTCAATGGGTTGAATTTTCAGCGTCAGAGCTTACTTTCCTGATCTATGGGAATCGATGTCCCGGGTTTGCTTAGGGTGCTTTACGCCTTAAGTCTTGGAGTCGTTCCCCCGTTGTTCAGATTTTAAGTCTGATTGTTCTAGTTCCCGTGGCTGAAGGGTACTTGTTTCCTTTCTCCTTCTTGGATGCCTTCGTTAAATGTTTTTTTTCGACCGGTTGGTTTTTCACCCACTGAATCACTTCATGTGTGGTACACGCTGCGGTAGGAATCGAACTCCTAGTCGTTGATCATCTCGTTCTCCTTGGAGGTTCGGATGACGGTGATTGCCAGTGGCGGCGTCGGTAGTAATGTATCTATTATCTATTTTTATCTTATTGTTGGCTTGGGTCGTAAATCAATGAGTTTATGACGATACCGATCTTCTTTCGGGGTTGGTGTCATGTATCATCATGCACTTGTTGACCCATGTGGTCGCCATGTGTTAACTTGGTATAGCCAAGGTTACTGCAATATGTTCAGTACATTGACCGATAGAAGAGCATGCAGCAAAGCTATACTCACTGCTGTAGCTGCAACATGAAAGGAAAACTGTGATTCACCTTCTCTGTAAATGTCCTGCCCTGGCCGGTTCTAAAACATTAAGCTTCGGTAGGGCATTCCTTAAAGATCTTGATAAACTTTCCGAGATGAATATCAAAGACTTGATTTCTTTTCTGAATGCGACGAAATGGCTCTAGGATCGCTAACTTTTTCAATATAAATCCGTCAAAATATTATGTGTTCATATTTTTGTTTTATATCTATACTAATATTATAAAGAGGAAAGATTTGTATTTGTGTATGTAACGAATAAACTCAAAAAGTACTGGACCGATTTTAATAATTCTTTTTTCATTAGAAAGCTACATTATCACTGAGTAACATAGGCTATATTTAGTACTAGATTACTACAGGAATCTTTTGAAATTCTTATTAAAACCAACCGAAGGTGTAAAAAAATTAGCCATAAAATGTCTTTCATAGCATACGCTGCGAAGAGTATTAATGATAGGACAAAAAAATGTTTTCTAATTTATTGATTCATGGTCGTTTTAATTAGCATGCTTATAAATTAAATATCTGTACCTATTTATGTCTACCCGTGCGAAGTCGGGACGGGCGGCTAGTTACATATATAATAGGTCAAACGAGTTTATGGTACGGCGGGCGCTTTCCAGCGGTAATTGAGTCGCGCACCTGGGGCTACTTGTGACTGCCATCTTTACCTACCTACCTACCTAGCTCGTTGAGGTGGGGTGGGCGGAGTTGCTGTTCTGCATCGCTAAAGTTAAATGGTGCGATCTCCCTTGCAGAGGATTTCAATTCGCCATCGATATTATATAGTTTGCAGAAGTTCTACTTTGGTGGCCGTTTAAAAACTAGCTCTTGAGAGGCGACATCTCTGATGGCTGTGGGGCAATGTTGCCACTGGCTTTCAATACATGATGCAGGCAACAGGACTTCTAAAGAAGTTATTAGAGACTTGATCGGAAAAGGACATGACAGTCTTTTGCAGATGTAGCCATTTAACGTCGAAACTTCGCACACTATTTCCTTCTTTTGGCTAAAATCACGATATCCGTAGCCGGCTACTAACATTTTATCCTTAGCGAAAGTTAAGTCGAATTCGGGACAATATGAATCCAGCAATGGGGCATTAACGTCGTTGTTGAAACTAAAGGTCAATGATTAACAACTTCTTTTTGATTGATTCTTATGATATGTATACCAACAATAATGTTGTTTCAATAAGTTACGCGCTAGGCGTCCCGATATAAACCATACATTCATCAAAATAAAAAGAAAGCAAACATTTGTTATAAGCTAGTGTGATAAATCCTTAAATCAGACTTCACCAATAACACTGGTCTCGTCACTTCCATGACGATATTTATCTATCGTTTTCGTTCATTCAGCAATTGAAAACGATATTAATCCACGCAAAAGGATTTACCATCACTCTATGCAGCAATAATAAATTTGAAATGAATTATTCAGTGAAATGGAAAAGTAATTTTTGTCTTAAAAGAAGAAAAAAAAATCCAAGCACCCGTATTATAATCAATATTCCTGCGTACAGTTATAGAAAAGTAAGCATTGTTATTTTACAAAGAAAATAGCCAATAATCTTTAGTAAAAAGATGCACTCCCCCAAACAAAAAAGATGGTTCAATAATAGAATATCGTAAAAACGACCTAAATTCGAATCTCATATACCAAACGCCAAAGCACACATTTAAAGTCCACACTTTTTTTTTACCAAAAGGATAAAATTTTCAAGGCCATTTCTTTTCAAGATGTTCAAATAATCTTCCAGTATCCGTATTTTCTTTTATTTTCTGTTCTGCGTGCTTCTCTGGGTTTGGTTGGCTTTGGGATGAAGAAGGAAAAATATGAAAAATTATCATCAATACCCCATTCATACAGCACTGAGAAGGAAGGACACCAAAACTCCTGGCACTTTAACATTCTTTTTCTAGGATATAAAGGATTTAATTTTCGTTTGGCTTAGCAGGAAAATTGAATATTCTATATCTCGCACTCGACACTGACTCCAACGACGACGACGAAGGTTCAGTCTGAATACAAAACTGAGTCTGGATGAACAGAATTACCAACACCTTTTTCTGTCGTCCCTATACAAAGCCCCTCATCATGATGTCTTTTCGGTCAGTTCGAAATCCAAGTTCCCCCAAGTATAAGCCAGAGGAATTATTTTCTCGGTACTTTCATCACTTGGTATCCTTTCCTCATCAGGAATTGTAGTATCTAACCAAGTCCTCCAGTTGATTTATTTTCGAGGATATGTGTGTGTTCGTGTTTGTCTGCTTTATCATTTCCGCCTCTTTTACTAATTTGACACAAAAACTCATCAACATTTTTGGCTAAAAGGTAACCGAGTTCGAGGAATCGGGTCTTATGAAAGTAAGTATAGAAATGGGAAAATCCATACAGACAGAACACCCACAGACACAGAGTAGGGAAGTCCTTTTTGCTTGCTTATTGGCATTCTGGTCGCACCAACCTTGAAATTCAATTTGCTAAAGCAATTTGGAGCTGTATAATCAAGAAATCCAATTAATAATCTCCATAAATGTTAGAGGCCAAATCAGCATTTTCATATAGTTACTGACAAATATTCGTTCCTGGAGACTCTTGTGTTGCGTTTGTTGACTTAGGAAATAATCAAAAGGTAGCCTCTGGCGTTGTGGTTGGTGCGTATTAATGTCACACGAAAGGTCTGGAGGTCAAATCGCAACCTATCCCAACCATATGCATTTGGGTTTTGTATACAGATACAGAATCTTTCATCAAGCAGTTCCTAAAACAAAGAGTTTTTGAGATATCCATTATTGCATTTTGTATTATAATCCTTCAAAGTGCTTGTCACGAGACATGATGCAAGTCGTCTCAGTCTTGTCAAAATCGAAAAATGTTACAATTCTCATTTAATGGAATATCGGCCTTCTGGTTTTTCTCGTAGACACTCTTTAATTTGATTTTGTAAATTTTATGAAAGGTTTTAGTTTTAACAAAAGGCTTTTAGCTGTGTTTTATTATAATTGTTGTTTTTTATGTTTTAATATAAGATCATTGCGTTTACATTGGAATAGCTTCTGTCTAAACGTAAACCATTTTATAAATGAATTAAGAATAATAATTCTGGTAGAAACAAATATACATGATGAAGAAGGTTTCGAACGAGTAGTTTTAAATCGAAACAATAGAAGAGGTGGTGAAATTATGTTGTTTATACGAAGTTATTTATCTCATAAAGTTATTCATTCGCCAACGGTTTCGTAGTAAAATATTCAAGTTCAATATGCAGAAGAAAACAAAACAACATCTGTTATTGGAATTTATAGACCACAAGGTTTCAGCAAATCGGCGTTTTGTGAAGAATTTGGAAACCAATTAGGACAAATAAGAAAAAACGAAGTAGTTATTGTTATGGGAGATATAAATATTAATTTAAATGACTTCAACTCTAATAATGTCAAAGACTATACTGAAATGTTAACATCAAAGAGATTAATGAATGTCATTACAGAAAATACAAGAGTAGACCCTTAGAAAGGCACTAAGTCATTAATAGATCATATCCTTGTTAGCCGAATTCAGTAGTAATCGAAAGCGATTTAACAGATCATTATTCAATTCTTTACTATGAGATCTTAGAAAAACCAAAGAAAAGACAATATCCAACTTCCACATACATTAGTAGCTCAAAAGTAAGCCAACTTATTCATGAAGAAGATTTGAAAGTCGTGCTAGAAGAACAAAACGCGGAGAGGATGTACACAAAACTTTTTAATAAATTGGAAAATATCTACAAAATTTCAACAGCGTTACGAAAAACAACCAAAAAAGGCAGAATAGTCCTTGGATAATGCCAAATCTCATAGCAGAATGCAAGCAAAGAGATGTATTGTATAGAAGGTGGAAAAATAATCGTAGAAATTTAACTTATGAAACAGAGTACAAGAGCATACGAAACAAAATTAACAAAAGGATAGCGTATAAGAAATGTTATTACTATAAAAATAAATGTATCCAATTTAAAACTGATCCGCGGAAAACATGGGAACTGATCAATGAAATACTAGGAAGAAAAAGAACAAACATTGACGAAACAATGGAAAAGAACTTCAAGATAGAAATGACTTCACTCACCAACGAACTTGCAGAGTTTTTTTCAACCCAAACGGATAATATCATCCACAAATGCAACGTAATAACATCAAATAATGTAAATAAGACAGTTAAAAACTTAATCTTTGCTTACGCAACAAACGTAACGGAGATACAAACCATTATAAAATGTCTTGGTGGCATCAGGGTAATTGATATCAAAAGCCATTCCGATATTTTTGCTCCAATAATTTATAATTTAATTAATTTGAGTCTTACTCAATCAATTATCCCTTCAACTTTACTTTGAAAACAGCAGTTGTTAGACCAATATATGTATAAAGGTGGAACCAAAAATCAGTTGAACAATTACCGACCAATATCGATTTTTTCAGTTGTAGAAAACTGCTTGGAGGGTGTAATAGTGAACAGGTTGCAAAATTTTATTGAAAAGCACTCTCTGATACATAAGAGTCAGTACGGTTTTCAAAAAAATAAGAATACTGGACAATTACTCGTTAATTCGCAAATTGTGTTAATGAAAGCTTTGATAATGGTCACCATTTGCTAGTAACGTACATGGATTTTAGTAAGGCTTTCGATACCTTGAACCATTCTAATCTTATTGAAGAACTGCGAAGGATTGGAATACGCGGCACAATGGCCGATTGGTTTACGAATTGACTGTAAAACAGAACATTTTGTGTTAAGATAAAAGATACTTTTAGTGACAAAAAGATAATGAAATATGGAGTGCCACTGGGATCAAAATTAGGACCGATTTTGTTCATATTATATACCAACGAGTTACTCAGAGTTTTCAAAAAAAGTATACCATTTGCTTTTGCTGATGATACGGCTATAGTTGTCCGTCATAGTTCTCCGGAAACTGCAGTTATGATGATGCAAACAGAATTTAATGCAGCTGTGAGATGGTGTCACTATAACGGTTTAGTAATATTCGAAGTCCACACTTCAAGCAAACAGTACAGCGGATTTCCTTGGAAAATGATGTTTGCACAAATACACCGAAGGAATGCATTGAGTTACTGAACAACTGTAAATATCTGGATGTAGTGATATATTGTTATTTTCTTTGGGATATAAGCACATCGACAAACTACGAATGGACCTCAAGAAAGCCTTATTTGCCATTACACATTTGAAATATCATACATCTGAAATCGTCTTAAAGCAAGTGTATTATGCTTTGATAGAGTCAAAGATACTGTATGGTATACTTGCTTGGGGTAATGCAGCTAAAACACATATTATCCAAAAAATACAAAAGCTTCAAAATGCAGCTATTAAGATCATTCAAAATAGTTATCAACAAAGAATAAGGCAGGTTTTAAGACTATTAGAGTGGAAGATATTTTTAAGATGACCACAATTGTTGAGTACTTTGATGAAAACCGATTCACTCGACCGATACAACATCAAGTAAACACTAGAAGACGAGCCCAAGGAATGTAACAAATCCCTAGAAATTATAATAACTACGGAAGACTAAAACTACTACATACTGTTCTCACAATAATTAACAATCTTCCTCGTGAAATAGTAACTATTGTTAATTCAAATAAAAGAAAAAAACACATAAAAGCTTATTTTTTAAATAATCCAAGTACATAATTAATTTATAAAACTTCAAAATAATAAAATAAAAAAAAAAATAAATAATAATAAAAAAAACTGTATTTTCACATTTTTCGCATGTGGGATGCTTTTATTAGGCTCATTTCTCGCACATATTGCAATGTTCATAATATTTCAAAATAATAGTCATTGCTGTTTATTTTTAAATTCTCTTCCCCCTAATTGCTCTTACAGTGTTTAACTTTATAAAACCAAATAGTCATATAAAGATTTTGAAGAAAAATGTTTTCAAGAATTGAAACTTTAACTGTTTTCTATAGACAAAATGAATTTAAAGATTTGTTTTTTAAAATATGGATGATGAAAAACGTAAGTACCTACGGACATATGAGCACACATACTAGTAGATACCTCTCTAAAAATCATGGATTTAGTTTAGATTTTAAGTCCTTCAAACGTCAAAAAATATTAAAAAGTTTAATTCGATAAATCGGCAGTATTACAAAAACTTCTAATAGAAAACTAAAGAAATGGTTTTTCCGGAGCATTAAGAAGGCCTAAAATTTGTCATGTCTGTTGAAACATCAATTCAGGTCTTTGATTTTTGTGGCGGAAATCTCATTAAGATAATTTTCAATTATAACCGTTTTCAATTTTTGGTCGTAATTCTCGCCCTAACTGTTTGCTGCGTCGCACAGTGGTTCGGTTTGTATGGGAGAGCTGAAAAAAGTCTGTAAAATCTGAACGGTTCAACGGATTTAAATGAAATTTGGCATACATGTTAAGATTAGTCTTATACATGCTTGGTCAAAATTTGGTCAAGAAAAAATTGTTAGAAAAAAGTTATTGGCATTTTTCTAAAATTTGAGGCTTTTGATGTTATATTTAAATAAAAGTTTTTTTTTAGTAAAATCTTAACTTTTTATTTTGAACAAAATATTATTACTAACTATGTATATTATAAAATTAAATAAATAAATAGATAAATACATACAAAAAATAAATAAAAAAACAATGAAGTAGTAATTTTATAACGCTAAAATGAGGTTTTTAGCGTCTGCGCTGATTGGAAGTATTTTCTTCTTAAAAACCTTGCACTAATGCTCAATAACTCAATACTGACTTTTTTTTAATTAATCCTTTATATATATAGATTTAAGTAAGAGATTTTATTCTAATAAGTCAGGTAATAAAAAATTACGCAATGCACAACAAAAACAAAGCAATAAAACTTTAAAAATAACACCTTTTTTATTTCTACCTGCCCTACTTTTAGCGAAAAATTAAAAAAATAAAGGATTATCCCTAATCCTTTTCTTTATTTTTTATTAAGCTCTATCATATAATTTAAAATATCATAAAACTATATTGCTTTTCGTGTGTTGTTTCCAAGAAAATTGAGTTCAAAGTTGAAAAAATTTTCCGGGCAGAAATAAATGGTTTCGCAAAAATCGAAATTCTCAGACCTGTGTCAATGTATTAATTTTGTTTTATTTTTATAATAAAGTTTGACATTAAATAATGGGCTTAACCAGTTCATTCTGAAAATTAATAACGAAGAAATCAAACGTTTTGGTAAACACCACCGTCAAAACGCAGTTTTTTGAAATCCGATTCAGTGAAATATTTTTGATCATAACTTCCACATCTGCACGTATCTGCAGCTGATTTTTTTCTATGCTTTAACATGAATGTATGCAGCATATGCTGGCATACTTACTTTCTTGGTATCTTTTGGCGCTTTTTTTAAAATCAAAAAGTTTAAAAAAACGCATTTTTTCCTAGTACTAAAGCTTCAGACTACTTATAGAAGCTATCTTTTATAAATAATCAACATTTTTTTTTTAGATAATCGAAAATAGAACAATTTAATTATTTAAGAAGATAGAGAATTTATTTAAAGGAACTTCGGAAAAAACAATCTCAAAATTTGTTGAGAATACGGTTCGCGATTTGAGTAAAATTATTTTTCAACTTTGAGGGCTTGTAAATCAGAACATACAATATATATGTTAAAAAATACTTTTAAATCATATGCTCGGGTTATATAAGAGTACTTAAACATAAAATTTAAAAGGATAAATATGACTTCTTAAAAAGACTTTTTTCCGCTCTCGCACCACTGTGTGTCGCGTCGTTATTGGGTCATATTTTTTCGTCGAAGATAAATATCGTCACATAACTGGGAATGACCAGCGTAATCGTGCCATGATTACCGATTATTTTTGGCCCCGATTGGAATACATAGATTTTGACGAAATATGGTTGCAACAGAATGGTTCCAAAAGCAACACAGCAGAACTTAAAATCGATTAATTGAGGAGTAAGTTTGATGAGCTTAGAGCCAGTCAATTGGCCACCTCGTTCGTGCGATTTAACGCCTCAAGAGGTATCGGTGCACATTGGTTTTGAGTTCCTGAATATTGCAATGATTGGGAAAGACAGAGTGTGGTAAAGCATTCCACATTTGCGCAGTACGGCTGAAGAACGAATCTCTGTACTTAATAGTACGAACAAAGTTGGACTCGAGAGTATACTGATGAGAATTCCTAGAAGCGCGAGTATTACGGTACATACATACACTGTTAATAACGGTAAAAACAGGTGTATCTCACTTTACGACGATGTTCAAACGACGTAAACCAACTAGCGATAATTTTATCACCAGTCAATTTAAATGCACTGTATTGAATACTGTCCAAGAGGCTTAAGTAAGTTGTAGGAGCCCCAGCCCAGAGATGGGTTTATACTCAAGCTTTGGAGGTACATATATAAGACTTGTAAATAAGAAATAGGTCAAAGGGGAAGACAAATTACTTGCATCGCCCTAGGAAACCCAAACATCTTGCGGTATTTGTGGCGACATCACGTATAGGATCGTTGCACAAGAGGTGGTTGGTGATACACATACCGAGAATATCAAGATGTTCAATTTCATTTATGCAAGTGCCATCCATTATTGATGGCAAGTAGGGTATATCTCGCTTTAACGATACAAAGGAGGACTGGGTGTTAACCCACACAAAACCAATTTAGTCTTATTTTCGAGGAGATACAAAATTCCACGAGGCTAAATACCTGGGTCTTGTCTAAGATAAAAAACTAAATTGGAAATGCAACGTACAGCAAAGAGTCAAAAAAGCTACTGTAGCTCTCTTTTCCTGTAAAAAAGCTAATGGTAATAAATAGGGCTTACAACCCAGAATCACGCATTGGCTATAAATGAATAAATAAACAAATTAGGTGGCGCAACACTCCGTAGAGAACCAGGGCCTAGCGAATTACAACTCTCAACCATCCCTGTGTGCGAGTAATTGCAGGGATGGAAGGGACCTACAATTTATATGCCGAATCCGAATGTCTAATTTGAGAAAGCACTTTTTCATGACAAGGATTACTTTTGGAGAATTTGTCAATTCCTCGCAAGAGGCAGTACCCGTGAAAAAAAACTTTAAGTGGCACAGGCGGGGATCGATCCCAAGACTTCTGGCATGATAGTCCAACGCACTAACCATCATGCCACGGTTACTACGCATTGGCTATACACATCGGTAATCAGACTGATTTTAATGTACAGATCGCTTCGCACGAACCCATCTGCGTCACTGGACACCTTACTCTACCTAACACCTCTTGAAATATTTAGCAAACAAATAGCTGGAAGCTCTGTTATTCGCCTCAAAGCTTCGTCGCAGTGGACTAACAACAACATTGGTCACTCCGTAATTCTTAGGTATTTAGAATCAATTCCAAAGCACACAGACTACACCACCCCCCAACTGCAATTCGACAGAAATTTCCAGATTTCTATACCTCCCAGATCTTTCAGGGAGGATAGGACATTCCTGAAAGATGGGTCAATTCATTTTTATACAGATGGTTCAAAAACAAAAGAATGGGTTGGTGGAGGTGTGTACTCTGAACGACTGAAGTTAAGTCTCTCATTCCGCCTTCCCAATCATTATAGCGTGTCCCGTTTCCATCTTGGACAGCCACCTTAACCTAACCTTACCTAACCTGGGTTTTCGAAGCATAAAATTCCACGCAGTTTTTTATTCCCCCATGTACAATGCTGTTTAAGTCGGAATTTAATGAGCTTATCATATTTTATCGTTGCAGTTCCACACCCGAAGAAGCGGGATATGAGTCTAAAAACGAATATGAAAAGAAAAGCTAAGAGTACTATCGTTAGCAAAACAATATATTGGATATGGATTAGAAGTTGCAGACAGTAGTTCATTATTTAAAATGAGAAAGAGTGTTGGAGATAGAACAGAGCCTTGGGGCACACCAGCATTTATTTTGTGGTTTTCAGACTTGAACCTATCTAATACCTCTTGTATTAAACGATCCAAAAGGTATTTATTAATACGATGAAGGATGGATTCATGAAAACCAAAAGCACGTATCTCCGATAAGAAAGCCTTAATGCCAAACCCTATCAAATGCTTTTAAGATATCAAGTACAATAATCTTACTTTCTCCAAAACGATGTAAAAATTTGCTCCACTATTCGGTGAGATGAACCATGACCTATTGTCGGTAATTAAGAAGCTTTCGGTCTTCGAGATATTTCTTGAGCTGATAATTAATCAGCGTTTCCATGACCTTGGAAAGAAAGGAAGTAAGTGGAGGATTCGCCTTTTTTGGGGATGGGTTTTGAGATTGTTACCATAGAATCACTAACGTGCTCCTAGCAATGAGATTAGCTTTCTAAATAGAGCTACTAAATGGATTGTCATTGACTACGAGCGTAAGAAGCGAGGAAGAAGAAGAATGTATCATGTTTTTTACGAATGACCAAAAATTTGAACTGCCTTTGGGACATTACAGTATTTTTGCCGTAGTTTTTGGTCATGCGAAAATGTTGTCCTTCGAATATAGCCGTTGCAGGCCTTACTGAATTGCCTAAACTTTTTCCAGTTTTCCTCAGTTGCGTTGGCCTTAAAACATTGGAAACTTACTTTTTTGGCCCTAATAACCTCTTTACAGCTCGCATCGAACCATGCGATTTCCTTAGGTCTGATATTTTTAACGTTGTCCAGGATAAAAGTTTTCATCCCCAAGATCTTACAATGCACTGCACGATTCAAAGTATTTAATGTAGAGTTCGGAAGATATCGAAGACTGAATGCATACATTTCTTTATTTTTATTTCAAACAAAAAGTTTTGTGCGGCCTCAAACAATTTGTACGTCAAGTTGAAAGTAAACGAGTTATTAAAAATGGCTGCCAACTGCAGATGATCATTATCAATTTCGTCAAAAAACTTACCTACCTTGTTCTTAAATTATGATAAGCTCGAGCACACGCGTTATTCTTACTCTATTTTTGGATCCAGGTGCAATTCGATTGAAGTCTGTAGAGAGATGCAGGACATATCAAACGTACATTATGTTATTAAGTTTTAATGCACCGGGATCACGTTCATGACACTGATATATTCCATTTCTTCATAAAATACATATATTCAACGATCTGGGGCAGCTTTAGTAGTTTTTTAATTATTGGAATCAGGTATATCCTTGTTCCTGTTAGTTAAAACATATCTCACACATAATCCTGATTAAAACAAAAAATGCAATAAATCTTTCAATAATGGGTGCATATATAAAAATGTGCATCTATCACAGACTTTAATCCGTTTAAAAACGCCTCTGTCAATAAGACTTACCGAAAAAAACATCCCTTCTCTTCCCTCAACTTATTTGGCCTACATATATGTATATAGGTTGGTAAATTTAAATGCCAACAAACAGAGAAGCAATTAATTTTACGCTTATCCTTTCAATGGGAATCCTCTTATTCCTATTTGTTGTTTTCTTTTTTATTCCTCTTTCACATTTCTTTTTTAAATTAACATAAAACAAATTGAAAAATGTTCCTTTATATTCCTCCCAATTTTCCCTTGCCCAGTGTCATATCACACACAAATAATGTCCTTCTGATGGCTGCTGGCTCCTGTGTGTGATTCTGGTTCTCAATTCTGAATTCTGACTTCCAGAGATCAGGATCAGTAGGTATGAATAACAGCAACTGGAATGGAAATGGAAATCCCAATTGCACCCCTAAAATTGTGCGCCCATCAGCAAATGCCACACACGACACACACCGTGAGATACATTATACACAATCATCGTGCAACAATGGCAAACACAATTAATTGATTTACACTCATCCGTCGTTGTTTTCGTCCTCGTCCTTGTTGTCATCATCGTCGTCGTGTGGGTTTTGTATACCGATTTGAGAGACGACACATTCACATTTTAACATTCATTCAACATAATATCAAACCATCATTGTGAGTTGTGGTTGCTCCTGTGAGAAAAGATTCAACGGGGCTGGCGGGCGGTGCGCGGCTGTGGCAGCTAGAAAGGTACACATTATTTGGTGGAGTGTGTGGTACTCGTAGAAAAGTAAAAAAACCCGAAACCGAAACTCGAAAATCAGGGAAAGTGGTTGGTAATAATGGTAATGCGTATAAAAGGATTTGCTACGGGCGGCAGAGGAGGAGGGTGTTTTAGGATCAAATCAAAGAATTTCACAAGGGATATTCGATGATTGCAACATGGGTATCATAAATAATTCAAAAACTTGGTACAGGGGTCTTATCTTAAACAAACTATGTTTATTGATATGCATGTCGGGCTAACAATAGAAAATAAAACAAAAAACAACAATGTTTTCAAAAACCAGACGGTCTGACATTTTTATTTTGTAAGCAACGCCTTTAGGCAAGTCTAAAGCCCATGGGACATCAATTGAGAAACAAAACAAAAAAAAAAAGAATCTGGCTGGCTCTTTAAAGGCTATGCGTATCGTTAAAAACCTCATGTCTATAGAAAACCGTTTGAGTATTAAAGATAACCAATTGTAACAACAACATCAATAATTTCTTCAAAAACTTAAATTGGTATGTTTGTGACAACATTTAACTCTGCTGTTTTCACTGAAACTATAAGATTATATTTAAGTATGAAAACAGTAACAAATAAAACCAAGAGGTTCATTGTGAAAAAAGGTAGTATTAAGATTTTAATTTCAAAGATGAAAAAAGTATGTCTCTTATATTATAGACAACCAGTTACTTACACTTTATTCCAGTCACAGAGAGAATTTTTCATTAGAAGAATAGTGAGCAGTATTACAACTTAATTATAAATATTAACTTTATTAGCTTATAATGTTGCTGGGCTTAGTAACAAATTATTGTTTGTAGATTTTTTCAATTTTGTAAAAAAACATGATATATTTTTTCTGTTCGAAACATTTATAAGAAGCGAAAAATTTGAACAGTACTCTAAATATTTCTCTGGATATGAATTGCGTTGGGTATCAGCAGTAGAATCAACTAAATTTGGAAGAGCTAGTGGTGCTAAAAAAAGAAAAAATTAACGCTGTTTTTGTAGATGTCAACAGCATACCTTGTGTTAAAATACTATGCACAAACTTAACTTTTTATGTATTACCTACGTACCTTAATTGTAATAATTGGGAAAATGACTTTATTGCGTTAGAAGATGTTTTAAACTTTTCGCTTGTCCAAAATGTTTTGCTTATAGGAGACGTCAACGCCAGAGTTGGTACAAACCAAATTATTCCAGCAAATATCCACAAGAATTCAATACCCCCCGAGTTTCGTGAAACTCGATCCTCTTTTGTGCTGCATCGGTGGAATGGAGGAATCGTATTTTGTCTTTAAAAGTTGACTCATAGATTTTTTTCTGATCACATGCCCTTGGTTGTACAATTTACATTAAACAAAACCACAAACTCAAATTACACAGAAATCACTTTACCACCCAAAATTATTTGGAAAGAAAGTCAAAAAGAGAACTATACCAAATACAAATTTTGAATGAACTTCAGAAACTACCTGATACTTCTTTATTTTCCGATACAAGTTCAAGACTAGACTCTCTTTTTGTAAATGTATAAAAGCTGCCACCAATATAAGAAACATCAAAAAAAAAATGTCAACTTCAAACAAAAATGGTTTGATAAAAACTGTTTGAATGCAAGAAATAATTCCTTCGAACTTTTAAAGGCAACCAGAAAACAAACAAATTTAAATGAAACAACCACCAAACAGTATATTACAGGAAATAAAGCTTACAATGATTTGTGCAAATCAAAACGCAAGGAATATTATACATCAGTAGCATATGAACTTTCAAATATCAAAGATAGAAAAAGTTTCTGGAATAATATCAAAGAATTGAAAGGATCTAAGCTTATTTGCGGATCAAACTTGAAAGCATGTGTTCTAGCCAATTATTTCAAAAATTTACTCAATCCTAATCCAATCTCCAATAATTTTTCTTTTGCGGAACCTTTAATTTTAGACCAAACTCTCGATTGTCAAATTTCAATCATAGAAATCCAAACTGCATTGCATTACGCAGCGAATAACATAGCGCCGGGCCCAGATAGAATAAACAATGAGTTTTACAAAAACACGCCTGTTGATTTTTTGTATGAAATTCTTCAACTATTTAATAATATTTTCAATACCGGAAAGGTTCCACAAGCTTTTCAAGATTCTCTGGTCTATCCAATTTTAAAAAAGGCGATGTTAATCTAGCAAATAATTATAGAGGGATATCGTTTATGAATTCTATTGCGAAGATATTTGCATCTGTACTCCTTAGTCGCATCAATATTTGGATAGCAAATAATGAAGTGCTTAGTGAATACCAATCTAATTTCCGTAAAGGCTACTCAACAGTTGATAACATTTCTACTTTAAACTCAATTTCACAGTATTTTCTTCGGCAAAAAAGAAGTTTGTACATATTTTTCGTGGACTTCAAAGCTGCTTTCGATTCGATAGACCGACAAGCATTGTTTTACAAATTGTCACAAAAGGGACTGTCGACGAAACTTCTTTTGGCCCTGAAAAATATGTACAAAAACACTCGTTTAGCGGTTTGGGTTGGGATTGATTTTGGATATATCTGAATGGTTTGAGACTACATCTGGCGTCAAACAAGGTTGTCTTTTAAGTGCAGTTCTCTTTGCTATACTCATTGATGATATATCAATGTATCTACCCGCTGGAATAAGTTTTACAAAAAAAAAAACTGATAGCATCAAAAAGTATGATTAACGCGTCATGGAAAGATGTTATGAACAGCAAAGATGTACCAACCTCAGCTAAGTACAAGGTATTTGACGCTGTAATGCGCTCTGTTATGTGCTACGGCTGTAAAATATGGGGATATCAGTCACACGAAGAAGTAGAATAACTTCAACGTTACTTTCTCAAACGGCTTTTCTACCTACCATCCAATATTTCAAACTATGTTCTGCTACTCGAAACCGGCCCTCCTGCTCTTTTTATTCATACTCTAAAACTCCACTTTGACTACATCTTGAAAGTACTGGCATATAGACCAAATAGAATTCAATTGTCAATAGCAAAGTACATCATAGATAACAAAGTTTAGTGGATAGGAGAATGGAGACAATGGGCAAAGAAGTGTGGAATTGAGCTAAATTTACAATATACTAATTTAATCGTACTAAAAGAACAACTCTACGGGTTATTACAGGCTGTCGACATCTACCAGCGGAATGAAAATTTACAAAAAATGTCATCTTCAATCAACAGAGTCATTTACCCCGATTTGAAACATGATCTCGTAAATAACTATTTTAGTGATGACTACAGTACAAGGGAAATTTCGTAAATCTGCAAAGCAAGAAGTGAGCAACTTAATTTAAACGGCTCACCTTATAAGGGTGCATCCACTACACATTGCACCCTTTGCAATTTGAATTCAAAAGAAGATACTTTTCATATTTTATCAATGTGCCTAGTTTATAAGGAACTTAGAGCCCTCTACTTTGGAAAACCTACTCTAACTATGGAGCAAACTTTGACAATTTTAAATGGTGGAAATTGGAAAAATCTATCCAATTATCTTGAAAAATCAATCTGTTACAGAGAAATGATTATAACAGAATTTTCTTAATACTTAAATTTAAAACAGTACAATTATATATCATGTTTTTTCTAATTAATATATAATATAATATATTATATATATATATATATATATATATATATATATATATATATATATATATATATATATATATATATATATATATATATATATTATCATATATATATATATATATATATTATCATACTAATATTATAAATGCGAATGTAAGTTTGTTTGTTACGCTTTCACGCAAAGACTACTTAACCGATCATCATGAAACTTTGCACATACACTCTTGAAGGTATTAGAAGTAACATAGGATACTTTTTATTAAAAAAAAAAATAAAAATTTTTTACGAAAAATAAGAAAATTGTTTGTCAAAATAACGTCAAATTTAGCTACTTCAACGCCATCTAGCATCATCTAGCATCATAGTAATGAAGTTTCAACCCTGAATACTGTAATACCAACCCACTGTATTACCGACGGTGACGACAATATCTAATTCAATATCTAATTCAATTGAATATAGTTTCAACTGTTTCTAATTTTTCTATATTTATTGTTATTTTCTTCTGTCGTTACATGCAGTATAATACTATTCACATTTTTGAGGTTATCCGTAATTTTTGTGGTTAGCTGTTACTTTATTATTTTAGATCTTACTCGCTGATGTTAATTCTTACTCTGCTTTTATTTGAAAAAATGCCAAAATTGTTTGTCAAAATATCGTCATGTGGATATCATTGCTAATGTTTTTCCGGAATTGCAACAAAATTTGTGTAGTGATCAGTGGTTGTGCGCAAGAGCAATATTAGCACCAAGAAATGAAATTGTAAATAGGATCAACACTGACATTTTAAACGAGGTTCAAGGAGAAATGAAGGAATATTTGTCAATGGATACAATTATGGATACGGAACTAAGTACTTCATATCCTGTGGAGTTTTTAAATTCACTTGAACTATCGGGTTTACCGTCACATAAACTTCAATTGAAACTAAATGTACCAGTAATGCTTATGCGAAATCTAGATGCTCCTCGGCTATGTAATGGAACAAAGCTTCGGATAACAAAATTTGGACAGAACATACTTGGTGCTACTATTTTAACAGGTGTCGGTAAGGGAAATAGTGTTATAATACCTCGGATACCAATTATTCCCACTGACCTTCCATTCCAATTTAAAAGGGTTCAGTTTCCCGTCAAGCTTAGCTTTGCTGTTATTATAAACAAGGCACAAGGACAAACATTACAGTTAGCAGGAGTGCATTTAGAAAACCCATGCTTCTCTCATGGTCAACTTTATGTAGCCTGTTCACGTGTATCTAATGCCCGGAATTTACACATATTTGCACCCGACGGGAAAACTTATAACATTGTCTATAAAAATATCTTAAATTAATACTTTGTATTTTATTTTTTTAAATTGTTAGAATTCAGAATTATTTATTTTTGTTACGGTGAAATATATTTTAACATTTGTTGTTGCATTTCAATAAGCATATATTAAGGTGTTGAAACTTCATTGTCTTTAGTAATTTTTAAAAATTGTTGATCTCAGCCAAGCAAAAAAATTTAGTTATTATATTGACTCATTTCTATTATTATACCCTTACCCTTTATCTCTCATACTTATTTAATTTCTCCACTGCGGGCGAAGCCGCGGGTAAAAAGCTAGTATTATATATTATTGTTGTATATTATTTATTATTATATTATTATTTTAAATAACTGAAATTTTGTTTTAACTAAACTAAAAGTCTCTACATAACGCTTAATTTTTAATGAGTTCAAATACCCCTTATTTTTATTTTAGCCAAACTAAAAGCTCTTCATTTTTGTAATCTTGAATCCAAATTTTACTCAACTCTAGTTTTGTTTTTGCCAAACTAAAAGCTGTTAATTCTTTTGCTTAAAAATCATGTATTAATTAGTAATTTATTTTTGTTTGGCTAAATTGAAAGCCCTATTTGCATCTTTATATAATTTTTGCAATTGTTCATTAACATTTTGTTAAATAGTGAACATTTTCTTTGAACATAATTTGAAAACACATAGTCAATCTCAATCTGGCAGACGACATTGCCACCGCCAAACAACTTAATTACTTACTTATACGGCTCCCGATCCATTGCATTGAGAGTCGAAGCCTAAGATATTGCGTTTTTTCATCGTTCATGCAAGCTATATAGCGGAGGTTCGGTTTACCTCTTTCGTCTGGAACCTGAGGGCTGGGATTCGAAGATTTTCTTTGCTGAAGCGTTGTTGTCTATTTGAAGTCTAGTGTAGTGTAGTGTAGTCGGTGTGTTTTGGTTCTTTGGACTACATCCACATCTTGATATAGCTCGATTGAATCTTCTCCTCCATTCGGCCTCTTCGCATATAAGACCAATTAAGAAGAACTGTTAAAGATAGTGCCTTGTAGGTAAACACCAATGTTGCGCACTGTCTGCTCCAGAACTATGTTAAAGAAATCACATGATAGTACATCTCTTTGCCTGAACCCTGGACATGTGTGCAATAACTTGGTTGAGTTGTTACCCATTTGCACGTTGCATCGCATATTTTGTAACGTCTTATATAGCTGGATCAGTTTTTTCGGGGTCCCCAATTTATACATCGCCAATCGGAGCTCTTGTCGACTTATGCTATCATATGCGGTGTTGAAGTCGATGAAAAGATGGTGGGTCTCGACTAGAAATTCGTCGGTCTTTTCCAGGATTTCCCTTAATGTGAAAATTTGGTCTATCGTTGATCTGCCTGAACTGAAGCCACACTGGTACGTGCCATCATCACGCATTCCTCTTTCCACACTTGGTTCATGAACTGGAGCATTTTCCCTCCAAGTTCATATTTGAAGAGTTCCGCAGTTAGGCCATCTGAGGTGGCGGATTTGCCATTTGTTTACAGTCTGAGATGGTACAGAGTTCCTAAGAGGACCCAAATCAAGAAATTGGTATTAGAAATAGGGCCGACCATAAGTAAACTACAAAAAAAGTACATAGAATCTATATTACAATATGTATACACTGAAACTAATTTTAGATCTCCAGTTGGAATGTTCCTGGTATAATTCACTGTATAACCTCTTATCGCATTCTAAGAAGCGCGTTTTCGGAAAAGCAGCAATTGTGAATTATACGCAAATTACTACAAAGCAGAAATTTCGGCAAAAACTACATTTTGTTTACTCCAAAACCGTATGTAAGACTGCGGACAGAAATGCAGGAAACAATCTGCATTTGGTTGGAAATAAAGTAAAGATCTTTTCGATGATAGTGATCGGATGATATTGCCAAATAAAGAAAAGGTAGGCCTTGATAGGAACTAATACTGAAAATAAATTCTACTACGCAAACTACTCACCTGGAAAAAAAAAACTTGAGATTAAGGCTTCAAACTTATTTTATCTTATAAGAAATATTGTTTTCAACATTCTCAAAAATGTTGAGAAAAATAGAATTGACAGTTTTTTTTTAGAAAAAATTAAAACCTAAAAAAAAAAGAGGCTGGGATGCGAACCACACTGATAACTTCCCATCCCGTTTGTCGATTTGTCTTGCTTAAAAGTTTGTGTATATGTATTAATTTTTACCAAATTTGCGTACTATTTTTTATAGATTTTATTTTATTGAATATCAAATATAATATTTTGTGTGAAATAAAATAAGTTTGAAGCCAATATTTTTAATTTTTGAAAAGCTATTTGAGTCGAAAGCAAGTAGTTTAAAGCCAATATCTCAAAGTATTGAAAGATATTTGAGTCGAAAATCAATTGACAGTTTTCTTACAAAAAATTCAAAACCGAAAAAAATTTAACAAAAGTTGGTAAAAATTGATTTTCGACTCAAATATCTTTTCAAAAATTTGAGATAATGGCTTCTAACTAATTTTTACTTATAAGAAATATTGTTTTCAACATTAGGGAAAATTTTGAGAAAAATCGAATTAACAGTTTTTTTTACAAAAATAAAAACCTAAAAGAAAAATTTATAAAAGGTGGTAAAAACTTATAACAAATATTGTTTTCAACATTCGGCAAAATTTTGAGAAAAATCGAATTAACAGTTTTGTTTACAAAAAAAAAAAATTAAAAAAAAAAAACAATACTAAAATTTGGTAAAAATTTACTTTAGACTCAAATAGCTTTTCAAAAATTACAAATATTGGCTTCAAACTTATTTTATTGCACAGAAACTATTGTATTTAGTACGCAAATTTGATAAAAATTGATACATATAGACAAACTTTTAAGCAAGACAAATCGACAGACGGGATGGGAAGTTATCAGTGTGGGTCGCATCCCAGTCTCTTTTTTTTATAATAAGCACACACTCAAGGGGATATTACTACCCTTATTATGCAGAGGCACAGTGTGAGCACTAGAAAGAGGAGAGAGGGTTTAAAAGGAGATGTCGGTGGAAATTGGTTTTGAATTCCTGAATATTGCAATGATTCGGAAAGACAGAGTGTGGTAAGGCATTCCACATTCGCGTAGTACGGCTATAGAACCAATCTCTGTATTTGACAGTAGGGCCGCAGTTGGACTCGAGGGTATACTGATGAGCATTCCTAAAAGCGCGAGCATTACGGTTGAACTGTTTAAGGGGAGGAATGCAGCTGGCTATTTCACTAGAGCATAAACCGTTAAAATATCGGTAAAAAAGGGTGAGACAAGAAACCTTACGACGATGTTCAAGCGAAGTAAATGAACTTATGATGATATTATCATCTATCAATTTAAATGCTCTAAGTTCAATACTATCCAAGAGGCTTAAGTAAGTTGCAGGAGCAACATCCCAGAGATGGGAGTTATACTCAAGCTTTGGACGTATATAAGTCTTGTAGATAACAGCCAGATCAGAAGGTGTGAAACATTTCTTGCATCGCCTAAGTAGACCCAAACACCTTGCGGCATTTTTGGCGACATCGCGTATGTGATCGTTCCACAAGAGGTGGTTGGTGATGCACATACCGAGAATATCGAGATGTTCAGTCTCCTTGATGCAAGTGCCATCCATGGATAGTGGCAAGGGACTGACTGTAGCGCCACCTTAAGTAAGTTAGTAAGGTTGATGGAAAGTTGGTTAAAATGTTTTCCGAAAAATCTGCCAATATGGGAAGATCTTCCAATCTTCATTACTTAGCTTAAGTTTTCATTATAAAATGGCAGCTATCAAAAAGAGTAACTTCGAAAAAATTATTTGCCCAAATGAAAATCGAACCTTTAAAAAAACATTCGTTACGAGGGTGAGACGATCAACTCATAAGAGAATCAACGCATACCAGAGAATGGTATGAGTTCTTTTACTTAAAAAAAACATTTTCTACTACGCAATCTAGAAAGATTTAAGCTAGAAACTTTATTGAATCAAAATTTAGAAAAAAAAAACTTGAAGATCTTAGAAAAGCTTGTTTAATATTCTCTTAAACTCATAACTTCGACTTTTTGATAATGTGAACTGTTCTTGTTATTTCATCAAAATACATTCTGAGATATCAAATAACAGTAATTACAGTGTGGTGTAGAAAGAGTGATTACTTCCAGTCTGTATTGATAAAATAATAATTTTATAATGCTCACATATTAATATTACAAATAGAGATATTTGATCATTGACCTACATACAACATGAATTTAAAAATGGGTTACCAAAAGTCACTTTATTCCAGTCAGTATAAGGATGTGTCTTCGAATTACTGTCTGAGGTAGCTCAGCTCATTACTGTAACACATAGTAGATCTCAATTAATTCTAGTATGAAAAAGCAAACAATTCTTAACAATAGTCTAAACAACTGAAGCTATTACATAACAGTGTTAGAAATAGTTAAAGTATGACTTTGAACTCTGAGATTGAACCATTACCTTTTAAAGCTACAGAAACATAAATGGATACAAATTCTCATCAAATCAAAATGGTAAGTGAAAAAAACGGTTTTTTTTAAGTGGAAAATCGGTAGGTCACATTAATTCCCAGACATCCTTCTTTAATAAATATTCGATAAAGCATTTTTGAACTTAAGTCCGCAGAATTAAATTTCTTAAATCAGCTAGGAGTAAACAAATATAAATAATTTATTCGCCAATAGTCACACTTTCCGTTTTACTTTTTAAATTACCACACGTGTCGGATTCGATAAGGATTCAACCGAGACGTAAAGCCACACAAAAATTCTCACAAAAAGTAAACCCCAACCCCAACCAAGATCAAATGAAATTGAAAGAAAAAAGAGAACGACAAAATTAAACAAATAAATTACCATATTATTATCCCACCTTTTTCTTTTAACTGCAACATCAAACAGGATGATGCCAATGCCAACCATGAACCAACAACAAACCAACCAACCAACCAGGCAAACCATTCAAGGATCTAACAAAAATATGCAATAGAGGCAGGAAAATAAGGGTTCCCATTGCACATAGAGGATAGAGAACCCTCCTCTATCTTTTGTTGACCTTTTGTCCACGACAACGGGGTTGGAAAAAGACACAGTATTGCCGCTGTCGGCAGACCACCAACAAACAAAACGACAAAACAAACAAAACAAAACTTTCCAACATATCTACTGCTACCTACATGGTATAGCATTAGCAGCAGTGACAGAGGTTAAGCGTTAGAGATACCCTCTCAAATGTCACAGAACTCACAGGACTTCTGCGATGCATTCTAGCTTTCCTAAATGCAATGCTACATAACACATTACTTGCATATAGCATATAGTATGAATAGAAGTATACAGATGAGATAGAACTGCAGCTATAGCCACGTGTCCTGATCCTGAAAGGGATTTACCCGCCCGAGTTGTGACCTGTTTTCTTTGCCTGTGAACATTTTGCATTTTCGGGCTGTTTGCCATACTCTGAGGCTGCCAAAAGTAGGTATGTCTTCTGTGTGCGGTGGCGGTGGTACGAGTATGAGAGAGTTTTAGCTTCAGGTCAATCCTAGGGATTGTTTCTGTAAACTGTAATGCAAAGGAGAGACAAACGAATTCAAATACCCAAATAGTGCAACAATTCGTGGGTATTAATATTTATACAGCATAATCTTAAAAACCCCCCAAACCCTTCCGTTTTTTGATATTTTCGGGACAAGCGGTGTTTATTTTCTTTTTGTTATTCAATACTTGAAAGGCTATAATTTCCCAAGGATATAAATCGTTGCCTTTTTTTTTGAGATTTAACAGTGTTAAATTTTTTCTTCCGCTGTTCTGGTTAACTTTATGTAAACAGAGAAGTATCCGCATATTTAGAAAACGATATTTTAAAATGGTACGAGTGTAAGGAAGATACGAACGTAAAAAGTAACTCTAAAAAAAGGATAAGAATACAGAAAAAGGGTTTGGTTTTTAATTCGGTTGATGATGATGGCGTGATGTTAAATAAATTAGGGTTTTTAGTTGAATTTTGTGGTCAACAAGAAAGAAATTTTATATTAGAGAAAAAAATTTAAGAAAATAATTAAGTTGTGAAAATTTAATTTTATAAAGATGACATTTCTTTTAACAATAAGAAAACTCTTTTGGAGCAAAAAAGAAATCAAATGGTTTAAAATATTTTGTGTGAATTATAAAAGATCAAAAGGATTATGAGGAAAATATTTGCGAGTAAATCTTAGAAGACATGAAAAAGTCCTGCGGTGTTTATTTGCATTCCATTATCATTATGAGTACCTACATAAACATAACCAGATTCTTATACTCATTTAAAAGTTGCTGAAAATTTAAGGTCTATTATAGCTACTTGTGTGGTTAAACCTTTAGATTTCGATATATTTTTTAAAAGTGATGAATTTAAGTTGAAAACACGAGGGTAAAATGCAGATGAGGAATGCATCTTTTTTGAGAGAACAATAGTTTCAAAATGCATAGAAAAGATATTGTAATGAAAATTAGGTTGCAAGGTGAGTTTCTATAGGCTTTTAATCATAGATAGTTTTGACACTTTCACTAATGCTCCTCGTCTTCTTATTGTAGACGCAGATGCAAGAATGTGCCTGCTGTGTATTTTAAGCATCAGCCCGGGGAGAACTCTGCAAAACAAGATAGAGGATTTTTTACTTTCAAGGTCCAATTCACTTAGCTTTATAATTTCGCACAGACTTTTTTCAACTTTTAAAAATCAACTTTAACAGAAAAAGTTACAGTTAATTTATTCAGAATTATTATCCCTATTTGATTTTCCAAAAAAAATCAAAATCCGACGACAATACCTGAAGCTAGTCTTACAATCGGAATACACAAAGCTTATGGCATTTGTAAGATACCAACTAAAGCAATATTCACATGAGCATGACCAACGACCAACGAATGAACGAATATTCGTCGATTTTGACATTTCTTTCACATGAGAGTTTTTAATTCGTCGCGAATGAAGTTTGACAGCCGAACACCATTCACCACCGAAACCAAAACAAGAATGATGTTTTTAGGTTAAGTACGCGCGATTATTTTATTCGTTGCGAGTGTGGATAATGTGTAAAACGCGAATAAAGTTTGACAGTTCGTATCAACTAAAATTTTGTTCGCGACGAATAAATTTGTTTTCTTAAAATTATTAATATATGATATTGAAAAGTAAAAGTATGCATCATAAATCAAATAGAAACTATATTGCTATCGTTTTGTTAAGAATTTGTGTGGAAATATGTCTTCAAACGTATATAAACTCACATTTTGTAATTCATTCGTCGTTTGTTGGTCGCGCTCATGTGAATACTACTTAACTCATTAAATATGGAAGACCAATTCTCATATCAAGTGTAATTCGCCAAATTACAATTTCGTGACGGTTCTAAGGAATTCTTGGAAAATATTATATGTTGAATTATTTCGAAATTAAGTGTTCACTAAATGGAAATAGGTTGACTTGATATAGAAGTTAGATGTCACATCATGTCTATCAATCTCAAGCTATATTTATCAAAGTTAAATAATATTGCTATAATAATGATATCATGGAATTTTAAAGTTATTCTCGATAATTCAAATAATTGTGATTTAACATAATTTAAGAGTTTAATTCCAGTAAGAAAAGCAAATAAGGTAAGGGGACAACCTTTCTAGGAATAAGAGATAGTAGGCTGGAAACTGATTAAGTTCTCCGAACAATTTAAAGAAACTGCTCAAAAATTAAGCATCTGCTAGAGCTTCATATGAATACAATTTGAAGCTAACGAGTGAGCAGCTATTCTTCAAGCATAAATCAAGTAACAGCTGTAGTGATAGATTGAAAACTACACGTTAAAGAAAAGATTTTATAAATATAAGGTTGTTTATTCAAATCATAAAATGTTGTGATAGAATGATTTTGAAATCGAATTCGAACTAAAGCTATCAAAAACCTTTGAAAAAGTATAATTTGAATTCCAGCTACATTACCTTTTTGACCAGTGTAATCAGCTTGAGATGTGACGAAGCATTTTTAGGTTACTCGGAAGTACAAATTGATGAAATTAAAGCTGCATATATTATGTAGTAGGGCTTGAGCTTATTATTAATAGGTTACACACAATATAAAGTATTTTAAAGGCTTTGTCTAATGTCTACCAACTTTCGTATTTCGTGCGTAAAAACATTGGCAGTCAGTATATCGTCAATTGCCAATTATAATAACGTTTAAACCATAGAAACAAAAAATTAAGATTGCGTTGTTTTCGTTCAATTTAATCGAGATGTTAAAAGAATAATTTAGAAAAAGGTTCTTATGTTTTGTTAAATAAACTGAAAATTGGATTTTTATCAAAATGTTATGAATTTGTATTTCAGTATTATGTTACTTTTTTTAATTTCTTGTTCGTAGAAAAAAGCAGGTGGAAATTTCTTTCAGTTTTGGATTTTTAGAAAAATAAACATATTGGTTAATTGTAGGAAGCGTTTGGTAACCGCATTGGTTCACGTTACGTGTTGGTAAGTTACGCGAGTTTTACAAATTATAATTAGTTACGCGTAATTTATTTAACTAGTTGAATAAGTTACGTAAGTAATGTAACTAATTTATTATTTTGACATTTCTTCCCATCTGTAAAGGTCTGCGGTGAGACAAAAAAATTTAAGTCAATGTTTCTCACTGTTCTCCTATTATTTGAGTATTCACTTTCTTATCAGGTTTTTGTTGTTTTCGCAGGTTTTCGAGCTTTTAAAAAAAAGTTGTCAGTTAAATTTTTCCAAAAATTACATAAAAGTTAGCAAAAATATTTTGCATATGATAAATAAATTTGATTTCAATTTTTTTCCGACATTTTTATTCGAAAACCAATTTAAGTATAGCGTTTTTTAAAAGTTTTTATTTCTTGTATAAACAAATATAGCTTGGATTTTACTGATATCATTAACAATATCAATTCTTACCAATTTTGTATAAAGAAATCTTAATTTGTATGAAAAAACTAACTGCTGGATTTTTATACAAATTTTACTGAATGTTGGAAACGATATTTTTTATAAGAAAAAAATAGTTTTGAGTAAATATCTTAATTCTTTAAAAGATATTATATATACGTATATAGATATTCTATATATACATATATATCAAAAACGATATTCTTTGTTGCATAATATTATTTTGGTGGCGAAATCATTATTTATTTCCCATAGGAAGTTATTGTAATCCGATTTGTCAAATTGAAAATTTTGAAATATCTCGACGTTTCAAGGTCCCTAGAATCTAAATAATAAATTATTTTTAGGGAGATGTCTATGCATACGTGAGTCCGTCTCCGAACGCTGGTAAGACTTTTTTCGTCTTCCATCTCAAGAACCAGTAGAGATTGAAATAATTTTTTGTATACAGACTTTAAAAATATTGCGTGACTGGACTTTTTGCTATAAATATTTAAAAATAAAAGTGAATGAAATATTTACGAACCAATAACGCTAACGACTTGAATGAAATTTAAAATTATATAATGTGACGTGATACAAAACTTGTATAGTTTTAAAAACAATTCAATCAAGGGTTTTCTTTTATAAATTAAAAAAAAAATAAACTGAGAAACAATAATTTTCACCTCGAATATTTTATGAACCAAAAATGATTTTATCTCCAAAATATTTGTATGTAGAACAACATTTTTGACATGTGGTAAGATTTTGATAAGAATCAAATTGACAGTTTTCTTACAAAAAATAAAACCAAACAAATAAAACATTACTAAAAGTTGATAAAAAATGATAGTCGACTTAAATATCTTTAGAATATTGGCTTCGAACTGATTTCATCTTACAAGAAATATTGTTTTCGACATTCACTAAAATTTTCATAAAAATGCAACAATGAGTTTTTTCAGACAAATAAAATCTAAAAAATTTTACTCAAAATTGTTAAAAATTGATATTCGATTCTCGATTTCTCGTGAATAAATGAAGGTATTGATCTAAAAAGGATTTCATTCTGTGCTAAATTCTATTGTTAACGTCAGATATTGTTCTAAGAAAAATCCAATTTGTATTTGTTTATGTAAGAAATACAAATTTTTAAGAAATGCAAGAAATTGATTTGAAATAATTTATCTCACACAAAATATTGTTATGAATGATTTGTTATAGTTTTAAGCAATACAAACAGACGGGATGGGAAGTTATCAGTGTGGGTCGAATCCCAGCCTCTTTATTAAATCTAAATTGTTATTTAAAGAACATCAAATAGTATGCAATCAAAAAATGACGATTTGAGAAAACTCGAATTGACAGTTTTCTTACAAACAATAAAAAGCTAAAAGAAACAATACTAAAAATTAAAAAATATTGGCTTCAGACTTATTCAATCTCATAGAAAATATTGTTTTAGACATTTAGTACATTTTTTACAAAAATTCAACAGTCTGTTTTTTCATAAAAACATAAAATCTACAAAAAATAGTACGCAAATTTAGTAAAAATTGATGTTCGGTTCTCGATATCCCGTGAATAATATATATATAATATATTGATTTATATTAATTTCATTGTTTTCATTGTTTATATAAAAATAAAGACTTTTAAGAAATGCTACTAAAATTGGTAAAAATTGTTTTTCGACTAAAAATCTCGTTAACAAAAATAGATTTTGAAATCAAACTATTTCATCATATGCAAAATATTGTTATGGTAATTTAAAAATTTTTAAGAATAATTCAACTGACTACATTTTTAAAAAAACACGAAAACCTACAAACCTTTTAAGCAAGACAAATCGACAGACGGGATGGGAAGTTATCAGTGTGAGTCGCATCCCAGCCTCTTTTTTTATTATTAAAATGGTATTTAAATTATTGAAGACAAACCTATTAATCTTTTAATATTAGTACTATTTTTTAACAGACTCTTTGGAGCATGTCCGTGCGACAACATTCGCTGCATTATTTCCGATATACTGTCACAAAAGTTTAAAAAAGTCATCGAAAACTGGACCTTCTGATGATACTACGCCCGAACTAGCAGTGGCAGTCATATGCCCGAAATCTATACTAATATTATAAATGTGAAAGTAACTCTGTCTGTTACTCAATCACGCCAAAACTACTGAACCAGTTTGCATGAAATTTGGTATGGAGATATTTTGATACCCGAGAAAGGACATACGCTACTTTTTACCCCGGGAAAATGACGCATTCTCATGGGAAAATTTAGGTGGGCCAATCGCTTTTACGCCTTAACTACTGAACAGATTTAAATGAAATTTTGTAAAGAGATAGTTTGAGACTTAAGAAAGAACATGAGTTACCTTTGACCTCGGGAAAACAACGCATTCCCATGGAAAAAATAACTTTCCGGGGAATCTGATCGCTTTCACTCCTAAATTACCAAAGATTTGAATAATATTTGGATTAAATTGGTATTACGGGAAAACAACGCATTCCCAACCCTTATGAAATAAGACGCAAACTGTGGCTCCCACCAAGTTCCACAAATAATAATTTTTAACCTAAACTTTGCTCTGCTCAACCTTGCGTCGCCAAACAAGAGCCATGTATGTAGCTACAACAAATAATTCACTGGGTATGTCCTCTACTCCTGATAATTCTGTTTCGGCTGAGGCGCGGGGGCGAGTGCGCGGGTGGGGGTCGCAAGCGGTAGACGAGGCAGGTGGCGGTGGCGGTAGTGTGGCGCGGGGGGAGGACATCACTGAGTGGGTCTACCCGAACGGGCACACACGTGAGGGCACACGCCGTTGTCTTACAGAGAAATCCTGCAAATATTTTATTTGTGGTGTAAATTTAATTGTTTCTTTAATAATACTTAATGAATTACTCGGTTCGTATTTGATCATTTAATTTACCAGAAGTAGGTAGGTAGTTTTAAGTTAGTTTCTTTAATTTTTCTTCTTAAAATGTATTAACCTAACCTAACCTATGACCATCACACTTAGTATGACCTCATCTCATCTTGGTACAATTCAAACATACGTAAAAAAGAGTACAGCTCAGGTTTTTTCATACTACTATCCAAAAAAACTATCTAATGCGGACGAAGTCGCGGGTAAAAGCTAGTCATATATAAATTATAAAGCCAGAATATTTTCTTTTCTTCAATTTTAAAGTTCTTAACCTCTTAGAATTACCCCTTACTTCTGTACTGAGCGCTTGAGCAATTTTAAATGTTCCTCTTTCTTCATATCTATAAATATGTAACCTCCAAGTCGCGTCATTATAATATTATGTGCTTTCTATAATTTTTTAACTCCTCCACAAAATTATTTTTATATAAAAACCTTTGACATCCGTTCAGATCTTAAATACCTTTAATTTTAACATAAAGATATATTGCTTTAAGGTTTAAATTAATTTTTAATAAACTCATTCCCCTAACCAAACTAAATTTTTGTTTACTTATTTTAACGCTCACTCTCTGAAAATTTCAAACCACTTTAAGAATTATAATGAAGTCCTAATGTTGGCTTATCTTTCCTTAAAAAAGTACGTACATACATTATTATGTTTGTATCTAATAACAAAAATCAAAGATTTTTCCATTTTTTCTTTGTTCGTATGCTTGAGCTTTCATATAAATTGGAAAATTCTACTTTCCATAAAATTTCAAATTCTTAAATTAAGCTCAGTTTTTAAAAAATATGGAAACACAAACCAAAAAGCTTTTTAACATTAAAATGCTTGGTTGAATTAAATTGTAATGTTTTCTTTAAATTTTACCGAATTATTGTTTTCATTCCAATAATTATGAAAATCCCTTATTTTCGAAGGTTTTCCCTCTTAACTATTCCATAACACATTTATTCATCAGAAAGTTATATCATATTCATATAACCCCACTTAAAGTCACCTGTTTCAAAGACTATCGTTGCCATCCAGCAACCCACCAGAAACAGCATCGCAACAAAGATTTATTACACTTTTATTGACCTCATCGAATTCCATCAAAAAAATAAAAAAACACAGAAAATAAGAAACCGAAAAATAAAAATAAATCCCTTCAAAATCCCTTATCTTCATATCCCTGCCAATACCAATAAAAAGAAAAAGAAAAAAGAAAATAACCATCAGGGAGTAAATCAAATAAAACCACCGCAACCTTCCTCCACGAACCATAAATGTGCAATGAGTACTTTTTGATTGCTGCAATCCTACCATAGACAATTTTCATTATTATTTTCTGAAAGTTTACTTTTTTTTGTTTTTAAAGACAGCACCACCTAACGTTTTCCTTAGATAGATATACGAGCACGAGTACGTTTGGTTTTGAGGTTAAAGAAGGGGTTGGTTGAAAATCCTTGGCAACAATAATTTAAGTTATCAGAAACATTCGGAAACATTTTATTTCGGAGTTCCTTACTCACCACACCAAAAGGGGATGATTGAAGTTTCTTAATACAGAGTGTGGTAAATATTTTCTTCAAAATTCCCCTTTTTCTACAGAAAAGGTTTTTCCTTCGTAGAGAGCGAAAATTCAAAAAGGGTATTTCGCCGCATCAAGTTCATCACCACTGTGTTAACGTTAAGGGAAGGTTTTTCACCTCTTTGGTTTGTCTGATGTTCTGTGGCTCTGGTTCTGGCTCTGTGTTTATTTTTGTTATTGTTTTGAAACACCCCCTCAATTCGCCACATTGCGAGTAGATAGAAAAAATGTCGACATTGTCGGGGTTATTTTTTCCTATCAGTGTTTAGTTGAAAACAGACTTTCCGGCATAATCGACGCGTTTTCCCGACCCACTGTATCTTATAGACTTACGGGGTGTTCAAAATTTAAAAAAGAAGAAGAAGATTTCTTCTTGAAACTTTTCTTTCGGTCAAAAATCATATCGACAAATTTTAGAAATAAAAATAAAACATAGTTTAATTTTGATTTTCAAAACCATCAAACAACGGATAAGGTGAAATTGTGCATACCCAGGATTTGAATACGAATACGCTGTTTTGATTGAAAGTTTAAATACTTAAAATAAAAATAGAATTAAATCACATGTGGAATAAATAAATTCGATAAAAAAGAAAAACAACAAATCCCCTGAATCCATTAAAACCTTGCCTAAACCAGCCACAAATTGTGTGTGTATATGCGCCCCCTCTCCCCCCTTAAATAGGATTAAATATAACCTTATTGAGTGGTTCTGCGGTGCATCTCAGTGCTGTCCTCTGTTGCTCCAAGTAATCGCTCGCCTTCATCACCAATTGCGATTTCGATTGCCAGAGGTACAGATCCTGTTCTGCATTTTGTGTCCGAGGTTCGTGGCTAAAAACCAACTAGCAACGTAACGTAGTTATATCCTTTATTCCAACGCAACGCCTGCCGCGTCGTCGTTCGGTGTCCTGTTTTTTTTCGTAAATTTTTGTTCTGCTTTGTTCCTTGTTCGGTTCCTATACTTTTCGCTTATCGCTTTTACAGTGTTTTGTGTGAGTTCTTGTTCTGGGATATTGGTGTGCTGGTTCTGGGATGCTCTCTCATTGAATATGCGCCACCTAATGGATTTCTGTTTATCTATCAAGGACTCAAGATGATTTCAATATTATGATGATGGGGATTTCTGTGGTCTTGCAGCATTAAGTGCGCCATAGTGAATACTGATAAGAGTGTGAATCTTTTTTCCGTATACCACGGGAACTGCTTTTAACAGAGCAAAGGTGTTTTTTGAAAAACAAAAAAAGGATACAAATCGCAGTTCCGTTGACTTCAGATTTAAAACGTTTTTTTCACGTGAATTTCGAATTTTGTTGTTGTATTCAGTTCAACAATATACACACTCTCAAGTCTGGAGCTTAAGTGTTAACTTGATATTTTTACAACAGTTTTTGTGTGTGGGTTTCTGTTCTTTTCGAGTGTCCTTTCGATTGATTGCACTTAAATGCAGTATAGGTACAACAAAATAAAAACGAGGTTAATCCCAAAGTGTATCTACAATATTGTCTTATAGAAAGCAAAGAGGAGGAAGAAAAAGAGTGTGAATACAAAATACATAAATAATTGGTACTACATATAGTTTGGATTATGCAAAAAGAAAAAGTCGGTGCAGTGAATTTTGTTTCTGTTTTATACGAACGAAGGTAGATTTTTTATACCTACCTGCCTACATCAAGGATTAAGGATTACCTTAGAAGACAAAGAAAAACAACAACAACAAACAACTAAAACTACACTACCGATTGAGTTTTACCTACTTTTTTGTTGTTGTTGTTGATATTTTATATCGACAGCAAAAGTAGAACACTCTTGTAGTTGAAGTGTTTCTTTTAAAAGGTAAGTTAATAAATTGTAAATTGTAATTAATTTGAGTTTTATTTTTGTATTTTTCGTCTTGTGTTTTAGATTTTACACAAAAGCGTATGTATATATCGAGCAATGGAAATGTTTTAACAATTTTTTTTGCAAAAAGAAAAAGGGGTGAGGGTTATTCAAATAAAAGGTCATAGGTACATATTAGCATAGACGATTTCTTATAAGGTCGGTATACTTCTTGTGTATAAACTTAAGTTTTCTTTCTGGTTGTAGTTCCATTTTGAACTTTAACAAAGTTTGGTCATGTCAGAGAGATGTCTTAAACAGTGATGTTAGGCATGTTAACAAGAAGTAATATTGATATTGAGATGTCTATAATGTATATAATGTTGTTTCATTCTTCTATCTATCTATCTATCTTTACCTTTCACTATAATTTATGTTTTCGACTTATTCTTGACTTTGATGTTTTGATTTGAATATTTATTGAAGTGAAGTACAAAGAAGGAATTTTAATTAAGTCCAAGGCTTATATAAGTTGGTTTTGGCTTGGTTTGAAATAGGTATCCAGAAACAGATACAGATAGATAGGAAGCTTCGGTGGTGGTGCCAAATGTATCAGAGTAAATGTGTCTGAGATTGAGATAATTTTTTTTCTTCGTTGAAATGAATTTCTATTAAAATAAAATTAATTTGGAACTCGGAATAGGATGGTTTGGATTTTGTTATTTCTTATTTTCTGGTGAAAATCAAAGGTTAAATGGAATTGAGGAAAAAATTAATTTTAATTATGTAGGTAGTAGGAATTATTAAAGTTTAAAGGATATTTTTTAGAATACTTGAAGGTTAGACATAGCAATGTATTCTGATGCATTCGGACGTGAAAAACTTTTTAAACTTAATTCATCTTTGTTATATATTTGATTGTTTTAGTGAAAGAGAAATACATTTTGTGGATAAACCTGAAGTATTAATTTAGAATTTTAAATGGCTTTGATGGTTCAAAGAAAGAAATACTTTGTACCTTCTTCTCTATTTTTAGTCTAATCGATTTAATTTAAATGTCAGATTATAGGAACATCCCATTTATACGAACTATAGGGTAGTCATTATATTTATTAAAAATAAATTGTATTTTAAGTATAGACACCGGCTTTAGGGTTTAAGTTAAATAAAAGAAAGTGTTTTTGAAAATTATATGATAAGGTTTTAAGTATTGTTATATATTATAGGTCCGTTCGCGTACCCTCCTAAAACAGTCAAATTTTACTAAAAAATACGAAATTTAACCAAATCCTGTTCGCGTACTCAAAAATTTCGTAGTTTTTCGTAAAAGAGATCACTCACAAGAGAGTAAAATATTTCCCCAACCTACGAATTTTAGCCCAAGAAATTTCTTTGGGCTGATTTGTGAAAATTGTCAAATTTGATAGAAATTCAAATAAATTAAATAAATTACTCGCTTTTGCTGTCAGTTATAAAATTTAAAAACAAATTTTCAAAGAACAGCAACAAGACAGTAATATTGTGTGAAAAATTTGTTGTTTTCCCGTTCGCTTACTTTTTTGTAGTTTTTTTTTTTTGTGAGAGAATTTCACCCCCACTCTTTAAAATATCTCTTTTTACGAATTTTGGTGCAGAAAGTACGCGAACGAACCTTATATAACTTCAAATGTTCAAAAAAAAAAAAATCGACACTTTAACTCGCTAATATGAAAAAAGGTTTTTAAATTTTTTCTTAAGATTTTATAGTAAATAATAAGTATTTATTTTTTAATATTGTCAATTGTGGACAAAATACCAAAAACTCTTATCATCCCCACAACGAGCTAATGCTTAATTCATTTTTAAAGATTAAGTATATATCACCAACAAACATTAAATCGTATTTTTTTTATAAATTTTATGGGGCATATTCATAGATGTTTGCTAAACTCGTGCTAAGTTGTTGCTAAGCAAGTCCAGAGTTTAGGCTATTTATAAAAAAATTTAAACCTAAGTTTAGAGCTAAAAATGTGGTTTAACTATAAACATAGGAAATGCTGTGTTTAAGTAGTTATTATCACAGGCAAATGTCATATTTGATTTTTTTTTCTGAAGCCTAGTACGCTGCTGATGCGAAACGAAATTTTTCGGCAGTCTCCAAGTGCAGAGCGAAATTAAAACGAAAACCACAGCGGAAAAATATTTGTGGAGAGTTCTGTCTGGAAGATGAATTTCACTGCTTGTCTTCATCACTTCTTGCACATCACCAATAACATCCTGAGTTTCCGATTCAGAAATGCAATGTTGGAACACATTGACAAATTCATTTTATTTTAAATTTTAAATCAAATATAAATCAAAGTCAAAACACCGAAAGTCACGAGTAAACAATTTTTTTTTTTCAATAATTTTTTTTCAAAATTTCGCAAGCAATTAATGTGCTGGGCAATTAAATTGAGAACGAAAAGAGTGGAGAATTGTGATAAGAAATCTAGTACAGCTATCCACTAAAATGTCACATTTCGTCTTTCAGCAGCGTACTGAAAAACGAAAAGCACAGCGAAATTTTTCGTTTATGATTTCGTCATGTCATTTTTGTATGCGAATTTTCGTTTCGCATCAGCAGCGTACTAGGCTTGAATTGAAAAGCTGAAAAGGTAAATCATATCAAATAAATTGTACGTAAACTTGCTGGTATAGTTCTTCTTTTTGGCAATATTCGCTACAAAGCTCTTTGTCTGACTGCGATAAGTTTTCCTGCCATTCGCGTTTTATATTTTCCTTGGTTTTCATCTAAAACATTATCGAACTTTGTTGTTGTTTTTTTTTTTGATTTTCTATTAAATAGTTTTGTTTTAATTACTTTTTTCGACATCCAATTATAGGAACGACAGCACAAAATAACGAGTTTTTTGCTTTGACCTGTCATTTGAAGTATAATTGTAGTAGAATACAACCTTAAACTGGGGTTTTACTAAACACATCAGGAAAATTGACTATGAATAAGAGCTGTGTTTATTTAATCCACAAGCCTTAAACTATAGATCAAGAAATCACGACCTTAGAAATTCTCTATGAACACGCGCCTATGAGTTTAAAGGATGTCTTAGAACTTATTTAAATCTACAACACTGTAAATAGTGGTGAATGCAATACAAAAATGCAGATTTTGGGATTAACAGAGCCTTGTGTTGCTGCAATACAGGTATTGTCTTGGGTTCGTTTCATTTTTGTAAGCCACCATTTCTTCCAAATCAAATCAGTTTTAAAAAAATTACAAAAATTATTTGTTTATGTTTTTTGTGTTGCTTGAAAAGAATTTACTGCAAAAATAACCTTTTTGAAATATGAGGCAAAATTAACAAAGAAATACAAAATTTATGTTGATTTCATTAGAAATCCATTTTTTCAGATTTTCTATTAGTTTAAAATTATCAGAATTTTTGTTCATATTTATTTACCTAAATATTTACAAATAAATATAAAATAATTGTTTGTCAGACAAACATAAAAATAAGGGTGACTTTTATAAGTATTTTTTTTATTTTTCTCCGTAACTGAAGTATTTGTTAAGAAGTTTTTTTTGAGACTGACAAAACTGACGAATCTTTTAACAACAATTTAAAAAGAGGCTGGGATGCGACCCACACTGATAACTTCCCATCTCGTCTGTCGATTTGTCTTGCTTAAAAAGTTTGTAGGTTTTCGTCTTTTGTTAAAAAAGTTGTCAGTTGAATTATTCTTAAAAAATTTAAAATGTTTGCATATGAACAAATAGTTTAATTTCAAAATTTATTTTTGTTAACGAGATGTTTAGTCGAAAACCAATTTTTACCAATTTTAGAAGCATTTCTTAAAAATTTGTATTTCTTATATAAACAAATACAAATTGGAAGAATGAAATTAATTAGAAGTCAATATCTTCTATTGTTCACGGGATAGCGAGAACCGAACATCATTTTTTACGAAATTTGCGTACTATTTTTGTAGATTTTATTTTTTTATGAAAAAACGGACTTTTGGATTTTTATAAAAAATTTACTGAATGTCGAAAAAAATATTTTCTGTGAGATAAAATAAGTTTGAAGCCGATATTTTTAATTTTTAAAAAGATATTTGAGCCGAAAATCAATTTTTACCAACTTTGAGTAATGTTTTTTTTAGGTTTTTATTTTTTTATAAAAAAAAACTGTCAATTCCATTTTTCTCAAAATTTGACCAGGTGTTTAAAATGTTATTCTTCGTTGCACAAAATTGGTTTAGAGATAAAACCATTTTTTGTTCATAACATTTTTGAGGTGATAAATATTTTTTTTTTCAGTTTTTTTGATTTATAAAAAAACCGTTAATTGGAGTTTTTTTCCAAAAACATATATATTTGGTATTGTATTACAGTATATAATATTAAATTTAATTCAAGTCTCTAGCGTTATTGGTTCGTGAGATATTAAGGATTAACCAAAATTTTCACCTTTTTTTAAACTGCTATGGTAAAAAACCACTCACGCAATTTTCTTGAGAGCCCTTTCTGCATCTTTCTTTATTATTATCTGTATAACAAAATTTATTTGAAGTCGATATCTCTTCTGGTTCTTGAGCTATGGACGACGAAAAAAACGTCGCGAACGTTAGGACGTACGGACGTACACACGCACGCACAATGCACATCTCTCTAAAAATCTTTCATTTAGACTCTAGGGAACTTGAAACGTCGAGAAATGTCAAAATTTTTAATTCGACAAATCGTCAATTTAAATTTTGATTTTTTAAATATTTCTATCTTTAAAAGGTGGTCAACAAATATTAGGAAAATGTTGTTAAATCAATGAGAAAATTGAAAAAACGAGGCTGAGAAGCGACCCTTACTGTTATTTACCATCAGTACCCGTCTGCCGATGATTTTAAAAGTCTTCAAAATTTGATAACAAAATTTTGTGTAAGATACAAAAACTGGAAGTCAATATAATTCTTGTTCTCATAACTTGTGCCGAAAACCATTTCTTATCAGTTGTTTCTTGGTTTTGTAGGTTTTCGTCTTTTTTTTTAAATGTTGTCAATTAAGTTTTTCTAAAGCATTTACTTAAAGCTAACAACAATATTTTGAGTATCTGTTTTTTCCCGGTATTTTGAGCTGAAAAACAATTTTTAGCAAATAATTTTGCGTAGTATTTTTTGTAGAAAAATTTCAGTAAATATTCAAAATAATATTTTTGTATAAAATTAAATTAGTTTATTGGCAATATCTTTATTTGTTATCAAGATATTCGAGTCGAAAATCAATTTTTACCAACTTTCAGTAGTTTTTTTTTTTGGGGTTTTATTTCTTTGAAAAAAAGGGTAACTTTGATGTCAAAGTCGTCATTCTTCAAATATGATTTTGTTTCATTTTTTTTTTTGATTTATAAGAAACCCGTTAATTGGTTTGAGAGATATTTGGGGTGAACCAATTTTTTCACTTTTTTTAATTGCTTTGAAATTCTTTTCTGCATCTTTTGATGTTATTATCTGTAAAACCAAATTTACTCACGGACGTTCGAACGTTCGTTCACACGCACACACAGGCATCTCTCTTAAAATCTTTGATTTAGACTCTATGGACCTCGAAATGTAAAAAAAGGTCAACATTTTCAATGTGACGAATTACAATAACTTTCTATGGGAAGTTAAAATATATTTTAAAAACAGTTCTTATTTAATTTGTTTTTCTGGTCAAAAAATCTTGAGAACTAAGTAAAGATTTTATTGTAGTTTTTAAGTTTGTATCTTAAATTTAATTTTGTCTTCAAGATTTTTAAAGTATTGTATTTGAATAAAAACAATTAAGTCGTATATACTTTTATAGAAAAATGAAAGGTTTTGATAGAAAAGTTAAAATTCAAAATGCTTGTAATAAAGCTTTGAAATTTGATACTTTTTTTTGGTTTCTCTTTATAAATTTAGAGGTTTGTGAACAACGAACAAGGCAATATTACGAGTATAAACCAAAAAAAAAAAAAAAATTAAATGTAGTAGGTTCTTACCTAATGGTACTTTGTATTTTTTTAATCATTTAAAAGTTATTCACGATCAAAGTTAAAAACAAATATTTTGTTTTTACTCTATGGACATTCTGCATTGGCATTAGGTCTTTTTGCCCAACTCATAATGTCGTTGAGCCTAAAAAAAACATTTCGTCAGAATGCTTAAATGTTCAAACATATGACATCTTTTGAACGATTTGTCAATAAGTTATTTCGACGTTATAACATTCTTAAAAAATTGATTTGGGCATTATAACATACATTTTGAGCCTTGTGGTATTTTTTTTTGGGAAACATTTTGCGCGAGAGAGCTATTTTTGGGCGATAAGACCAAACGCTTCTTTTCGGGTGCTATTTTAAGACTTGCGGTTTTCAATCATGCAATACTTTTTTCGGTCTTTTTGATAGCTGTAACTTGATTTATGTTCAATTTGGTTTGGCATTGCATAATAAATAGACTTACTCCTGAACAACGTTTGCAAGCTTTCCAAATTTATTACCAAAATGATGGTTCGTTTCAATCGACGCATTAATTTATCGTAAGAAACTTTTGGTGAATGCATTATCTCGCGTCATGGGTATGTGGATGGAGTGGCCTGCAAGATTGTGTGATTTAATACCGCTGGACTGTTTTTTGTGGCGCTTACCTATTCAGATAAGCCCACGATTGGCGTCTTGAAAGAAAACATTCGGCGCGTTATTGTTTACATACGGTCCCAATTGCTGCAAAGAGTGGTCGAAAATTTATGAAGCTAAATTCTTTGCTAAAGCAATAAATTATTTCTCCTTGAAAACTTAATGTCTAAAAAAAAACACATTTTACATATTTTATCTAGCAAAATGTGTTTTTTGGCAGATATAAGAATTAAAATTTATTTAAATGATTTTAAGTTAATTTGTTTATAATAATTGTATTGAATAATAATTTTTCAAGAGTCTAAGATATACAAAAATATCAATTCATTAGTTGAAATTTAAAAAAATAGAAAAGTATAGAAATTATGAAGACATTGTGTTTGATTAATTTGAAAAACAATTTAAAGAAAAAGAAACGAAACAAAGTTATTCCTTTTATTATCGTATCCTTACTTGTAAATAATTAAATATTTAAATTTTGCCATAAGTTCAGAATTTTCCTATAAGACAAAATCATACCATTCAAGTTTGAATTTGTTTTCTTTAATACAAGTATTCTTTACTCTATCCCTCGATATTTATGTCTTCCCTTAAAGGTTCAATAACCTTACATTATTATTATCTATTTAGAACACAAAATACACACGCACATCCAATAATGTTGTTGATGATGGAGAGTTCTTTACCTTTTTATGCCATCAAACTAAAATGTAACACAATGTATGTCATCTTTGTTGTTGTTAGGATAGCAGGTCCTTATTATATTAATGCTCAAATTTTCAACATCTTTGTCAGTTTTCTGCACAATTTTCCAATATATTCTCAATCTACCTCTAAGTTATGTCATTTTAAGTTTTTTTCATAGAAATAAGGACCACAACAAAAATATTAAACATTTTCAACATGTAAATCATACAAGGACTTAGTACCGTATTTACTCGTATTATTTATATGATGGCTCTCTTAACTGACCTTTTTCTACCTTTTTAAGCTTAAAGATTAACATTATCATGGAAACAACAAAAACATACAAACAACATTTTAAATAGGAAGGTTTCTATACGAGACGTTAAAGAACATCAAGAGTGTAGGAACCTTTGTACTAAGGATATCTTGACAGCATTTGCTGCGTAAGTTTAAGGATTTTATATAAAATAGTAAGGACTTTATTATGCAAATAAAAATAAAAGTTATTTGTAAAAAATTAGAATTTGTCCCATGAACAAGAAGACTCTAGCATAGATTTAAAGATTGGTTATGGAAGGTAGGGTACTTAAATTCTCATCAAAATAGAAGAGACATTAATTTTAAGCTTGTTTCCCTTGTCAATTGCTCAAAAAAAAAAGACTTCAAAGTACATACTCTCACTTCGAGCCTGTATAGCTTAATTCAATAGAAGAAGTTGTAAAAAGGTGTTCCCAATATACCTATACCATCATTATCATCAGGGAATGTCTTAAATGAAAACATCTTGGGGTTAAAATTCAGGTGAAATTTGTTTCAACCTATTTTTCTCGGTCTTCCTTTATACGTTAGTACTCTTAGTAAGTTAGGCATGATTTGGATTACACTCGACGTATACTTTATATTTAAATAACCATTATCCTTGTACCTCACACCTTGAAATAATACCTAGACCTACCGTTTCCTAGTTAGCATATTCAATAAATACTATGATAATGGCGTTGGCATGCGTTGCGTTGGAGGCTTAAAACAACCTTCATTTAACAATGTTTATACCAGCAAAGCTGTATAAACGTTTTGCATTAAATATAATTATAGTATAATAATTATTACAAAACACAATGCAGAACATTCTCTATCTCTTTTAGTTTGAAATTATTTCCTTGACAAAGCCTCCCCTCAATGGAACAACACGCTTCCTTGTATATTTACATAAAACTAAGCCCCACAAGTGCGTTGTACATTATAATAGTTTCATAGTTATATCCTGTAGAATTAAGTACCTAGGTCTTAAGATAATAAATTATATTCGGTTTCAGTGGTTAAATTAGGTTTACTGATACGAGAGATGTATAGATATATATATTTATTTAAATAAAGGGTTAATTCTTATCATCTACATCCTGATTGCCATCATAGCTAGAAGCATAGATAAATAGGTAGGCTTTAAGATATTTTAAGCGTGTACGGTACGTCGACGTTATATAATAACTTATAAAGGATTTAAGTTTGAGATAATTGTGATGATCAGTTCCATATTGCTTCTAAGAATTAAAGATTATCAACTAATTTCACATATTTTTGTGCTATAATAAACTTACTATATTTATTGAGTAAAAAGCAGGGTTTATTAATTTTAAGATCAAAATTTTGTGCATGAGTAATATCAATGATATACATAATATTGTGATTCTTACTTCTGCTATCAAAATTTATACTATTTAGGAGGCGGTATATATAAAATGTGATATTACCTCTGAAAAGTTGTGTAGGGCGTATGAGTGATTTTTTGTAAGATGGTGAAATTGTTTTTCTTTGAAGAATAGTTAATAGGAAGCAAATATGCCTTTGGCTTCAATTTAATTTTTCTTAGATGTTTTCAGATCTATATCTACATTTTGTAAGGTTTTAACTTTATTTCAAAACAACGTTTTTTTTTTTAATTTAAAGTGAAATGCGAACGCTTTTGTGGTTTTTTTTTGGAAGAAAATTACTCAAAACATTTTTTTTTTTTGGGAAAATTGAGAATATACTTTATGCAACGTTTATTCCTATTCCGTAATTTTTTTCAAGTCAAAATGGAAACAATTTGTTCTTGATTTAAAATACTATAGTAGCTAAAACTGAAAAAAAAAGGATATTTCTCAAAGTTGAACAAAACACTGAGAACTACATTTATGTAAGATATAGGGAAATTCAAAGTCAATATTTTTCTTTGTTTTCATGATTTTTTACTTTTGTCGAAAACCATTTTTTATAAGTTTTAGGTTGTTTTTGTTCAAAGTTTTGTCAAAAATAAAAGTTAACAATAATTTGCATTATGATTATATAAATTTTATTAAAATATCTCTTCTTGTCCCCGAGATTTTAAGTCGAAAACCAATGTTTACCAGTTTTCGTTACAGTTTTTGAAAGATTTTATTTCATTATCAAAATACCAATTGGATTTTTCTAGGAAAGTTGATTTATGTTAACCATAATATTGTGTATAGGTACTAAATTTGAAGTCAATACTTTTATTTATTCTCGAGATATTTTTTTAGGTTTTTATATGTTTGTAAAACAAACTGTCACTTTGATTTTCTAAGAATTTTACCAGATATAAAAACCGTTATTCTTTTATTCAAACAATTGTTTTAGAGGTGATTTAATTTTTTGTTCAAAATATTTGAGGTGACGAACATTTTTTCTCGTTTTTTATTTTTTATAAACAAAACCGTTTTTTTTTTCTCCAATTTCTACCAATTTGGTATTTTAGAATCAACGAAATTTTTCACTTTTTTCTTAAATTGCTCCAGTAGTAACAAACACTGCCCACTAAATTTTTTGAAAGTCATTTCTGCATTTTTTGATGTTATTATCGGTAAAATAAATTTAATTGGCGGTTCTTGGGGCCAACGAATATACAAACGTAAGAACGTATTTAATCTCGGACACACAGACATTCATCTAAAAACCTTTTATTTAGATTCAAGGGACCTTGAAACGACAAATCGGACCGAATACAATAACTTTATATGGGAAGTTAAAAATAGCGTGAAACTCAAAGTTATTTATAATTTTTTTTAAAAATACCAAGATCAGAAAAAATTGAGTTCTTATAAAAAAAATTCTGTTTTATTGCCTTCAAAATGATAGAATCAAAATGCCAAATCGACAATTTTCACACATTCAAAAATATCCTAAAAATTACGTTTCTCCATAAACTAATAGTTAGTTTTTCGGTGTGTGGATCTAATTAGCAGAATATCGATTTGAAAACAGGGCTTATATCCGATCCAAACTGATAACTTCCCTTTGGAACCTTAAAAAACTAACACCTGATATTTGTTTGTAATAATAAACAAATTCATTTATTTATAGAACTTCCCAAAGTATACAAGAAACAATTTAAGTTTAAGTTGTTTAAATTAAAGAAGGGGCGCAACAGCTCGTAGTGAACCAGGGCCTTGTTGTGACTTAGAACTATCAACCCTTCCTGTGTGAAACTGATGTCAAGGATGGAGGGAACCTACAGTTTTCATACCTAAAGCCAAGGGCTTATTTTAAAATTCACTTTTTAGGATAAAAATTACTCTTGGAGGATTTGTCAGTTCCTCGCAAGTGGTAGTGAAAAAAAACTTTATTTAGTACAGGCAAGAATTAAACCCCAGACCTCTGGCATGATAACTTGACAGCATGACAGTAAAACGCACTAATCATCACACCACGAATACTAAGCTATTAACTGTTGGGATATTCGAGACATTAAATCAATTGAGTATATTTTTTGGAAAGAACTTAAATTACAAATATGTAAGAAAAACTAACAATTGAATTTTAATTTTCCATGGGAAGTTATTTAAATCCTACTGAAAATTTTGACATTTCTCGACATTTTAAGGTCCCTAGAATCTAAATAAAATATTTCTAAATGCGTGCGTCGTCATTTTGAGAAAAATCGAATTGACAGTTTTTTTTACAAAAAAAAAAAAATAAACAAAATTTACTTAAAGTTGTTAAAAATTGATTTTCGACTTTAATATCTTTTTGAAAATTAAAAATTTGGGTTTAAAGCTAATTTCATTTTATAAAAAACTAGCGGCCCGGTACATGCTTCGCTACGTATAAGGCAAAGTAATAAAAAAAAGATTATTAAGTTCATTCAATCAAACAAAAAAATATTTTAAATTGCTAGCTATTTAAAAGTCCAAATGACCCAAATGATATATTATTGTTTATATTATATTTATCAGCAAAGAGTAAAAACTAAAAAATAAAAAAGAATTGGGTACTCTTACTATGGTGGGTCTTTATGGGTTAGTCTAAAACAGTTGGATAAACAATATTTTTTGTTTTTCCATTTTGAGCATGAATAAATACATAAAGTTGGCCATGTGAAAAACATGATTCCTCCAAATTGACACCACAAACGTGAAGTGTTTTCCCTTTGGCCTTATTTATGGACATCGCAAATGATAAACGCACAGGATATTGTAATCTTTTGAATTCAAATGGCATATCAGTTGGAATCATAGGGAGACGCGGTATCAAACACACTTCTCCTTTTGATTTACCAGTTAAGATTGTAGCTTCAATCAAATTTGGCAATAACTTTTTCACTGCCAATCTGGTGCCATTACACAGTTTTGGTGGATTAATATTTCGCAATAATACGAGTATAATCAAAGAACCAATTTTCAGATTCAAGCAATGCGGTGGTATACCATCCGGTTCCCATGAATTTAAAAATTCAATTGGATAATTCATTGCCTCATCTTGATTTATAACACTGTCAATTGTTTTATATGTCGTATTTTGCCATCACCAATTTCTAACAATTGTTTTGAAAACTCATGGGCAGTTGCATCATTATGTAGGTGAATACGCATATTAATGTTCAGTGTCAATTTTCATACATATCTCCAAAGAACTGATGACTTCAAACAGGCGTTTATTTCATCAGCAGGAGTTGATCGAGGAATGACAGGCAATGTTTGACGAAAGTCCCCTGAACAGCAATATCAGAGCACCACCAAAAAGCTATTGATTACCGAATAAATCTTGCATTGTTCGATTAAATGCTTCTATTGATTTTTTATTCGCCATTGTGCACTCATCCCATAAAATAATTGACGTTAATCGCAGAACTTTTGCCATAGCAGAATTTCTCGAAATATTGCAAGTTGGAGTTTCAATCACCTGTACATTCAATGACAATTTTAATACAGAGTGTGCGGTCCGACCACCTTCTAATAATGTAGCAGCAATTCCCGAAGATGCAAGTAACAAAGCAATTTTCTATTCCTATCGAATAGTCGCTAAAATCAATGATACAACGAAAGTTTTGACTGTACCACCAGGTGCATCCAAGAAATATAATCCGCCTGCATTATGGAAAATGGCATGATTGTGTCATATACATGTTTTTGTTGAATATTCAATTTGGTGCTACTCGTATTACAATTTTGTGATTATCAGATGGCATACGATCAAGAGCAATTTTGAACAATTGAACTAATGCGTTATGCTGATGGAAAAACATTTGTAGCTGACGAATAATTTCTCGTCTTGTGTTTGAAACAATTGCACAACGTTGATCCAATTCACGTTTTTCATCACCAATAAAAGAAATTTGCAAAAATTGATGATCAGCGTCGGGGTATGGCAATAACGAACCAGCTTGATGATAAATCTGGCCCTGAATCTGTAACATATATGCAATTTTAGGTAGATGTTCAATCAGAATTTTTAAGACTTTATGATTCAGATTGATATAAACGTGGGCCAATCCTGTTGAGGTGTTTACCTTAAAAGTCGGCATAAAATTATATCTAATAATTTTAGTAGCACCAAAAGAAGTCATTTGAAATGCCAAATTGTATTGTTGAATATTACTCAAAAACTGCTTCGACGTTTGAGATGTCCCAAAACTAAATTAATACAATGGTTCGGGTGGAGTTTCTAATGTTGGCAATCTCACTTTACAATTAGCACAACACATGTCGTGCGTCGTCTTGCTCGTGGCATTTTACCTTCCCTCAACAACTCAACAATATTTTGGAAAATATAAACACAAAGCAATAACTCAACAATATTTTGGAAAATATAAACACAAGAAAGCAATAATTATTGCTGATAAAGTGAAATGACATATGATGACATTACATTTGTTTGACAGAACTAACATCACTTTTTTGTCTTCGATTGTTTTGCCAAAGGTTCAAATTGGCTTTTAAGTATTAGTACAAATTGTTTGTATTTGGGATTATAGAAAGATGTTGATTTTACACTTTTTCGAGATTTTTTTTTTAATTTTCTCTACGTACAAACCTTCTCTGGACTTCCACGAATAATTCAAGACCAAAATTAGCCAAATCGGTAAAGGCATTGTTGAGTTATAACATTACAACGAAAAGTGGCATTGATTTTTATATATATAGATATTGTTTTTGAGATTAAGTTAGATTTCTATAAAAATACAACACTTAGTTTTTTCATAAGAAATTAAAATCTGCAAAAATAGTACCTACGCACAATTGGTAAAAATTATTATTCGATTCTCGATATGTCGTAAATAAATGAAGATACTGACTTCAAAATGATTTCATTCTGTGCTATTTTGTTTTTATTATTTCAGAGACTTAAGAATTATCATAGGTACACATGTTATTCAGCCCTATCATGAATTTTATCGTAATCGGAAATTTTTACAAATCCCAAAAAAACTGTATCATGAAATCCGTTCGTAATGCAAAATTGTATGAGATTTTCCACTACGAACGGATTTCATGATACAGTTTTTCGGGATTCGTAAATATTTCCGATTACGATGGAATTCATGATAGGGCTGATTGTTCAAGGGAAGTATATAAGAACATTATGCTAATGAAAAATTATTATGATGTTTTCTTAAAAAAAGTATTCTGTTTTCAAAATTCTGTAATTTAAAATGCGCACTTTTTTACATTATCAAAACGATTTTTATTTTTAATCCTTATTTACAGCATTTTGAAACAAAGAGTTTTGAGTTACAGCATTTTGATCATACAGTATTTTGTACATACAGTATTTTGAAATACAGTATTTTGAGATAGAGTATTTTTAATACAGTATTTTTATCCATACGGTATTTCGACCCCAACCCTTATTTTATTAATTTTCTTCCTTTAGATGTAGAAGCTATACTATAAGTTGAATATGCAATGCCAAAAAATTATTAAAAAAAATTAAAACATATTTTTTTCTTTCATTAATATTTATATACTAATATCTCAAAAAACATAATAATTAATATCATGACAGAAATTTAAAACTCTCAAACGAAAAAAAGGAAAAAAATGAATTCACCTTTATCACAATCTAGTTAAAACATAATTTTATAAACCCTCATTAGCGTACATTTAATTAACTTGAGAGTTGTGAAATATTTGCAACTTGGTTACCACTTTCCAAGAATTAACAAAAGAAATTTAACAGAGCGGCAGTAATCAATTCACATAGGATCTCCTCAAATCTCCAAGGACATTCATTAGTTTAGATATACATATGTATAGGTATACAATATACACAAGTATACCTCTGTACCTTTAAGAGTTCAAATTATGAGAACAGGCACAGTAGGGCAGGCATCTTTGGGGTACGTCTATACCTACTTCCTCTAGAGAAATTATTTAATATTTTATAAAACCATAACCTTTGCCAATACAAAAATATATACATCCGCATTTCTCCAATACTCTCTCTCTAAATATAATACCAAAATCCTGAAATGACCGTCCGAATCAACAGAGTGTGTAATAATAATTATTCCCAGACATGCCCGAGAGAGTAATAAAACGCTTCTTAATCTGAACAAAAGCAATTACTCAAAGTCGTCCTTAAAGATGAGTTAAATTTCTTTACTTGCTTCATACTTGTTTCTCGCCTCAAATATTCAGTTCATCCTTTCGTTTCTTAGTTTTTATTTTTCCGGGCGAGCCGAATCGGGTGAGCTGGGTGCGAGATGATTTTTCTTTGGGGGCTCGAGCTGGATCACAAAAACCAAGGGATAAAATGAAAAATGTGTTAATTTACCATAATTTTTCCCACTGCGGGTGGAATATAAGGAAAAGAAAAAAAAAACAAATAATTCAGCCTTGAGAATTAACTTTTAATTTCAGTGTTTGCGATGCGAATGTCGGCAAATACAAAATTTTATGGAACTTATTCAAAGTTTCAGAGTACGAGTATACGAAACGGTTATAGGGGGAAGGCAGTGAAATGAAAAAAAAGGAGTCGGAAAAGGACTGGTGATGGTGAAAATTATAGTTTACCGAGTTAATATAAAACAACAGCACAAAATAAGGACTCTCAACAGGACAAACAAAGTTGGAACTTGGAACTATTAATTAGAAATTAAGTTCGCTTATAGCATGTTATGAGAACTGATGGTGATGGTTATGGTGCTGGTGCTGACCGGGGTTGTTGTCAGTATAACTTTTGTCCCATTCAAAAGGTGTATGAAGGTTTAGGCTTTGATAGGAGCGCCAATGGAATCAGGTTAAAAGGAATCAAATAGAAATTGGACCTCAAAAAACACAACACAACACACCAACGTAAACATTTCGTATTTATTTAGTCCTTATTTTCTGTGTGTCCACAAGGACGAATAGGTACACACTCGTATATATCTTCCCCTTGAGGGTTAAGTACTTGGTTTCTGAATAATTTAAGGAAGCTATTCAAAATATTAATGTTACATGGTAGATATATAATGTAGGTAGGGTAGGTAAGTTAGGTACCTATGTCGTCGTCGACGTCACCGTACGTTTATGATTATACGAGTATACAAATTGTCCATTAATAAAGGGCAGGGATAGACATTAAAGACAATTTTTGTATATATATTATTTAAGTTACAAGGTGATTTGTAAATTATTCTTCTTTTAAATTGTAGTGTCTTCATCTATACAATCATTTACAACTTAACGGGAAAGCATTTCAAAACTTTCAAAATTTGAGCTTATTTTCAAAGTCCTCAAATGAAGTTGGGGTGTTACCAAAGAATGTCCAAAATTTCCCAAATGTCTCATTTGTATTTAATTTTAATTGAAATGAAAATAAAAATTCCATGTTTACACACAAAAGAAAAATTGTATAAATTTTGTTGGTAAGAAATATTTATGATTTGGCTTAAGCTTATTTTGAATTTAATGCGAAATAAAGTTTAAGGACTTTTGTAGAGAAAGATTGATTGTAAATTGTCACGAAAGCAAAAGATGAAAATTAAAATTTTACGATAGGCGTTGCCAGAGTGCGTATATAAACGAAACCTATACAGAGGCTTAAAAAATCTATAGTAAGTATAGAAATTATATTCATAAAGAAACAAGGACATGAACCTTAATTCTATTATTTGCTAACTATTAGAATATTAATAACTGATGGAACAATTTTTAAGAGCCATCTGTGGTTAAATATGTATAGTATGAATAAAACACGAGGGTCATATCAAATCTCTGATTTCTGGCGAGCATTCAAAATGCTAAATTTTGCATGACTCGAGCTCATAAGATAAATAAGGCTGAATTCGTGGGCTATGTTAGCTTTGAGGGTAGTTGTGGCAAGTGGCTTATTTTCAATGACATATGGCTTCCGAAAGCTACATAAGAAATATATTAAACGTATGGCTCTCTCTCTCGCTTGGGCTCATGGTGCTCGCCTTGTAAACGCACAGACGACACAAGACGATACTGTCTAAAAATAAACCGAGGCTCTCACTCGGTGTCTTCAGTTTATTATGCGATCAGTGTATTATCGCCTCTAGGCACATTAGACCATTAATGTTATATCTGCTTATTTCTCATGCCAAAAAACTGCAGTTAAAAAGGAAGCCCCTACGAGAACCGTATGGTAATATAAGAAAGTCAACTGGGTAGGTCCTCCAAGAGTAATTGTTGTCTTAAAAATGTTGTTCTTAAAAAATTGTAAACTCGAAGAATTTTAAATAAAAAAAAAGAGGCTGGGATGCGACCCACACTGATAACTTCCCATCCCGTCTGTCGCTTTTCTTGCTTAAAAGTTTGTAGGTTTTCGTGTTTTTTTTTTAAAGTTGTCAGTTGAATTATTCTTAAAAATTTTAAAATTACCAACAATATTTTGCATATAATGAAATAGTTTGATTTCGAAATCTATTTTTGTTAACGTGATTTTAGTGGAAAACCAGTTTTTACCAATTTTTGAAGCATTTCTCAATTTTTTTTATTTCTTATATAAACAAATACAAATTTGATGAACGAAAAATTGTTTGAAGTCAATATCTTCTATTGTTCACGACATATCGAGAACCGCACATCAATCCTTACCAATTTTGCCTAAAACAATATTTTCTGTGAGATAAAATAGTGCGAAGCCATTATTTAAAAAGATATTTGAGTCCAAAGTAAATTTTTATCAAGTTTTAGTATTGTTTTTTTAGGTTTTTATTTTTTGTAAGAAAACTGTCAACTCGATTTTTCTCAAAATTTTACCAAAACGTCAAAAACGTTATTAAAAGAATATTTTTTAGGGTGAATTATCTTTTGCTCGTAAAATATTCGAGGTGACAATTATTTTTTTCAGATTTTTTGATTTATTTAAAAAAAAATCGTTGATTGGATTGTTTGCCAAAAATACACTTTTTTGGTGTCAGGTTACAATCTATAATACACAATTTAATTCAAGTCTCTAGCGTTATTGGTTCGTGATATATTTTGGGTTAAGCAAAATGTTCACCTTTTTTTAAATTGCTTTCGTGAAAAATAACCACATACTCAATTTTTTTGAGAGTCCTTTCTGCATCTTTCTTTATTATTATCTGTATAACGCAATTTATTTGAAGTCGATATCTCCACTGGTTCTTGAGCTATGGACGACGAAAAAAACTTGCGCGTACGTAAGTACACACGCACGCGCAGTCATCTTTCCAGTAATCTTTTATTTCGACTCTAGGGACCTTTAAACGTCGAGAAATGTCAAAATTTTCAATTCGACAAATCGGACCGATTACAATAGCTTCCAATGGGAAGTTAAAAATATGTTTTGTTTTCAAAAACACATGTCTAATATAATTTTTGATTAAAAAATTGTATTATTTGTAAATGTCACAGAAAATTTTACAGATAGTTTGGACCAATCTAGGATCTCATTCAAACCATATAAAGTTTAACATTTTACTTCTGTCTAAAAAGTATTGAAAATGAATCCAAAAAAAAAGCTTTTTCTCAATTATTTTCTAATCAGCATAATGCAACATTCAAAATCTTTACTAAATTCATCATTTCTAATTAATTTCATTTCGGTTAACAGAATCCGTGTACATATGTTTTTTGGTTGCAACTAATCATAAATCTTATTTACGGAAGAACATATTAATATTTTATAATTTATTTAAACTGAAACCCCATATTATCCATTACATACATAGAACTAAAACCGCACAACATCATGCTCAATGCTGATATCTCAAATGATGTATCGCGAGAATATAACAAACTTTTGCTTTTGATTTATCCATTCATCCATTTTATCTGATCGCCAAATATATGTACGAGTACATACATATTTTTAATGCATTATAGATTCAAATATATTCTCTGCTAAAAGTCACCACAACTCAATTCATTGCCGCTGATGTTTTCCTTGTTGGCCTTGTGCGATTTTCGATTGGCAATGGCACCTCTGCTGCCTCTGACCCTAAGCCAGCCCTTAACCTTGCCGCACTCACCCATTTGCTCGTATAGCAGAGTTCTGAATTCGAAAATGTATAGGTACCTATGTATGTATATTTACGAGTATAGAATCCTTTCAATATCTCGGTCTGCAAATCAACATAAAACATTTATCACACTTTGTCATATTGGTTTTCCGTTTTGAAAATTGATAAAATCAATATCCTTTTGCATTAGCGTCCGGAGATTTATGGGACAATATAACATCAGTTGTGTTTTTCGGCATAGCACTCCACAAACAAACACCAACATAACACTCGTTTTGGTGTTTCTTAAGCGGAGTTTGGATTGATTTATGTGTCGTAGGAAATCTCGATACCAACAATTGCCAATGGTCCCTACTCCCTATTCCCTATCCCTATGCCTTACAGCTTCAGTACCAGAAGCCAAAATGTGATTTAAATTTTAATGTAGCTGACTTGCAATGGGATATAAAATCTTGATAATCTTTATTCTAAAATATGTAAATGCTAGCCCAGTAAAGTAACTGACTTATTTACAAAAATTGCAGTAGTAATCGAGGGAATAGTTCAATGGATTCCACCAAAAAATAGAGTTCCTTGGCTCTAAAGCTATTTCATGTATTGTCCCTTTGAAGTGACTTACAGTTCCTAGAGGAAATTAAAATGGGTTTTGGGACATATCTGAGCCAAATTTTGAACTCTATAGCTTGAGAAAATACATACACTTTAGTATTGATATCATCAGTAATAAGGTGATTGAGAGAGCTTAAGAAGTCGTCTTAAGGTATTGTGGCTGCTGTTAGTTTTGTTCACACTGGATGTTAATTTTAGTCTGGAATTCAATCCTTTTCTATAATACCTACATATTCACTCGAGATACCGAAAATAATAATGGAGTATTTATTGATTTCGTATATGAGGAAGTATAATTCCGGAGAGATCACGCAATCTATTAGATATTGTGACCAAAATCAAGCTAGTTAAACTCAATAGGGCAGGCGTTATTTCTGGTTCTTTGAAAAGATATTTGAGTCGAAAATCATTTTTTATTTGAGTCGAAAATCATTTCACCATCCTTTTTCTGTTTACGTCGCGTCGCTTTGTCAACAAAGGGTCTTCAACAGCTTCTTCCATCATAGGAATTTCAACCTCGTTTTGAACCATGTTGCTGGAAATTACATTTGTACAAACCTGGCCAGATGGGGCGATATTGAATTGTTTAGTAATATCCTCCCACGCCTTGTCCTTATGCCATTTCGTTGCACCGTTAGTTTTTTTGTTCTCGATTATATGGCTACATTGTAATGCGTTTGAAATAAGCCAGTCATCCTTCTCTGCGGAATATACCACTTTTGGTAACTTATTTTTTTATTTTTTTAATGCACAAAAACAAATATTCTCACAGAATAAATTTGAATCTCATTAAACCCCTAAATGTCAAAAGTTTTCAAGATCGCAAGTAGGTTATGTTTTAAATTTCAGATCTCCAGTTGAGATTTAAAATAGTAAAGAAAAACAAATGTCAACATGTCTTTCAACTCACAAGTTTGTGTCAACTCTAGAGTTGGTCAACTTGACTTACCATGGCCCCAAGTAATCGGCAGCGTTAGGTCGTTAAAACGAGTGGACCAGTTAACAGTAAAACTTTGCGAATGTGGAATGCCTTACCACCCTACCTCTTCATATGCCGTTGTAATCTCTGCGCTTATTATAGGCATTCAAAGCAAATCCAAATCCATATTCGATATAGAAATTGTAATTACCAAACAAATATTTTTTTTTAGTTAAATTCTCAAAATCGATTTATAACCATTTTCTTAGAATTCCTTAGGTGAATTTTATAGACTGTTAGATTTTAAGCATTCCATTGTAAACATAATTAAATATTGAACACCCCCGTGAACACAAGTTTTCCCTTTCACTCCCTTCTTATTTAACGGTATATTAAATAGCCTATATAAGATTCATGTCATAATATAAAATAAATTAATATCTAACAATTTTCTAGGAATAAACATGGGATATAGGGATAAACCTTTATTATAAGTTGTGCAAAAACGTCACTATAGATATCACTCACTTGTCTATCGTCTCTCTAGCCTATCAACTTCATATTACCCATATCCATATCCATCCATACAGATACTTGTACCTATAATATAAAAACTAAGACCACTTCAATTACAAACAAATTATAATTAATTTTTGTCTTCTTTATTCATAAATATGTATGTGTGTATAATGAGAGCATAAGACAATATACATAAATATTACTCTCACCCCCTTTTATATACGCAACATACATATAACCGCATTATTATATAGCTAAAAATTAATTAAATAAACCCCATACTATGGATATTATCTCACCGCTTAATAGGGGGATATATACATAGGAATATATGAAAACTTTCACTACACCTAAGTCCTATTTATTGCCCTATAATAGTGTATATCTAATAAAAACTTCCTTATTCGTCCTCCTTATACCGCATCATGGTTCCTTTGCTCTCGTTTTAGAAATGTTTTCATATACACTTCCTCGTTCTTCTGTAGTTCTTGTTCTCATATCCGGTGCCTATCTAGTGGCAGATTATTATTAAAATAACTTCTAAGCAACAATGTAGGAATAGTAAGACTTGTCTTAAACTAAAAAACAAAATAAAATAAAAACAAATAAACTGAAATAGTACCTCCGGATTAAGCCTTGGGGTAACACTATTGCCAAAAGTGGCGAAATTCTTTAGCAATGACGGAAATGTCAATATCATCCTGAAAGTGTCAAAAAGTGGCATTTTATAAAATTTTAAAAATATAACAAATTAATCTTAGTTCACAATCATTCTGTTTCCAAAATACATAATAAAACATTGTCCGCGTTGCCGTTTAACATTAATCAACTTTGAAAAGGCAATTGTCGTTACTTTTTCATTCATTAGGTTGATTCTCAAAACCACCAGAAAATGATATTAAAAATTGAAGATTTTACTTTTGAAGGCTTCGCAAAGTTCTCGGAATCTAATAACTTCACATCAAAACCTTGCGGATCGTCAACAAGCAGTGCGTTCAATATCATCGATCACCTGCTGTTCAACGATTTTGAGAATGGTTTTGACAGTACCTTTCTTGCTTTGCAGAGGGGGGGTATCACGGATAAACTCATTTCTATCAGAAAGGTGACTTTTATGTCACGTCACACACGAAGGTAGGTTGGTAGAAGAGTTTGAAGTCATAAGTGGAATCAGACAGGGCTGTAATCCTGTTATTATTAGTGATCACTGAAGTCTAGCTGGCAGCCTTGATCGGAAACACATAAATAAGGTGGACTTTGACAATATACCTAGGTACGGTTAGGTTAAAGTGGCTGTCCGTGATGGAGTAAGACACACTTAGGCCAGTTTAATACTTCATTGTGATACCACATTAATCTTGAGGCTTTCTTCTAAGCTACCTTACGAAACGTGGGAGGCTGATTGTGATAATATGATTGAGATCGTTTAGATCGGTAATTCTTGCATATTTGAGTTAGAGCAGGGCATGTCCAGAGGAGGTGAAGAACTGTTTCCTCCTCCTCTTCCCCATCCTTACATCTACTGCAAAAGTCATTTGAGATGAGCTTTCCTATTACGCAGTGCCCGGATATGACACCTATTAGCGAGCTTAAAAGCAATCTGCTTAAAGATAGCAAGCACCTTGATGGCTTTAAATCTAGTGTAGGCCAGATGTTTTTGTGACCTGACGTCTTGCATTAATAATAGTTTACATGTATAGCGATTGGTATGCCAGCATAAGCCAAACGTGGCAGAATGGGTAGTACTGTACCATTCCTGGCGAGCTCATCTCCCTTACAGTTTCCTGGTATGCCTCTATGGCCCGACAACCAACAAGGCCGAATATCAAAATATTGTGCCATTCTTATAAGAGATTATCGACTGTTATGGACTGTATAGAGTTTGTAGAGACAGAATCCAAAAATTTGATAGCGGCCTGATTATCTGAGAAAATAGGGATATCAGATGTTGATATCACGTTTTCTTTAAGCCAAGACAAGACTTCTTTTATCGCCAAAAGTTCCGCCTGGAACACGTTACAATGATTAGGAAGACGAAATGAGAGACTTAGTTTCAGTCTTTCAGAATACACACCTCCACCAAACCCTTCCTTTGTTTTTGATCCATCTGTGTAAAACTAGACAGACTCGTCTTCCAGGAATGCTCTATCCTCCCAGAAAGATCTGGAAGGTATAGAAATCTAAAAGTTTCTGTCGCATCGCAATTGGAGGATCGTCTAGCCTATGTGCTTTGGAATTGATTTCAAATACTTCAGTATAACGGAGTGGCCAATGTTGTTGCTAACCCACTGCGACGAAGCTTTGAGGCGAATAGCAGAGCTTGTAGCTATTTTGTTTGCTAAATATATCAAGAGGTGCTAGGTAGCTTAGGGTACCCAAAACCCAGTGCTGCAGATGGGGTCGTGCGAAGCGATACGCTTATACATAGACAAGCTGAACGTTGGACTTTCTCTAGTTCATCGTGTTCGTGTTGACACCCAGTCCACACCGATCAGCCCAATTTATTAGTTTTTCTAAGGCATTTTGTAAGAGTTATTTTAGGGTGTTAAGAAGCTTTCCTGAAACCGCTATAGCAACGTCGCGTCGGTCGTCCGCATATGCAATCACTCTGAAACCCTCCGCATCTAGACCAGTTTTGATCATTTACCTCCAGCTTCCAGAGGAGACGGGATAGAACATTACCTTACATTACATTACCTTATCCTCTACTAACGAATCTTCAAGCAGAAAGAGTAGCTAGTCAGCATTAAATGAATTAACTCCCCAAGCGAATTCTCTAAGTTTAGAGATGTAATAATAATAATAAAGAGCTTAATAATGAAGAAAAAAATAGTGATCATCATGTTGGAGGCGTTATTCCTTTGGCTGATAATGGGACAATCAATGGTGTTGTTGTAAATGATACTATTGTTGCCGATACTGTTGTTGCTGAAGGTGAAAAAGGTGGTGTTGCTGATGTTGTTGTTGTTGCTAATGGCAATAATGGTGGTGTTGGTACTCAAAATGATGTTGCTGATCTCGATGAAGTTGCTGATGATGCTAATGTCGCTGGTTGCAGTGGTATTAGTACTGCTACTGATATTGTTGCTGTTGATGGTAAATGCGTTGCCGCTGTTATTGATAATAAAAGTGATGGAGCATCTGATGATATCCAAATTATTAATGAAAAATGGATTAATAATTCAAAAATACCAAATCGAAGACCCCAAGGCCTCAATGGTAATAGAGGTCAGTGTGAAAATATAAAGGTAATGCGAAAAAGGAAATGTTTCCATATCTCTGGTTTCCACCCTGATACTACAATTAGTGCAATTACTGGATTTATTGTTTCAAACTTATGTGCGTATCCAAATCCTTTAGAAATATCTTGTTTTTTGCTCAATATTAATAAGGAAGAAAGCAAAATTTTGTTAATTTTAAAATAATTGTCCCTTTGGAGTACAGTTTCAATATACGATGATGCTTTTTGGCTTAGTGGGGTTAAGATACGCTCCTTTACAAATTTTCAAAAAAACGTATAATCGCCAGTTCTCAGAGGTCTGATAACTATATTCCATGGTCTTTGAATGATAATACTCATTCTGCTACCTATCTGCCTCCGCTTTCATCTTTAAATTCTTCTACAAGATCATCATCTATTAAATTTGGAAATAAAAGTTTTTCTTTTTATTATCAAAATGTAGGTGGGTTAAGAACTAAACTTGATAATGTATTTGTTTCTTTTTCTGTATGTAACTATGATATTATTGTTCTTACTGAGACTTGATTGTTTGAAAATCATTACACTTCGGAAATTTGTCCAAGTTATTTTACTGTTTTCCGAAAAGATAGATGCAAAATTAAAACAGGAATGGATAAGGGAGGAGGAGTATTGATTGCAATTCGTGCTTCTCTATCATGCAGGGAAATTGTATTGGAAATGGAATCAAACTGCTCAGATACTTACCAAGATATTGATCAAATTATTGTTGCCATTAAAGTAAACGAATCAGAATTATTTATTGTTGCAAGTTATATACCACCTAAGAGCTTATTAGACTTTTAAAATTTACATTTATTGAATTTAAAACAAATTTTAGATAATTTGAATAATCTACAACATATAATTTTTGCTGGAGATTTTAATATTGGTAATATTAAATGGGAATTCGACTCAGAACATAAATATTTAATTCCATTTGGAGTTACAACTGAAATTGAATCATTTGTTATTGATTTTTTAAGCCAATATGATTTAGTCCAAATTAACCATGAATGTAACGATCTCAATCGCATTCTTGATCTAGTATTTGTTGATAAAGAATTTTATATTTTGTTTAGAAAAGTCGAATTTTCCCATTATAGGAAATACAAATCACCACCTCGGAATTGAGGGTGATATAATGTTTTATAATTATTTAAAAAATGAAAATGTAAACAATATTTTTATATACGATTATCAAAAAGCTGACTTTGATGCAATGGTTGAGTTCTTGTTGTCTTTTTCGTGGCAAAATATTTTTACTGGTTTTGATTTAGAAAACGATTTCATTGCCTTTACCACCGAAATGTCTAAAAAAGAATTCTAACCCTATCTGGTTTAGTAGGAGGTTAAGTAATCTCAAAAAACAAAAAAATAAAGCATACATATAAATTATATAAAATAGTAATAGTAAAAGGTTTTGGAGTTTTTTAAATACCAAACGAAAATGATGTGGATTACCAAGCTGTATGCAGTACCTAGGCACTATTACGAGTGAGTTATCAGAAATTTGTAATCTATTTGCAAGATACTTCCAATCAGTTTATTCCTCTGAATCTGTTTTAATTGAGGAGCCTTCGGGGTAGGAAAATGTGTTGATCTTGGGTCACTTATTCTAAGCCAGGTTGAAGTTGAATCAGCTTTTTTAAGCTTCGATGTGAATACAAGTGAAGGTCCAGACAATATTCCTCCCATAGTTCTAAAAACATGTGCGAGTGCGTTAGCCGAGCCGCTCACGCAGATTTTTATCTGCTAACATCATCTTTACCGATTTTGCAAAGACTTTTAATAGAGTTAATCACAAAATTCTAATTCACAAGCTTTTCTGTTTTTGTATTCACTCTTCTTCATTATTTCTTTTCCTGCAATTCTGACTGTTATCTTTATTTATTAATGTGGATTGAATCTTATCTGACTGGTAGGGTTCAAGTTGTTAAAATTAAAAATTATAAACCCGATAATATAGATGTCCCATCGGGTGTCCCCCAAGGGAGTCATTTGGGACCACTCTTGTTTCTCCTGTTTGTCAATGATATTCCCACTTTCTTTAAGAACTCATCCTGTCTTCTTTTCGCAGATGATCTAAAACTTTACCGAAGGATTTCCTGCAATTCTGACTGTTATCCTTTGTTATCCGACTTGCATAGTTTGGCAACTTGGTGTCAAGCAAACTACCTGGATCTTAAAGTTGCTAAATGTCAAGTTTTGTCTTGTTACAAGAACTTTAATAAAATAATGTTTGATAATAGCATTAACAACATTAACCTAGAAAGAGCAATGCAAAAAAAAAGATCTGGATGTTATTCTTGATGTCAACTTGTCATTCCGCGCACATTTTGATTAAATGATCAACAAAGCAAATCAGATGCTGGGTTTTCTTAAAAGAAATACAAGAGAGTTTAATGATTCATATACTCTTATATCGTTATATAACTCATTGTTTAGATCTGTGCTGCAATATTGCTGTACAGTTTGGAATCCATATTATTCAAATTCATCAAAAAGGATAGAAAATGTTCAAAGAAACTTTACAAGATATGCTTTTTTTAAATTGAGATGGAGGATTATAAGACCTTCCTACGAAACCAGATGCTTATTATTTGGATAGAAATCTCTAGAAACTCGGCGGAAATATTTTTCGATAATGTTAGTCAGGGATATAATAACTAGGCATATAAAATGTCCTCCGCTTATAGATTTGTTGTATGAGGGAAATACTCCCTCAAGAGTTACACGCGAAAGATTTTTAATTTATGAACACTTCCATCAGAGAAACTATGGGCGCAATGAGCCTATCACCCGTTGCATCAGAGAAGCTAATGCAGAATCCGCAAGAATTGATTTCATGTTAAATTGTACAAGAGATGCTTTTAAATCTATTATTCTTAGCCAAATTTAAATTTTATTACGAATGTTCCGCTCAAACCACGAATCAGTACTGTTATACGGATGCAGCACCTGAAAAATAACAACAACGTTTACCAATAAAGTGCAAAAGTACAAACCTTCATGAATAGGTCTATGAAAGGTTAAGGTTAAGTGAACCATTGACACTACTATACGAAGTGGCAGAGGATTGGACACGGGCTCCGAAAAGTAAATGACTCAAGACAGCAAAAGGTTTGGGAGATTAAGAAACACATTAAGGAGAACAGTTGAGGATGAATCATCGATATTCGGAAAGAATCCTACGGGATGGTACGTGGGAGTAGTTTATGCCCTATGTCCCTATAGGAATCAAGGACTTTATTGGTCTTATAACCTAATTAAGTAATAAATTCACCGCAAGTTGGATTTGGAAACAGGTCTACAGTTTATATTTCTTTAAAGTTGGCAACCATGTACGATTCATATTTTTGTTATCTCCTGAGAATAGTTTGCCTAATGTAAAAACTTTGATGAAAACTAGGAAACAAAGCGCAGAGTAAGGAACAAGAAAAAGAAGGCAAAATGAAGGACGCCCATAGCCCATAGTAAAGTAAAACAAAAAGTCCAAACAAAAACAAAAAACAGACCAAAGTATATAAAAACAAATATAACAGTAACCCATTCAGAAGAAGAAATTGCTAATAAAACAGGATGAGATACGTGCGGTGACGTGGCGTGAAAACTCTCTTCATGTCGAGAGATATCGGACAAAGCAAGAAAAAACAACGAACCATCCTTTCGCTTTTTTTTTTTTCGAAAAAAGCCCATCGGTTCGGCAGGAAGCGTGCCTTGCCCGTGCAGACTTGGAACAAAAGTTTTATGCTTTACCAGATATAGGATAGAATATCTGTTGAGTGGAATATTTAAAATCCTTAGGGCATTTTCTCATGCCTTATATTCGTGGTGTGCATATAGTGCATCATCTATCTATTGAAAAGGAATGTTTTGAATTCTCTGTCGTTGTTCAAAAAAAAAGACCAAAGATGAATCAGGTTTTTTGGAAGTTACTATCCCTATTGGGAAGGTACTCTATATTTTATAAAATGCATCCTAGGGGAAAGTTGATGAGGTAAAAAAACTATTTAATTTATATTTTGGTTAAGATTCGAAATAGAGAAAATGTGAGAAGTTTGCTCAAGGCATCTCACAATGAAACGTCACAATCCAACCGAGAAATCACCTTGAGTTTTCGTTCGCACTCTTCTGTGAATTGAATATTTCAGAGACTGACCAATTTTTCTACAAAAACGCCCTCTCGCAAAAGAAATCCCAACAAGTAAATAGTTTTAGTTATCCTTTCACTCCATAATACCTATGCCTTTAAAAAGTAAATTTAACTTTAAACACCCTACACTTTGTTTTTATACGAGTATACAATATTTATAGTTTCAAACGATACTTTTTGTAGGTGAGCTAAAGTTATTTTAATTGAATTTTAAAGGATGAAAATGATGAGAATGCAAAAACCAACAAATATTCGGCAGTCCAATTCACCACAAGCAAAGTCGTAGGAAAAACCAAACATTCTGTGTTGTTGTTTTATTTGATTAAAAGAGTTTTTTAATTTGTTTTTATTTTAATATTGGGTAGTATGACTTTGCGGTTCTGGAATAACAAAAATAATATTGTGTAAAATGGTTGAATAGTTGAAGAAACAAGGAATTTACAATTCTATATTTAACTTAAATAATAAACACTAATTAAAGTTTAGTTTCGATGTAGAATTTTATTTCTTTCTTCTTCGAAATTACAGTGCCATTCGAAAAATGTTGGTCAAACTTTTTTTCCATTTTTTCGAATTTTGTCAAATGTGTTGAAATAACAACATATTTTTAAACCGGGTTTTGTTTTATTGTGCGGTTCAAATCGTTTTATGATACTCGTACAATAAGAATTTGAAGATTTTTATAAAATGGTCACGGGAGCAAAAAGTGATTATACCGAAAAATGAGCTTCATTTTGAAGGATCAAAGAAAAATACTTAATTGGTGAAGTTTTTTGTATTGCTTCTTAGAAACATGTTGTATCTTTGTTGGCCCTCCTCTTGCTTTTATTACGGCTGCACATCGGTGAGACATTGAATGAGATAGGTTTTCCATGTGAGTGCAGCTGTTGTGTTCCAGATCCGGGTAACAAGCATTTTTAATTCATCAACTGACTCATTATATAGACCAAATATTCTCAATTGGATTGAGATCTGGACCGTAGGGAGGCCAACTTAGTACATCGATATTATTTTCTTCGATGTACTTTTTAACCTTAGAAATAAAAAAAAAATCCAAATATTATATTAAGTCATAAAAGTTTTAGCTTTTTTTAAAGCTTAATATTAGTCAGTCATGGTAAAAATAAAAACAAGTTCATACCTACAATTTTCGCTGTATGACAAGGAGCATTGTAATGTTGAAAAATATAATTGCAAGTGTCCCCAAAAAGCTCTAGCACCGTGGGCTCCAATACGTTTTCCACGACTCGAAGGTAAACTTTTGCATTGACGTTGGTTTTTAGAAAGCTCATTTTACCTTTTTATCTCCAGAGAAGTATCCCCACACCATTATACCTTTAGTTTTGGGGGCATCCGCAAAATGAAATCAGAGCTTAGTCTTTCTTTCAGTTCTCTTCGCGCAAGGGTCCTCCCATCTCCAACACGGAGCTTTAATTTTGATTTGTCCGAAAAGATGACATTGTTCCACATGACTTGAGTCTAATTTAAGTGCCTCTAAGCCCGGAGAAATCGTTTTTCTTTGACTCTTTTTGGAAAATCCGGCTTCAGTACCGGCTTGAGTGCCAGCTTTCACGAGCCTTTTTCTCACTTAGCTTGACGAAATTACTTTGCCTGTAGCTCGACATAGATCGTTTTCAAGATCCACCGAAGCCCTGAACGAATGCCGACGACTCTACAACACCAAAAAACAATCTTCCATTGGGGTCGTCTTTTTTGGCCTCCCTGAGCCTTTTTTTCCTGCTAGTAGTGCCGGTTTCACGACATTTTTTCAAATTCCGTGCCACAGTTTGTTGAGCAATATTCAGTCTCCTAGAAATTTCACATGTTGTCAAATTGAGATGTGACAGAGACAAAATATTGGCGTTATGTTCCGAATTGATTTTTCACATTTTTTTTTCCACAAAATCACTTCGGTTGGTATTGGACTACTATCACTAGCCAAATGCAGTTCTTACTGATAATAACATCAACTTTTATACAGTGTTTGAATGACATATTGCTATTTAGTGCAAAAAAAAAAGCGTTCCTAAATTCAAGAACTGATCTCGAAAGTGTAGTAAATTGATAAATTGTTTGACCAACATTTTTGAACAGCTCTGTATGTAGGTACAGTTTATAAGTAAAAGTATTTTTAATACACTACTTTTTTTTTTAAATAATATTGTAAATTAATTTTTAGGAATTTAAAATTAATTTTGTATCGAAATTTGAAGAAAACTATTTTATCGATTAGAAAAAAATAAAGATAATATTTGAGTTTAAATATTAAATATATTTAACAATTTCCAAGAAATAATTGTAAAATTTAGGGCCAAGCATTTAGTTCTTAATAGTTTAAATATATTAATAAAAATTTGAATTAAAGATACTAGCAACATTTTAGGAAAATTTATTTTTAAAAATCTCATTTATTTAAAATTTCTAAAAAAAATGTTTGAACAAAAGCGTATTTATTTGCAAAGTATGTACAATTCAAGAGAACAAATAAATTAAAATAAAACAAATATTGGAATAATTCAAATGTTTATGGTTCCATCTTTCTCATTTTATTACCAAATTAATATTTCATACAGAAAAGTTTTTGAAAAATATTGTTTGCATTTCAAAAAAAGTTTCTGAATATACATTTTATACATTAAATTTTCATCGAATATTTAAGTGCATGGCAAATTAATATACAGGGTTGTCCATTTCGCTGTTTTAAAAGTAAACGTAAATAAAACACATATAAAATATTTTTTTTGTCATGATATTATTTTTGTATAGGTAATAAAGTTTGAACGTTGACATTATGTGTGAAACAGTACATTATAAATGTTTATCTGCATAAACACGGTCTTTCTCGTAGCCCCACAAAAAAAGTCCAGCTGTGTCAAATCGCATGATCTTGGTGGCCAGTTGATATCGCCACGAAGAGAAATTACACGGCCAGGAAATGTCTCTTGCAATATAGCCTTATTCATTCGAGTTGTGTGGCATGTGGCACCGTCTTGTTGAAACCACATATTCTCCAAGTCGTGTTCTTCAATAGCAGGCAAACAAAGTCGGTTATCATATTATGATCATAACGCTCTGAATTGACGGTGACAGTCGTTCCATCGTTGTTTTCGAAGAAGTAAGTTCGAATCGGAGGTGTGATTGGACCAAAAAGCGCACCAAAAAGTGACTTTTTATGGGTAAAGGCCCCTCTTCTATTACTTGAAGATTCTCTCAACCCCAATTACGACAATTTTGTTTATTAACATACCCAAGGTCATAGATACGCTGATTAATTTTCAGCTAAAGATATATCTGAAAAAACGAAAGCTTCTAAATGACCGGCAGTATGGCTTTCGTAGCAATAGATCCACTGGTGATCTAATGGTTTATCTCACCGAACATTGGAACAAATCTTTACATCGTTTTGGAGAAGGTAAGATTATTTCACTTTATATTTCAAAGGCATTTGATAGAGTTTGGCATTAAGCTCTCTTATCGAAAGTGCGTGCTTTTGGTATTGATGAATCTCTTCTTGTAATTTCTCTTCGTGGCGATATCAACTGGCCACCAAGATCATGCGATTTGTTGGGTTAGAAATTAACTTTCGGACCGTTCAATTCAAGTAGTATTGGACGAGTTCAAATCTGATATCCACAAAATAAACGGTGGTGTGCCCCAGGGCTCCGTTTTGTCTAAGACACTCTTCCTTATTTTTATAAATGATCTTTTGTCTGAAACTACTAACCCACTAAATTGTTTCGCTGATGACAGTACCCTCAGCTTCTCATATTAGCTTTAAAATTCGCGTCCTTGTTCTTCGAATGTGGACTACCAACGGCAGCGTATGATAAGCCCATTAAATTCTGATCTTGACAGCATTTCCAATGGGGAATCAAAACCGTGTACAATTAAATGCTTCGAAATCTCAATGGTCTCTACTATCCATGAGTTGTACTTGCATCGAAAAGACTGAAAAGCTTTCAGTGTTAGGTATGTGCATTACAAACCACTTGTTGTGGAGTGATCACATATTTGAGATCGCCAAAAATGCTGCTAAGTGTTTACGTTTTCTCCGAAGATGAAAGAAGTTTTTTACCCCTTCTGACTCTTGTTACGGTTTAGCTTCGAAACTTCTTATCCAATTGTCATGCAGTTTTTTTTTATATGAAAGAGGATATCACGGAGCAGGTTTTAGGCATAAATAAAGTCCGGTAATGTTAGTCAATAATTAGGTATCTATACATACAAGAGCGTCCATTTTGTAGTATTTCGAAACAAAGCTCACTAGCTAAAGTTCTTAAAGAAACGACGTTTATTGTGTGGGACGAAACGATTATGGTAAATAAAGGTAGGTCTGAAGCTCTGGATCGTACACTTAGAGGTTTTAGAGCTGCTGAACGTCCGATGAGAGGTGTTGTGATACTGTTCGCTTGTAATTTTCGGCAAATATTGCGAGATGTGCCAAGTGGTACATAAAGTGATAAAATAAATGCCTGTCTAAAATCGTCGTTTCTTTGGGCTTCTGTCAAACTTTTAAGATTGACCACAAATATGCGCGTACATTTGGGTGGTGATAATAATGCAGCAGAATTTTCAAGAACTCTTTTGGATATAGGAAATGGAAATATTTTAAATAATGATGGTGAAGTACTAATAGAACCAACATTTGCAACTAGCGTCACTGGACTAGTTCACCCGCAAGTCACCCAAATTTCAGAGAAAACGGATGATTGGTTACGCGAACGAGCAATTTTAGCACCTAAAAACGATTCTGTTACAATCATAAATAATAAAATTCTTTCAATGTTTCAGGCCCATCAACAAACTTATCGTTCTATTGATAATCTGACTGATCAAGATAATGCTATTGATATTCCAATTGAATTTTTGAATTCTTTGAATACATCAGGACTTCCTCCGCATAAACTGGACTTGGAAATTGGGGCTCCAATAAACTTATGAAAAATTTAAATGCACTGAAATTATGCAATGGTACTAGATTACGGATAATAACTATGCAGAGGAACGTGATTGAAGCTAAAATTCTTTCTGGCTCCGTCAAGTCATTTTCATTCCAAGATACCGATGATTACTAACGAATACCCGTTGGAATTTAAACGAGTACAATTTCCTATAAACCTTTGTTTTGCTATGCCTATCAATAAGGCACAGGACAGACACTGAAGGTTGAAGGCTTTGAAATCACAAATACCTGTTTTACTCATGGACAATTTTATGTTGCATGCTCCCGTTTCAGCTCGGCAAAAAATCTATATGTGTGTGCGCCTCACCAAAGAACAACAAATATTGTTTACAAAGAAGTATTATAACCTTAATAAAAATATGTGCAGAGATATCATTTTTTTATATAAAATAGTTGAATACCTCCCGGATGAAGCTGTGTAAGCCAGCTAGTAATCTTTAAAGCCTATATTCGTCCGAAACTCAAGTACAATTTCCATATCTGAGCAGGTGCAAAGGAGCACCACTTGAGTGTCTTGGACAGAATTCAAAAGAGAGCCCTAAAAATGATAGGTGACCGTTGCGTAACTGAAAATTTTGTATCTCTTGAACACCGTCGTAAGGTTTCATGCTTGTGATTATTTTATCGCTACTTTCATAGACAATGCTCTAATGAAAGCCAGTTTCATTCCTCCCTTCAAAGAATTCAACCGTAATACTCGTTCTTCTAGCAATGCTCATCAGTTTGCCCTTGAACTCAATTTCAGACGTACTGTAAAGTATAGAGATTCTTTCTTTAGTCGCACTACACGAATTTTGAATGCTCTACCAGACTCAATATTTCCCACCCCATTCGACGTATCTATAAGGTTGTGAATGGTCAGTTGGCTTCAGTTGTTGTGTGAGCTTGACTGTATGTATACTGATGTAGGTGTAGATCCAAATGAAAAATACGCCATAATGTGCCATAAGACAGTCATAATTCCTGAGAACGACGAGGAATCGACACATTCGGGTCTTCGGCAACACTTTCACTTACAACAGCTATATTTTTAGTGGTACGAGCAAAACGTTGATGCACAGGCCTTACAATATCTGTAACCAATCCAGTCTCTTCAAAATTCCACACAATTTTTCAAATTCCAGCCCTATACTTTTGAAACCTTAAAATGGATAACCACTTATAATATAAAATTTAATTTAAGTCGCTAGGGTTATTTATTTATGAAATATTTTGGGTTAATCATCGCTATGGTACAAAATCCACACACTTAATTTTTTTGAGAGTCCTTTCTGCATATTTCTCCATTATTATCTGTATTACAAAATTTATTTGAAATCGATATCTCCACTGGTTCTTGAGATATGAACGACGAACGTATGGACGTACGGACCGGACATACGAACGTACGTACACACACACGTACAGACGTACAGGCAGCAGTCGGGGACGGAGCGGCCCTAAAAGAACATGACGTGACTTCAGCCAGTTCCAGTACGCTATCGCCAGTTTAGCACTCCAAGTTATATTCCAGTCTCCATCTATGCAGACGAGATCAAAAATCACCCGGAGAATTTTTCTCTCGTAAGCATTTTAAGATGTTCTCATTTTACCTTGAAAGGTAAAAGCCTCAGTGCCAAAAATGAAAATCGGAATGATATCTTGTAGAGGGTGACTTCAGTTGCTAGAGAGAGGACTTTATTACTCTATTGTTTGAATTTTTAGCGGTGCCTAGGTAGACAAAGTCTTCAAAGTTATAGCTGTTCATGGTGACGCTTTGTGTGAGACGTCGCGTCGTCGTTCAATGTCCTTTCTCGATGACAGCAAAACCAAGTATAAAGGTCTTGCTCTCATTGACCACTCAAATGCTCAAAAATGCGCCACTGACATCACGTTTTGATCTTCCAATTATGTCAATATCATCGGACGTATCCGAATAATTGGACGGACGTTAAAGATTATGCCTCTATTGTTGACGGTTGAGTTTTGCGCAATTTTTTCCAGAAAGATGTTGAAGAAGTCACATGCCACTGCATCGCCTTGTCCAAAGCCTTTATAACACCAAAAGTATCAGTTAGATATTGGCCAACCTTCATAAAGCAGCGTTAATTCTCCATCGTTATTTTGCACAAACGATTTAGTTTGACAGAAATTCGAGAACTATATATTGCTTTGAAAAGTTCTTTCTTTGAAACCGATAAAGAGATGGTGGGTACAACTCAAAATGTTCAAATGATCATAATTTTTCCATTATAAATGGAACAAGTTTCTTTTCACTTTAAATTTAAAAAAGTTGAAAATTGTTTTAGTTTTTAAAATTATTTTTCAATTTAAATAAATTAATTCAATCTGTTGATGAACTCATAATAATATAAAAGTTATTTTCAAAATTGGATTTTATCTCAAATAAATTGCCATCCAGATATCTTACGAGTATAGTATTTTCAATCAACCATAAGATCTCATCGATTTAACTTCAATTGAAAAAAAAAAACAAATAAGATGTAAATACTTTATATAAAAGTAGGTACATATATAAAGTAAATACATGTATTTTACATGATCTCTTGTAAAATTTTCTTATTTGAATTTTTAATAAAGAGGAAAACGACTCAAAAGGTGCTAACCTAACTAATCCTTATAATGTTTGTGGCTTGATTGATAATAATAGGTATGGAAATAGTAAAATCATTCTTTGCTAATCAAAAAGGATTTGTAGGTATGTATATCAAAATATATCTTGCACAAATACAAAAGGATAAACAAATTTTAGATCTTAAATATTTTTGATCTCTCATTTCAAATTCAAAACTATACGAGTAGGTAAGTATTTTTGTTCAAAATATATAACAACTTCGAATATAGGGTATTTGTAGGTAAGAGATTTCGATATAGCCAAAAACAATTACAACCAGATTGTAAATTACATAGAGCCTTTTCACAGTCTATATCTACATATATCTTTACCCAACTAAAAACTTAAGAATCCTTTCTGAGTCCTTCTTTGGGAACAAAACCTTCTTGTTGTTTTTGTTTCTCTATGAAAATGTTCATAAACAAATCATAGAGCTAGCTTATAGTATGTTTGTATTTGTGTACATCATAATGAATAAATTCCCAACATACATCTATACGAGATATAATATTGCTGCTCGGTTATCCTTTCAATTAACCAAAAACAAGTTTACTTGTTCACGTAATCCTTTTCGAAATTCTTGCATATCCAAACATATACTCGTATAAGTATATACAACATTTATACTGTGAGCTTGATTATAGACCTGCTGACGATGAAGCCTTTAACTTTCAGTTCAGTAGGGAAATCAATTGAACGAATCGATTTTATGTCCGTCCACATAACAACGGAGAAAATTTCCCATTGCTTCAAGGAATACCGAAGGAGCAATCCTCTTCCTGATGTAGCAGGACACCTTGCAAACAAAAAATACAAAAAAAAAGAACTAAAAATTTTGATGATGGAGTCTTTCGTGCTGGGTTCGGAGTCGGAAATTATAGTTCAGTACTGAAAATTAAGAAACGTACCCTTAAAAAAATGATTAGCAAATTATGGTATATGTATTAGGCTTAAAACTCTACGTTTTGGTCATTTACGTTGGCCGTGCAATAGTTGCTTTATACTTGTTTTGTTCTTTTCTCTATCTTTCTGTTCACTTAAACTATTTAATTCCAAATTGTGCATGATTCCTACAAAATTTAAAGTTAGGGTTTTAAAAAACACAAACTTTTAAAATTTAAAATTTTCTCTCTTGAATCTACTCCAATTGGATTAGAGTCCGAACACTGGGTGGTGCAGTAGTGAACTCTTCACTATGAATATCAATTTTTACTCAAAAAGGGAGAGACACAAAATTAAAAATGTTCAAAACATTTCTGTGTTTTGTGTTATAAATTATAATATACGATTACTGCATGAACGGAACCTTCCTTGCCTACAACACTAAAAGCCCTTAAAACAGGATCAGAATAAAGTATGTATTATAGAAATACCGGAATGTGTGTAGGACTTTAACAATAATTAAAAATACAAAAGCTGCTTGCAGTGATTGTGTGATTTTCAAAAACAACATCAAATAGAGTGCATGTACAGCACATTGTACAACACATAACCTTGTGTTAGTTTCATTTTCAATGACAACACATATTTAAGTGAAGTTAAGTGATAAATATGTATGTGCACAAAAAATGTGAAAAAAATGTTTATTTTTAAACATTTTGTAAATAACAAAAAGAAGGAGTTTGGAATTTTAAAGTTCAACAATGTTCATTAATGTTGACACAATGACACACAAAACACAATGCACATTGTTTCCTGCAATGGCAATGGCAATCGGATGGTATAATATTTCGAAAAACTCTATAGTGAAAATAAATATGTTTTTGTTTTTTATTTCATTATGAACACAAAAATAACAAATTACTTATTCAATTTTTTGAATTTAAATTTTATTTAAAGTGACATGAGTATGGGAAAGTTTTGAAAAGAAAGGGTTGATTAAAATAACTAGGCATTTATTATTTCAATATTGTAAACGAATTTTTGTTTGTGGTGAACTGTACTCGAAACCATAGATCAATATTAATAATTGGTTTCTCTATTCAAATTTTAACCGACAATTTTAATAATGGAATAATTATTGACACATAACCTACATTTTTAATAGTTCATACATTTTTTTTAAAAAGTTCGGAAGCATAAAAATAAAATGCAAAAATAATATGATGGTGAAGGGTTGATATTTGTTTGTACGTAGTTTTTTTTTTTATTAAAATTTGTTTATAAAATAATTTCAAATAAATTATTTTCGAAAGTGGAACATGCTGCTTACATTTTACGGAGGAAAAATTAATGGACACATCTTACTAATAATATTACATATACATACATATTTATAAACAGAAAAGTCTGTATTAAATTGTTGTTATGTATTCACGCAAAAACCATACTGAATGGGTTTTCGTAGAACTTTACAAGTTTATGTTTAAAAAATGTTTCCAAGAACTATAATCAATCACCAACATTTTGCACGGCGCGGCGGCGGCGCGGTGCAACTTGCAAACAGTGGTCGACAAAATTAGTTTTTTTTTTCTGCCCCACAAACAAAACAATACTTATTAAAAGATTAAGATGTCCTTAATTCGACTTCTCGCCTTTAAATGTTTCTATCACATCAAGTTTTTAAAATATTCCCCTTTAAAAATGCTAAAAACAACCGAAAACAGGTTTTTTAAGCCTCAAAATAATTCTGAACAATAAATTGTTACGATGATTTTGAAAATTACAAATCTTTCTCTTTTAGATAAAATTCAAAGCATTTTAGTATCTTAGTTAGTTTCTGAAAATTTTCATTAGTTATGAGTCTTTATTTGAATCTTTATGGAGTTTCCATAAAAACTTGAATTTGTTACTTTCATAGTTTTGGAAAATACGTTTTGGACTTAATTTTTAGTGCTGATTTCGAATCCAAACTCTTATTTTAACTCTTTGCTCAAGATTTTAAACACCCGTTTACAACATTTTTTATATATTTTTTAATATATTTCAAAAACTTGATATAATAGAATTGGTTAGATACAGATTCGTTACAAGAAAAAAACTTACTTACCGTTTTGCTTTTTTCTGTTGAAAACCGTATTAGCAAGAATGATTTAGTAATAAGACAGGTGAAATCTAACAACTTTTAAAGTTTTATGGAATATTATAAAAAATAATATAAATATTTCAACAGAATATTGAAGAAAAGGATTATAGATTTGAAAATCCATCACCGATTTTAATAAAAAAAAAACTACTTCATAAATTTAGATATAAAAGGTTGGGAAATATCTCCCTTCCGCCTTTTTGTCCTCTGAACTCGTATCTGGCAATACTATACATCATTTTATATTTAGACATATACCTACGTTTTTTTTTTTTTTTTTGAATTTTCAAAAGTGATATCTCAAAAACCTGACGTGATAAATTGATTCTGAAGTCGGATTTGAATTAAGGCCACCAAAACCCATTGGAAAAGTGTAATTTTAATGCCAGTAAGAAAACCCTGTCGACGTACTCCTTTGTGAGACTTAACGCCTTTCGACTACTTTTTATGTGATGGTTTATGCCGATGAGCCAGCAACTCTTGAATCATTGAAATCCAACATTTAAGCCACAATCGACTACGTAGGTTTAGATTTATTACATTGGGATTTTAATTTATTGTAATCGGTCCGGTTTTTAAATTGCAAATTTTGAAATTTCTCGACTTATCGAGGTCCCTAATATATTAATCAATGATTTTTCGCCTACGTGCGTCTGTACATTCGTAAAATTTTCGTTCCGCTCGTACGTTGGAATGTTTTTTAGTAGGTCTTGTCTCAAAAAACACAAAGAAAAATCTACTAAGAGTATATCTTGCTTTACAGATAATAACATCATAGTCCAATAAAATAAGACGAAAAAATCCGTCAACTTCGGAATGTGAGACATTAAGCTGGAAATATGTTCACAATTTATCAATTTTATTTCAAAACCTTGCACTTTCTACTCTCTATCTGCAAAATCGGTTGAGCGTATGAAGAAATGATTTAGACAAACATTTTATAAAATTGTATCCTTGAAACTTTCGTTGAAGATGGTAAACCATATGGCCTATAGAAAGGGAAATAATAACGAAAAAGCGTTTTTCTTGATTTTTGGAGGTTCATGAGCATGACTTACGACGACACGGAAACAAGATCTTATGAGACTTTTTACACAATGTTAAGAATACCAAAAGAACGTATAAACAAAATTCCAACTTGCTATCTCTTATTCCGGGGTATCCTAAGTATCTCACGAACCAGCAACGCTTTCGACTTCTATTGAATATAAAATTAATATTAAAAATAAAAATACACAAAAACAATTTAGTTGACAGTTTTGTTTCCATAAAATAGTCCATCGAAAATTTAACGCTAAATTTTTTCAAAGTCCCGATCTCTTGATTTTGAAAAAAAAAAATTATATTTTAATGATTGATTGCGTGCTTTTCGAAGTTCCTTAAGGGGCTAATCATAGCAACCCATTTCAAAAAAAAAAAAAACTAAATTACTCGATAGAATGTTTTTTTTTTTTTTTTTTTGGCAGAACGAGGTATATTTTTAGCTATATTTAAAAATTGTTTTACAAAAATATTGACAAAATATCTGAGTTATGTATTGTCTTCGGAGGTGCTACCAAAAGTTCCTCAACTGCTGTCATGATTAAGGCGGAATGAGTTGCTAAAACAAAAAACATCATACAGATTATTAAAGTTGAAGGTATTTTAAAAAAAACAATGACTTATGATTTTTGAAATATATGAAAAACTAACAAAATAAGGTCGTTCTAAAAAATTGATCATGTTCAACTAATAACAAATGTAGTGGATCATTGCATTTTAAATACTATCTACGCCTTGGCCCATACAATACACTTCCATCTTCCTTGAAAAATGCCTGCTGAATGGCCAATGCCTATCTCCCGTCTGTTCGTCCTTTTTTTGAGGACGCTGACGACGTATCCCCGACTACTTGATTCTGCTGTCATCTTTTTACTTGCGACATATAGGAACTATATGGCAAGTTTTGCATTCGTGCAAAATTTCGAACTCGAGATTTTAATCAAACATGATATTACGATGGTAGAGAAGTCGAAAAAAGTGGGTCCCGCGATTCCGTCCGGTCTGTTTTGTCTGTCTGTCCACGCTCCTACAGCCTAAACCATTGGGTCGATTGAGTTCAAACTTGGAAGTTAAGGTTTTCAGCAGATTCGCGTTAGGCGTTTTTTTCATTTTTTTTTTAAGACCAAAACTAACAGTGGCCCCCATACAATTTTTTTGGTCAAAAAACGAAAATTCGAATTTTCTCAAAAACAAACCGATAGATTTTTTTTAAATTTTCTCTAAAATTTTATTTTTAAACTTGGCTTCTTTTCATAAGAAAAACATATTTTTGTATTGCTCAGGAAAGGTACCGCTCATAGAACCGTTATTTTGTTTCTTAATTTTCTCAGCAACTTATCAACCGATTTCAATTATTTTTTTTCTGAATAAGCTCTTATATTGCCTTAACAATATTTGATTATCAAAAGTGAAATTTTTTATTGTTTGGATTTTTAAAAAAATATTGATTTTTTTTTTTCAAAATTCTATATCTCAAAAACGGGTCAACATTTTTTTACGAAATTCAAATGTAGAGCGTATATTTACAATCACTAGACAACTGCATACCAAACATATTTTTAGAACAAAATTTAAAAATTTTATATATAAAAAATTAATTTAAAAAAAAACCGCTCTAACGATTTTCAAAAAAATTTTTTGAAAAATCAAGGGTTTTTTGATTTATAAAATGGCATCTAAATTTTTGAAGACAAACTTATTTTTCAGGTAAAGTTTTGAATCTTAAAATAGTTTTTTTTTAAATTATTTTAACTGCATTAAATGTAATCCCCTCCCATCTCACCAGATCAAATCCTGTTCGTGAGCCCGAAAGAGCGCATTACATTAACAAAACTTTTATTATATTCAGCCCTATCATGAATTCCATCGTAATCGGAAATTTTTACGAATCCCGAAAAACTGTATCATGAAATCCGTTCGTAGTGGAAAATCTCATACAATTTTGCATTACGAACGGATTTCATGATACAGTTTTTCGGGATTCGTAAAAATTCCGACTACGATGGAATTCATGATAGGGCTGATTACTATCTTTTATCCAAATTAGATAATGCATTTGTGTCTTGGGATGAATCGCGCGGTTTTTTTGACAAATCGAATAGCATTTAAATCTTTGAAGACAAACTTGTTTTAAAGGTATAATTTTAAATCTTATATAGGCGCTTTTTTAAACAGACTCTTTGCATACAGGAGCAAGTTCGTGCGACCCAGTCGTGCATTTTATTTAATCTTACTCAGCAATAGGGCCCACAACTACGCCCTTAACTAGTACATCCATCATTTTTGAAATCCTATTAAACATTCATTAAATATTGAAACTCATAGGAAATTAGCAGTCTATAGGCAGGTGGAGCAGTTTATACCTGCAATCGGTAGCTCTTTGGAACGCTGCCATCCAAAAACTTTTCAAGATACGACCTTTTCATTTTCACAGGATATTTTTTAAAGTATAAAACTTTCGAATAAGCTTAAAAAAACAATTTTTTAAAGCGTTACACTGGTATGGTCCTTTAAATAATAATTTGACATTGATAACTTCCCATCCCATCTGTCGATTTGTCTAGTTAAAAAGGTTGTAGCTTTTCGAGTTTTTGTTAAAAAAGTTGCCAGTTGAATTATTCTTAAAAAAATTAAAATTATCAACAATATTTTGCATATAATTAAATAGTTTGATTTCAAAATCTATGTTTGTTAACGAGATTTTTAGTCGAAACCCAATTTCTACCAATTTTAGTAACATTTATTAAAAGTTTTTATTTATTATACAAACAAATACAAATTGGATGAATGAAATTAATTTTAAGTAAATAATCTTCAATTATTCCGGAGATATCGAGAACCGAACATCAATTTTTAAGAAATGTGTGTAATTTTTTTGTACATTTTAATCTTTTTTATAAAAAAACGGATTGTTGGATTCTTATAAAAAATTCACTGAATGTCGAAAACAATATTTTCTGTGAGATAAAATTAGTTTGAACACAATATTTTTAATTTTTGTAAAGATATTTGAGTTGAAATAAATTTTTACCAAATTTTAGTATTGTTTTTTTGTTTAGGTTTTTATTTTTTGTAAGAAAACTGTGAATTTTATTTTTCTCAAGATTATACTGAATGTTAAAAACAATATTTCTTATGAAATAAAATTAATTTTAAGTCAATATCTCAAATTTTTGAAAAGATATTTGAGTCGAAACCAATTTTTTGGTTTTTATTTTTTATAAGAAAACTGTCAGTTCGATTTTTTTCACAATTTCACGTGATGTCAAAAACATTATTTCTCTTAGCATAACATTATTTTGGAGATAAAATCATTTTTTGTTCGTAAAATATTTGAGGTGATAATTATTTTTTTTTTCAGTTTCTTTGATTTATAAAAAAAAACCGTTAATTGGATTTTTTTTCCAAAAAGTATACCTGTTTGGTATCACCTTACAACATATAATTCAAAATTTAATTCAAGTCTCTAGCAGTTTGAACTCAAACCTCTGGCATAACAGTTCTACGTAATATCCTTGATGATACGGTTACGTCTTGATTAATTAATAAAATCAATCAAATATTAATTTAAGAGCCAAATACAAAATTTTTAAAAATTGGAAATCCTCGAAATTTTCAATTACTTTAATCCTAAAAATGAATCCTATCAATACGTTTTAAGACTTTAAAAATTATTTGAAAAACGTTAATAAATAATTTTTGACACTTAAGACGTTGTAATCAAAGGAAAGTGTTAGAATTAAATTTGGGCTCATATATGCAACTAATAGTCAAATTGAATACTGAGGTTAAAATTTGTGTAAAATCGCCCTAAATGCTAGGGACTCATTAATAAACGATACATTTTATGACCCTAATATTGAAGTCGAATCTTAACAATAAACCATTAATGGTTTGAAAGCACAAAATTGGACTTAAAATGTTTTTTTTTTCTTGTACAGTTGAGTGACTCAGCAGGTGCATGCATTGGTCTAAGCTTTTTGAAAGCTCGCTCAATGGTGTGTATGTGTTGGTTCATTCAATAACAAATGGATTGTAGATTACTGTTTTGATTGTCAGGGTCCGGACCAATTCAACGTCACTACTAAAGGCATAACACTAGTAGTGAGGTTGTATTGTAGACCTTTAAATAATCTTATACAGTGATTTACTTAGACGTTCGTTTGTTTTGATTTTAGGATTTTTTTATTTTGCAATGACTGGTAATTTTAGAGTAGATTATAGTAATGTTCGTGGGCTGAGATCGAATTTTCTGTCTGTATACATCCACATTAATTCTAACAGACCAGCTGTTTTGGCATTGAGTGAAACCCAAGTAGGTGAAGATTCCGATCCTACTGAATTTTTTATTCATGGGTATTGCTTGGTGCCATTATTCTTCTCACACCATGGTCTCGCCATATATATTAGGAATGATGTTGCATATCAACTTTTACCACAATACGGTCATTGTACCAATTCCCTTTTTAATTTCATGTGGTTAAAACTTTCCGTGAATAAACACATCATTCACTATTGTTTTCTTTATCGGAGCCCAAACCTGGACAGAGTTTCAACTTCTCAGGAATTTGATGCTCTGTCTGACTCCATACAAAGAATTGTCTCCCTGTATCCTCACACTGAAATCGTTATTACGGGCGATTTCAATGTTCACAATTCTTCGTGGCTTCGCCATTCGGGCCAGACAACGCCCGAAGGAATGTGTGCTGAGATTTTTGCTGAGTTTAACCATCTTACTCAGCTTGTCAATGAGCCTACTCGGATATCAGACGTTAACGGCCGAGCAGAAAATACACTTGACTTGTTTCTCACCTCTGATCCTGATAAATACACAATCAGTGTATTGACGCCTCTAGGCACATCGGACCACAGTGTCATATCTGCTAATTTCTCGTGTCAAACAAATCCAGTTAAAGAAAGAGCTCCAAAGAGAACCGTTTGGCAGTACGAGAAAGCCAACTGGGACGGTCTCAATAATTTCTTCAGGATCTTTAACTGGTCGCTATGCTTCCTCGGTAGCGACGTAGACTCCAGTGCAGATATGATTTCTAGTATGATTCATCTGGGAATGGAAACGTTTATCCCGAATAGGGTTAAAAGTATTAAACCCAAGGATAAATCATGGTTCGATTCGAGCTGCAAAGAGGTTATCAAGGAGAAAGAGGTGAGCTTCCGATGTTTTAAAGCCAACCCAACTGAGGAAAACCGGAAAAAGTTTAAGCAAGCCAGGAAGGCTTGCAACGCCTATATTCGAAGGACCAAATTTTTACATGACCAAAAATTACGGCGAAAAATACTGCAATGTCCCAAAGGCAGTAAAAATTTTTGGTCATTTGTAAAAAATATGAGGAATTCTTCCTCTTCCTCGGTTCCTACGCTTGTTGTCAATGACACTCCTTTAGTTAGCTCTATTGATAAAGCCAACTTATTTGCTAGGCAGTTCGCCGAAAATTCCACCTTACCAGATAGTGTCATGACTCCCCCAGTTCTTGAACGCGTAAATGATTCTATGGGACCAATCTTTTTTCGTACTCGAACTGTGGCGAGAGTTCTTAAAGATCTCAACATTCATAAATCCGCTGGCCCAGATGGTATCCCCGCTATTATTCTGAAGAGGTGTTCTTCCACGCTAGCAAAGCCACTGCGTAAGCTTTTCCATCTATCCTATTCTTCTGGTCTCGTTCCGAGTAGTTGGAAAACTGCATTTGTTCAGCCAATCCCAAAAAAAGGCGAATCTTCTTCTCCCACAAATTATCGACCGATAGCACTAACGTCCCTTCTTTCTAAGGTCATGGAAACGCTGATTAATTATCAGCTTAAGAAATATCTTGAGGAACGGAAGCTTCTTAATGACCGGCAATACGGCTTTCGTAGCAATAGGTCCACTGGTGATCTCATGGTTCATCTCACCGAACAGTGGAACAAATCTTTACATCGTTTTGGAGAAAGTAAGATTATTGCACTTGATATTTCAAAGGCATTTGATAAAGTCTGGCATCTTGCTCTCTTATCGAAAATGCGTGCTTTCGGTATCGACGAATCTCTTCTTCGTTGGATTAGAAATTTTCTTTCGAACCGTTCAATACAAGTTGTTTTGGACGGATTCAAGTCTGAAACTCATAAAATAAATGCTGGTGTGCCCCAGGGCTCCGTTTTATCTCCGACCCTTTTCCTCATTTTTATAAATGATCTCCTGTCTGCCACTTCTAATCCAATACATTGTTTCGCTGACGATAGCACTCTTAGCTTTTCATATTCGTTTCCAGACTCACAACCCTCCTCTTCGGATGTGGAACTGCAACGGCAAAATATGATTAGCTCATTAAATTCCGACCTACACAGCATTGTACAATGGGGAATAAAAAATCGTGTGGAATTTAATGCTTCGAAAACGCAATGCTGTCTTGCATCGTTAAAGCGAGATAAACCCTCTTTGCCACTATCTATGAGTGGCACTTGCATCAACGAAACGGAAAATCTCGACATCCTCGGAATGTGCATCAGCAACCACCTTTTGTGGAGCGATCACATACGCGATGTTGCCAAAAATGCCGCAAGATGTCTAGGTTTTTTGAGACGTTGCAAGAAATTTTTCTCTCCGTCTGATCTGGCTACAATCTACAAAACCTATATACGTCCGAAACTTGAATATAACTCTCATCTCTGGGCTGGTGCTCCAGTAACTTATTTAAGCCTCTTGGACAGTATTCAAAAAAGAGCTTTTAAAATGATTGGTGACATTAACATCATCAACTCGTTTACGTCACTCGAACATCGACGCAAGGTTTCTTGCCTCACCCTTTTTTACCGTTATTTTAACGGACTTTGCTCTAGTGAAATAGCCAGTTGCATTCCTCCCCTTAAACAATTTAACCGTAATACCCGCGCTTCTAGGAATGCCCATCAGTTTACCCTTGAGCCCAACTTCGGCCGTACTATGAAGTACAGAGATTCTTTTTTTAGCCGTACTACGCGAATGTGGAACGCCTTGCCACGCTCTATCTTTCCCTGTCATTGCAATGTTCAGAAATTTAAAATCAATGTACACCGACACCTCCTATCCAACCCTTCCCTCTTTTCCTAATGCTCACACTGTGTCTTTGGCATATTAAAGGTATACAAAACCCTTTTAGTGTTCGCTAATTATAAAAAAAAAAAAAAAAAAAAATGTATGGTTTATTATTTATGATCCTTACAATATATATATGTCTATTTTAACCAAATTTTAAAGTCTATTCTAAATTTGGCTATTGCAAGGGTCCAAGTATTTTCTGCCTTGGTATAAAATCCGAAAAATAAACAATTTTTATTTAAAATAATGGTTTTACAAAAGTTAACAAAAATTGTATCTTATATCTCAACGATAATAAGGGGACCCAATTGTATTTGTTTGATATTCAAGGATTGTCAAAGCAAATCAAAAACTTCAGAATTTTATCGTGCTCTTAAGTGGTCTATAAACATACGTTTACTTATCAAGACAATATATGACACAATTAAATGTTTGAATGAAGATTTGTTTAACTTTTAATGTTAAAACGTAAAATATTTATTTAGAATAGTTTAAATGTTTATGTAATTTCTATTATTTTGCGTTCATTTATGACCATTAATTGATTTAATTTATGTTTTGTACCAAACCAAAAATATATTTACATACATTTTATAGTCCAGTCATTTTAGCTATTTTAAACCCCAATCTGCGGAAAAATTCCTAGTGAGCTGAATGCAAGAATGCAAGAGACATTTTTTGTAGACAATTTAAAAATAAACAATTTTTATAATGACCTTTATTGACCTCTGAGCAATAGATCGCGAGATATTTGCGAAAAACTGATTTTCGTGACCTTTTGACCTCTATAACTTTTTTAGCCAGCACGATATCAATGTCTATTTTTCACATCTTCATTACAATTCCGTAATAAAGGTGTAGGTATACAAAAATTCAGCTCACTAGGAATTTTTCCGCAGATAAAACCTAAAATGACTGGACTATATATCTATCAATTTATTGCTTCTTGTTCAGCAATAAAGTGATGATTATATAATACTATGATTTTACATCCTTAATTTATATAAAAAAAATAAAAAAAATAATGAATGCTTTAATTTAAATTCAAATTTATTAATAAAAATGAAGGTACGAGTATATTTTTAATGAAATCCTAAACTCAATTACATCAACGTGTGCAATGATTACTAATTTCATAAATATTAAAAATTAAACAAAAAAGTGGTTGGATGGATGATCTATATAATTTATGCATTTATTTATTCCACACCTAATTTAGGTTGGTGCACTAAAATTTCAAATTAATACATAACCCATATAATATATTTATCGTATTAAAACCGCACTTATTATTCATTCTCCATTATAATGGATTTATTAAAAAAACACTCTCAATTATGTTAATAATAGCCAATACAAATGTTGACACAATAAATATTAATTATTATGAAAAATAAAAAAAAAAATATGCCAATGATGTGTCCTATATACATACATTACATTTAATTTAAATTTTATTTAATGTTTTTTATTTTTCTTCTCTATTTTTCGCAGAATATCGGCTTTCCATTCAATTAAATTACGCAACCTTGCGTTAAATGACCGTTGACAACGTTGACAGCATCAACTGAGTATTATGTTCGGGATAATAGAGCCAAAAAACCGCATTATATAATAATAAACCTGCTCTTTATATATAAAAAGAATCATTTCATCGAACTCGGCTGCAAACAATCAGTGCCATTGATTTTGATTAATCACCAGTTAAACAATTTTTATTAAATTATCTTGGCCTGTAGTGAAATGAGCCATGTAACATAAACACAAACTTCTACACCAATTTCAACCCACCGCCAATTACTACTGCTCCAAACCATCGGACATCATCAGGACTAAAATAACAACTACAAAAACTGATGATGACTTTTAATCCAAAATCATAACATTTATGAATGTTAATTAACGATTTTAAAGCTTTTTGTGTGAGCTTCAATCTAATGTTTGTACAGCAGAATTTCCGGGTGTAAGAAAAAACGAAAACGGAAAAACCAAAAAAGCTCAAAAAACAAAAACGAAAAAACAATATTGCAAATAAAACGACCCAAATTTGAAAATACCTTCAACAAGAGTAACGTCGTTGTACACAAGTCGTTTGTAGAATTAAATTGCCATTAAAAGTAATTCACATAGAAAAAGAATTTAATTTTTGTTTCGTCCTTTTGTATCCTTGCCACGATTAACGCTTAGGAACTTCCTCCGCAAAAGGGTAGCCACGATAATAAGAACACAACGAAAACGTTTTCTTTATTTGGGATATCCTGTTTAAAAAAAAGGAATAACGGCGAATATTTCTTTAAACAATTTCTGTGTATGTATATGAATAAGTGTGTGCTTTTTTCGTATATACATATTTTTAAAAAGGATCAGGATTAAAAACTTGGTGTGTCAGGGAGATAAACCCTTTTTCCAAACTTTTTATTCTTCGTTGTTGTTTTTGTTTTATGTACAAAAATTCATCTTGGTGAATTAAAATGAACATTTTTTCTCGCAGAATGGCAGTAAAGACAGCAACAACAAAAATGGCTAAAAGGATCCCATCAAAAAAATCATCAACAACAACAGAAACAACAAATGCAAGAACATCAACAACGATAAGAAATACAGAATCAGCAGCAGTATCAGGACATGGAGAATCAGGAGTAGCAGGAGCAGCAAGGACAACAGCATCAGCAACCACAGCGAAAGCAACATCCATATCTGTATCTGCGAGAATGAATTGTCCCATTTTAATTGTAATTAGCTTCAGTTGCTTTTTGCATCTAGGGCTTTTGTTAACATCAGCAGAAGGAGCTATTTCGACTAGAGGTAAGTTTACCTGAGGGAACTTTGTTTTAAATTTAGTGCAATATCTACATGCATTGCATTTATACCATACACTACAAGACAATTGAATTGAGCTTTTCTCTTTTTGATTTGGTTAGAAGATCCTTAATTTTGGTTAAGGTAGGATTTTAATTTGGAAAAAGGTTTTACACCAAAACGAATAAATTTAAGTATTAATAAATTCAAAATTATAATAAAATACTGATCGGTTTGGGAAATAATGATTTCCGCCAGTTGAAGCATAAATAAATATACAAAATTTAAGAAATGTATTAGACCTAGAGCATTTGACATGGTAAATCACAATGTTCTATGCAGTAAGCTTCAAAGCTGATTCAAGTTTTCTTCATCGTCCACATAACTCATTTTTTCTTACTTAAATTGTATATCTCTAATAACTCTGTTTTAAAATTTCTTCCACTATCCTCAAATGTTCCACAAGGCTCGATTCTTGGCCCAATATTTTTCAACATGTACATTAATGACTTGCCTAAGTTTTTATTAAGTTCCTCAGAAAAGTTTTCTTTTGGGTCTCTTAGAAAACGCTGCCTGTGAAGTAAATGAAGATGTCGACAAGATTATTCAGTTGTCTCGGGCGAACGGTCTCCATTTAAATCCTTCCAAATCAAAATGTTTGGTTGTTCCTAAAAAACCGGTAGATACCTACTTCATATTTTTCGAATATTTATCTTAATACTAGGCGAATCGATTTTGTTGAATTCGCAAGAAATCTAGGTATAACTTGGAACAAAACTCGTACATGGAATAACTACATCAGGTTGACATTGGGTAGGGTTTACGCAAGTCTTCGCACACTTTGGGCAACAAAGATGGTAACACCTTTAAAAATGAGATTAGTTCTGGCTAAAACGTTGATTGTTCCAATAATTATGTTTGGGTGTGAGCTATTTAACAACTGTGACTATGAGCACAAGCGGAAACTCAATGTAGCATATAACAGTATTGCACGCTAAATATTTGGATTGAAAAGATATGACTACATTTCCAATTTTTCAAAATTTATTTTTGGTATCACCCTTCATGATCTATTTAAAATGAAAACTATGACCTTACTCCATAACATCATACAAACGCGCCAACCAATGTACTTACATATATCTATAACAGGATCTGTTTCACCCAATCAATGAGAACTCTCAATCTCAATATCTCACACCATTACGATATAGTTGTTTGATTTCTTAGTCTTCGTCTTCCCTCCTCCGAGCCATTAGGCATATAAGTAGTATAACCTTGTTCAGGGTTAAGCTGAAGCCATACTTTGAGGAACTTACTGTGTAAGTTATAAAATAAAGTTTGAATTGAATTGAGCTGGTAGAAAATTTTGGGAGTGGAGTGATAACCAAAAGTATTTGTTGTGAATCGGAAGATATACGCACTGTTGTATGAAATTAAACCGTCTGGAGCGGTTTTTCAGCCAACGTCGGGGGTAAGCTTTCGAAAATAGTCATTTTCTGATTTTGAAGTCGAAATGATAACCACATGAGTAATAGATCAAAAAATCTGATAAAATCCACTGCTTACAACAAAGTGTGTAAAAGACGTTTTACTTTAAGCTTCTGCTTGCCAGGCGCATTTTAAACTTTTTCAAATGCATTTTCTAACTTAAAACTCTGATAACTTTTTTCCTATAATAATATAACCATAAGAATGGTATACCAAAATAGAACAAAACTTTCCTTGATAACAAAAATGTATGTTCAAGACGTTATAGTTGCAGCCTTCTCCTTGCCAGACATATTTAAACTTTCAAATGCATTTTCCAACATAAAAACATAGTAACTTTTTTCCTACATCGGAACAGTATTTCTGATTAGAATGTGTATGTTAGATGATGTTAAGGGATGTACGAGTATCTTTAATTTGCATCGACAAAAAAAAAATACAGAAATCTCATTTCATCATCATAATTTTATACCTACAAAAAATCATTCATCATCACATTCATCGGATGAAAAATTCAAAAGTCATGTCTTCACTATCAATGTCTTCATTTTGGTTTACACAGACATTTTCGATGGTTTCTGGGGCCGCAATTCTGTTAAACCATTTCAGTTTTACAATGCTATAATCGATCCATCTAAATGTCCAAAACATTGAAGAACGGGAGTTAATAGATCTTTGAACATTTTTTTCATATCAATTTTGGATGAACTGTGTGATGCTATAAAAAGTATCCTTCTTATCAAATTTCTTACCATTTTTATTTCTTGAATTTTTTCACATGCAACTGTCTTTGTGACCCTGTTTTCTGAAGCAAAATTTAGAATTTTATTTTCAAATCTCTTGGGATCGGCTTTGCATTCATTTAAAAATATGTCGCGTGTTTTTTCTCCCAACATCTTCAAACTGAACAAAAACTTATCAGTGGGCTGGGATGCACATTAACCAGTACAGATGTTAAAAAGTCTATCACTCTACTGACGTGTTGCATCCAATAAAGGATTAATGACATTTTCTATTAAGTCAATTTCTTCAAATCTTCAGAAAATTTTATATTCTATACACTTTTTAGATCTCGAAGCAACCAAAACGTCTTAGACATACATTTTTGTAATCAGGGGAAGTTTACTGATGTTTTGTAATATCGATGTTTTGGTTATACCTTATAGAAAAAACGTTATGGGGGTTTTAAGTTGAAAAATGCATTTCAAAAAGTTTAAAATGCGTCTTGCAAGCAAAAGACTGCAAGTAAAACGTCTAGGACACACTTTTTTGTAAGCAGTGGATTGTTTAAAAATATTAAAAATTACCATTTTCGAAAGCTTACTCCCTACCATGTCTAAAACAAACCCGCCAGACGGTTGAATTTGATACAATGGTGCGTATGTCTATACATTAAAATTATGGAATTTTGGCAAGACTTCGATGAAATAAAAGAAAAATAAATAAATGACATAATCAAATGACGTGGTGTGTTTAACTGTTTTATTTTAGTTATAAATATTTTACATATGTACATATATATTTTCATGAGCATAAATTTTCTAGATTTTTTTGTATTTATTAAATGTATGTATATTCTAAATAATTTAAAAGAGAACGGACATAGTAAGGATATTTTTGTATAGTGTAACTTGAGGTTTTAGATGAAAATGGATAAGGGATAGCAACTGGAGATATACCAACCCGGTGCTAGAGATAGCACAAAAATATATAAAAATTAAAACACAAATGGACGGAAAAGTGTTTTCAACTTTTCCTTGTTGTTTCATGATGTTAATTTTTATTTGTAATTTCTTTTAGTTAATTGGAATAATTAATCAAAATGACAAAAAAGTTGTGAGTTATTTCTACAGGACTTATACAATTAAGCATCTGATTCATTTTAAGTATGAAGATAGAGTTGACAGTTGAGACTTAAAGAAAAAGTAATACATTTGCTCATCATTCAAGTATTCTGTATAAAAATTAAATGTTCACTTGTTATATCTTTAAGTAAAAAGCGACGACCCGAGATAATGAGCTCAATGATTATGCAGCACCATCTTGTTCGAACCAAAAGTTGTTAACAACAACATCCTTCAATTTAGCCAAGAAGAAGTCATTACTCATGGTTCTAAGGCATTCCCCTTTAACTATAACATTCCCTCTCATTTTGAGCTACCAAACAGTGACTTTTTGAGGATATAACGGTGGCGTCTCAACAATGGCTTGTTTGATTATAATGACTACCATTTCAATCAAAAATGAGCTTCATCGCTGTAGTAAATTTTATATAGGCTTCTCATAAGCTTTGTGCCACCGTAAGAAGCTGAGGCGGGCATTTGAATGATGTCATATTCCACACTTAGTGGCATACATGTGCCTTTCAAATAAAAAAATAAGTTTGTTAATACCTCACACACAGCTTGTTTTATTTCATTTCAACATCTACCCGCCCATATTGAAAAACACTTTATTTGACCCTTTTATATATAAAATCAAAATCATTTAATCTAAAAAAGAATGTCACCAGCTTTTTTAAAACTTGACATTTTACTTAATACGCAGTTACCCTTATTTAGTTCAAGACCAAATACAAATACTGAAGTGTTTTTAATTTTAAATTTAAAGAGTTAAAAACTTGTCAATAGAGTAGTTGTAACCTACATTTTTAAAGGTACATAGGTATTCATAAACTTGACGTCAATTAAAACAAAAATTAGAAAACCTTCAAATACAAACAAAAAATTCTAAAATAAAGCACAAAAACTACTTTTGTGTATTTTAAACTTAAATATGTATTCATAAAATTGATATTTCATACAAAACTAAGCCTTGCCACTTTCACTATACACTCAAGCTTTCAGTATTTTATACAAAATTATTTAAGCTGCTTTGTTCCCATCTCTTTTATAACTTTTTTTTTTACCACATCCCCCGCTAATCCTTTTCGTGCTGTTTTTAGAGTTTATGCCACCTAAAATTGCAAAGAAAAAAGGTACACAAAAGTTATAAGTTATAACGTTTAACCTACATTCTCAACTTCCATCCAGGTAAATTCACGTCATTCTCACCTAAAAGTCTCTGACGTTGACAATTTAACAAAATACAAAGATAAAAAAAAAACAGTTACCATTGTGTATGATTCTAGTGCGGATATACGCGATGGCTTTTGTTAATTGTTTTAACCACGCTCCGCATCCTGTTACCTTCGCTGGGTTTGAGTTAAAGCCAGGATTTTATACAATTGCGGTCTATAGTAGATACTATACTCGACTTATGTACCTATGGGTATGTATAGAAACGTATAGATACTACTAAAATCCACAGACCGCACAGAGTGTTAAATTGTATACACGTAACGTATGTTGGCATTGAGGAGTATACTCTGGAATATAAGTATATAATATGCATTGTATACATATGTGTGTGTACGTTAACGTTTACGTTTTGTTTCATTTAAATTAAAATAAAGCAGTCAAAGAGAGTCGTACCTACTTACTTGCTCGAAGATGTTATAATTCTTAAGAAAACATTTATTTGCTTAAAATTGAAATTCAAATGAGTAACCTGAAATGACAAAACTGTATAACTTTAACGTTTTATCTGGAGCTGCAATTTATTAATAGATGATTTCTGAAACGCTAATTTGATTCAAAACTGGAGTAATAGTTTAGTTCAGATTAATGTATTTATCTTTACGAAAATGACCTTGACCTATTTATAAGCCCCTAAGTATTATTAGTTAAGTGTTTCATTCTAGGAATATTTACTTGAGACACTACATTTTTCTGTCTCGTTTAGTGGAGCAATGGTAACTGAAAGTCTGTGCAGACTAAAATTCGAAAAAATAGTTACTTTTAAGGCTTCCGACCGTATTTCCTTAGTTTGAAGTTCCTTTTTTTGGACTTTTGACTTTTTGTACAACTGCTCTCCAACCTTGACAATACTTATCCTTATGCGGAATCGACAAAGACTCAACGATAGGACTATCCAAAACAATAAAAGTTTACATGGTCTTATTTTACTTTTAATGTCGTCATTAGGAATGTCGTTAAATGTTAAAATTCGTGTAAAATGAAAAATGATTTGGACATCGAAGTTACGACCATAAGGGACTGTCATATTTAAGAATCCTAACTATTGTTGCCTAACCATTGTTGAATTTTATATACAAAATGTGAGTTTCTTTTACTCCCAAAAGCAACCCTAGTCAAATTCAAAACCAAAACTGATTTTAAAAATAGCTAAAATATAACCAAACTAAAATAAATAAAAGAATCGCTTATTGGCTTGTGTTCAATAATGTCATAAATGAAGGGGACCTATAATTTTTCAGCAGAATCTGAACTCCCTATAGTTTTGAATTGCTAACAGTTGCTTAAAATTGTGTATGTATAAATTTAACACTGTTTAATCTGTACAAAATACAAATTATAATGTAAGCGTTATTTTGTCTACTTCTTCGGGTGATTTTTGGTCCCGTACGCACAGATGGAGAATGGAGGAGAAGATATAACGACGAACTGTACGGGCTGTACAGCGACACTGACCTAATTAACAGAATTTAAGTCCAACGGCTTAGGTTAGTAGAGCGAATGGACATCAACGCTCCAGCCCGGAAGCTCTTCGAATACAATCCGGAGGGACGGCGCAGTAGAGGAAGACCGCGACTCAGGTGGCGCACGCAGGTGGGTGAAGACCTCAACCAAGTTGGTGTGCGAAACTGGAGACTAGCTAGCTAGGGACCGAGCTGGCTGGAGACGCATGTTGGTTGAGGCCCAGGTCCGCCCCGGAATGTAGCGCCACCTTAAGTAAGTAAGTAAGTAAGAATAGAGCCAAATTTTCGACTCGGGAAACCCAGAACTTTTCTTCAAGTTAACTTGTAATAATGAAATAATTGTCAATGAACAGCTGTTTGTTGATTTCACATTTCGGAACATAATCCTTCCACTGAAAGCATTCTATTTGCTTTGTATTTAGACCTGTCAGTTTTACTTCCAACTCTAACTTCAAATGATTGATTCCAATCAGGAAATATTTATCCAGCGACAGAAATTTTCAATGAAAGCTATAACCAACCTATTAAAAAAATTCCAATGATTGATTTTAATGATGAAAAGCAATGATACTCGTAGCTATCACTTGCCCCTTGAACGTTAATTAATAAATTTAAAAAACTATGTACATATCTTTTAAAAATGTAAGACGATCGAATTTCATCGGAAGCATCTGTATCTCTCGCATACCGCCGCAAAAGCTCTTTTAAAACTATTAAATTTTGTTTAAAACTATACTCGTAAATGCTGTAATCAATATTTCAGAAAAAAAAAGATTTGAGAAAAATCTCCGAAAATTTGTGTTACTCGAAATGTGTGTGTTGAATTTAGAAAATTATATAAAGCTCTACAAATCGTGTGAAAACGAATTAGTTTGATTCACAGAAAAACTTCTCCAAAACATTCCATTTTTAGTCGATAGAAACTTTACTGACGTGAATAATATGGCCAAATTTCAAGAATTTGCCTTAATCCACTTTTGTAAATTGTGATAAAGCCAATTTAAAAACGTTGGTCTTATTACACTTAAACACAGTGAAATAAAAATCAATTGGTTTTCTTTCACTTTCAAAAAAAAAAAATTGCTAAACTCAACCTCGCACCTACCCCCAAATCCTATAGTGTACCCAAGCAGTGGGGTTACATACCCCATCTTAAACATAAGTTGGTGTTACATATATCCCAAAATAGTTTAACCTTATTTCACTTTTTAAAAGTGCAATATGATCAACTGCTCAAAATTGGTCTTATTTCACTTTTGTAAAATGTTGTTCCGAAAGTTGGTCTTGTTTTACTTGGCTTTATTTCACGGCACCAGAAGCATTTATGTGTTTAGGAATATGAATTATTCTATCGCTTAGTGGTGCATTTTTGAAAATTAAATCCGAGTGAAAGTAAACAGATTTCTGAGTACGTACAAAATATTTTAAAAGTAACGATCTTGGGCTCATCTTTCAACCTGCATTTTCTTATACTAACCCTTCTTCTCAAGAACTTTTAAAAATATCATTTAAATTAAATTTTATTAATTTTTTTCACAAATCCATCACAACCCTTTAGTTCCTTCACTCGATACAAATTCCAAGTAAAAAAGGATGTGTGTGGTTTAACATTTCACTTTCCTCATATTCACATCACACATTCGTTATGTGTATGTATTTTTGTATAAAACACTTTATAGCACTGAAATGGCATATTCGAGTATAAAATGAATACACAGGACGTAAAAAAATAAGATTCCGGAACAGTTCTCGTATTCTACAATGGATAAATAATAATACTTTATAAAATTATATGGGGGGAATATGTATTGTTTTAAGACTAATGAGCGAAGAAAAGTAAAGGAGATGCTAATTAAAAATAATAAATGAACAGGATGTACCATACTTAATCCACACAAACACATATGTATAAACAAATATACGTAAAAGCAAGTATATATGTGTGAACATACTAACATATGTATATAAATATTAAATTTATGTTAATTTGATTTTGAGACAATTTGTTTAATTCCTTTTGAAAACATTTTTAATTTAATTTTGTATAATTCCTTGAGCTGATCGTAATTAGAATTCATATACACACCATTGTCATATAATTCTGAAAGATTTGACAGTTTTAAAATTAGATATTTTTGGTGACTAAATTTGTCATTTCCCAATTTTGATGATTGAAAATGCGATGGAATAAAGGAACATGAGGAAATGAAACTTCATTTGTTAGCTCTTAAGAGAAAACTAATCTCTTTGCTAGGCAGTTTGCCGCCAATTCAACGCTGCCAGTGCGTGTTATGAATCCGCCTGTCATCGAGCGCGTTAGTGATTCTATGTGGCCAATCTTTTTTCGCACTCGTACAGTGGCGAGAGTCCTAAAAGATCTTAACATACACAAATCCGCTTGTCCTAATGGTATTCCCGCTATGTTCTGAAGAGGTGTTCTTTCACGCTGGCAAAACCACTGCGTAAGCTTTTTCATCTGTCCTACTCCTCAAGTCCCGTTTCGAGCGGATGGAAAACCGCATTTGTCCAGCCTATAAGAAAAAAAGGCGAATATTCCTCACCTTCTAATTTACCGACCGATTGCACTTACTTCCCTTCTTTCCAAGGTCATGCAAACGTTGATTAATTATCAGCTTAGGAAATATCTCGAAGATCGAAAGCTTCTTAATGACCGACAATACGACTTTCGAAGCAAAAGGTCCACTGGTTATCTCATGGTTCATCTCACTGAACAGTATAACAAATTTTTACATCGTTTTGGAGAAAGTAAGATTATTGCGTTTGATATTTCAAAAGCATTTAATAGGGCTTGGCATCAGGGTTTCATAAATCTTTACTTCATTGGATTAGTAATTACCTTTCGAATAGTTCAATACTAGTACTATTGGATGGGTTCAGGTCTGAAAATCACAAAATAAATGCTGGTGTGCCCAGGGCTCTGTTTTATCTCCAATACTCTTTCTCATTTTTATTAATCATCTCCTATCTGCAACTTCTAATCCAATATATTGTTTTGCTGACGAAAGTACTCTTAGCTTTTCATATTCATTTTCAGACTCATATCCCTTTCTTCGGATGTGAAACTGCTACGACAAAATATGATAAGCTCATTAAATTGCGACCTAAACAGCATTTTACAATGGGGAATAAAAAGCCAATGATGTCTTGTATTGTTTAATCGAGATATACACCCCTGTCATTGTCCATGGATTTCACTTGCATCAAGGAGACGGAGCATCTCAAAATTCTCGGTATATGTATTACCAATTGCCTCTTGTAGAGCGATCACATAAGCGATGTTGCCGAAAACACCGAAAGATGTTTAGGTTTCCTAAGGCGATGCAAGAAATGTTTCTCCCTTCTTATCTGGCTGTTATCTACAAGACTTAAATACGTCCAAAGCTTGGGCTGGTGCTCCTGCAACTTACTAAGGCCTCTTATTGAGAGCATTCAAATTGATTGTTTATAATATCATCATAAGTTCCTTTACGTCGCTTTGACATCGTCGTAAAGGTTCTTGTCTAACCCTTTTTAACGGTTACTAAGCCCGCTGCATTCCTCCCCTTAAATAGTTTAACCGTAATACTTGCGCTTCTAGTAATGCTCATCAGTATACCTTCGATCCCAACTTCGGCTGTACTGTCAAATACAGAGATTCGTTCCTTAGCCGTACTACGCGAATGTGGAAAGCATTACCACGCTCTGTCTTTTTCAGTTATTCCAATATTCAAGAATTCAAAACCTATGTGCACCGACATATACATACATAGAAAAAAAAACAAGCCGTGAATTTTTCAAAAAATCTAAATCAAAAATAAGCTACTTAATTCTAAACATCTGAAAAATGAACTGAATTATAAGTTTTTCAAAGACTTAGTTAAGACATTTTTCTATTTGTACTCATTATTACGGAAGTATTATTTTTATTCCGTTAGCAAATTTCGGTCCAATATTTTAAAACCAATGGGTTTTTGGAGTCTAACAAATTGTAGGTACATATGTAAATAGGTATGATCCCTATTATAAATAAAAATGTATAGATACCCTTCAAAAACAATTAGACAAAGACAGTCTAGGGCCAGAAGAAATAAAGCATTTAATGATAGAAAAATATGTTTTTGTACAGTTAAAAAAAATTAGGGACGTAATTCAAAATTCGCAGAAGAATTTCTAAGAAAGTTGTTTATTGTTCAAGAGTATTATAGTTTTAAACTATTACCGCACCAAACTATCATACGAGTTCTAGTGGCCTAGTGACTTACAATACTCTTAACCAATCCTGTGTTCAAATAATGTCAGGAATCCAAATGACTTATTTGAGAAAGCTCATTTCATGTCAAGAATTAAAAAAAGGGAGGACTTTTTAATTCATCTCAAGAAGCAGAACCTGTGAAATAAATACCTTAAGTTGGCACAAGCAGAGATCAAACCCAGACGTCTGGTATAGCATGACAGACCTACGCACTAATCATTACCTACACAGATACTGCTATTATTACCATTTTAAAATACTGCTATTATATTTGATTGTAAAAAATGACTGTCTGATATGTATGTAAACCTTATAAATAATATTAACATAATCAATATCTCGCTTAATCTGATTTCAAAACTCTTTATATAAAAACAAAACTTATGCTCATATTAGCGTGCTTATAACAGATACGTATCAAGTATCACTCATGTCTTAAGTGTACCTAAATTGGCACAATAATCGTATTCCGATAATCTCAAATGATTTTCCTGTGAAATTTTAAAATTCAACCCAATAATACGAGCACACCATGCCAATACCCCCATAACGGTGATTAACCTACTTAGAAAAACTCCAAGAAGTATAAACTTATTTTCTTATACCTTTAATTCACGATAATACGCTAGGGTATGTTATTATTTTTCAACCAAAGACAAAAATAAGTAACAAGGAAAATTTCTATTAATCTTACGATGGCAGCAACTACGGACGACGACGACAACGACGTCGACCATCACCCCATAATTATATACACATACACATTTAGATAAATAATGAGTTTTTCTTTGAAACCATTAAATTTCTAAATAATGTAAGCACCATCGCATAGACTATGCGATATTCTAGAAAAACACAAAAAGTCCATTTTAAACAATCCACCCATCGTGATGGCCCATCCTTTCGTATGTTGGTTGGGAATTTCCATTGAATTTAACAAGTATTTGCTTTCAATCAATATTCTAAGGCTCACAATGTAAACCAATTACCACCACCGAGTTCTGGGTATTGCGAACTATAGTAGAGGGAACCATTGGTGTGTAGGAGAGTTGTTTAAACTGGAAGCACCACCATAAGATCCCAAAAGCCATACCACAGCCCTCGTAATTTAACAGAACCCAAACCGAAACGAATAGAACAGAACTTAATCCCTTTAATTAACACACAATACTATGTTCTTCCTCCACCTAACTTGGTGTCGTATTATTGTAACCAGAAAATTGCCCACTAACGAACGCAACGTCAAGAAAGGCCTGAAACCAACCAAGAACCTCTCTACCTAAACACAAACGCTTGGAACCCTATAGAACCTTCACTACTACCATCATCATCATCAGTAAAATAACAAAAGCTGGAAAAAAAGCCAAATAACTGGCATCCATCAATATACCAAGACCAACCGAACCATCTCCGCATTTAGTGTTCCCATCACCATCATCATCATCATCAACATCATAATAGCCAAACAGAGAGTTCCATTCTCAAGGAAAAACCAACGAACATAAAGGAAGACGTGCCACGAGCCACGAGCTACGAGCTACCACCCACATACATAGCAACGTTCGATTTCGTTCCGACCAAGACACATTGAGACCAAGAGGCGGAAGCAACAAATCCCAAACCAGCTCATGATGATTTTCCACCATTTGTATTTGTGTAAAGGGAATTAATCGAATTAGAAAATTGAGGTTATTTAGAGGGAAATTAAGTGAAGCTCGATAATTGAAATTTAATGGAGGTTCTTTTAATGTGCAACGCGACACAATATGACGAAGAAGAAAACGGCGTCAACAACAACAACAACAACAACAACAAAAATAAGAAAAAATACCTACGCTTAAGATTCATGAATCAAGTGAAGAAGGGTGATTCTTTTTCTCGATTTTTCTTTTTGTATTTCTTGATTCAACCATCAATCAACCATCCACCACTGATGCCGTCAATCAAGCCAAGCAAATGAATCTTTTCAATGATATATCTTCCAAGGGTCTTAAGAGTTATACAAGGATTCCCTTCTACAATTTAATCGATTCCCATCAGATATCAACAGTTTTATTTTTGAACTTTACTTTTTGGATTTTAGATAGCTCCATGATGAAATGTATTTTATTAAGTGTCGTTTTTAAAGAGAAAGATTTAAATTAATTTTTAAATAAGTGTAAAAATAGGAGGAGGAGGGGGTTTAATGAGGCTGATGTGTATGATTTAAATATTTATTTTTGTTTCAATTTTTGGGAAAAATTAAGTAACGCGTGTCATATGAGTAAGGTGTAGGTACTTAAAAATTCAATCAAAGTATCCACACACGCCTGGCTATGTAATATACTTTACTTATGTACCTAACGTTTCATATTACATTTGATATTTAATTGGATTATTGGATAAGAATATGACGAAGTTTTGTTGACTCTTAAACGACCAATAAATGTTTTGGTTGGTGTACTGGGGCGTATACGCACTATTTTATAAAAATTAATTTTCATAAGAACAGACGATCCATTTATTTTCTGATAACATAGGTTCTCTTTTTTTTATCAGTTAAGATAATATGATATTTTATACGTGCATAGGTTTCAGATTCAAACAACAAACTTTGAAGGATTGGCTTGTGATTTGTTAATGGTCATGACGAATGCAAGACGGGTTGAAAATTTGAGTATCATAAACTCAATCGGTTGCGATCATCGGAATCATCAGAATGAGAACTTTTTCAACTTCGAATTATGCTTTGAGTATATTTACTTACCCACAAATGAGCACAGTTTAAGTTAAATTTATTTTTTAAAACATGAGCCTTTTCCTAAAAAAGCGAATCCTCCTAACCCTCTAACTATCGTCCAATTATATACTTACGTCCCTTCTTTCCAGAATCATGGACTATCTGATTAATTTTCAGCTTAATGAATATTTTGAAGAATGACTGGCACTGGTGATCTTATGGTTTATCTCACCGAACAGTGAATTATTGTTTTGTAAAAAGAAAGATTATTGCACTTGATATTTCAAAGCGTTTGATAGGGTCAGACGCTCTTATCGAAAATGTGTAATTTTGGTATTGATGAATCTTTTCTTTATTGGGTTTTATTAGGTTTCGGACCCGCTCAATTTAAGCAGTGTTGGATGGGCTCAAATCTCATATCCACAAAATAAACGCTTACGTGCCCCAGGGCTCCGTTTTGTCTCCGTTTTGTCTCCGATGCTCTTCCTTATTTTAAATGATCTTTTGTCTAAAGCTTCTAACCCACTAAATTTTTTCGCTTGACAATACCCTCAGCTTTTCATATTCGTTTTTAGATTCTCATCTTTGGTCCTTGGATGTAGACTACCAACAGCAGCTTATAATAAGGTAATTAAATTCTGATCTTGGCAGCATTGTCCAACTGAGAATCAAAACCGTGTAAAATGTATTGCTTCGAAAAAGGGACTCAAGAGCTTGTAGTTCTAGGTGTGTGCATTGTGCATTTTACAAACCACTTTTTGTGAGAGCTCTAAAAATGATAGGTGACCGTTGTCTCACTAAAACTTTTGTATCTCTTGAGCATCGTCATAAGTTTTCACGTTTGTCGTTATAAAAACCTTTAAGCGTAAATTGTGCGTTAAAAAGCATGGTGTATCCAAGGAGTTTAAAAATTCAATTTGATAAATGGTTGCTTCATCCTTATTTGCATGAATGCATTGTTTGAATGGTCTTACTCTGAATTAAGTAGTTTAGTCATCTTCATTCTTAGCCGCTAAAATTACTCCCTCACTCAACCGTTCATTATTTGTGTAGTTAGTACTGATGTCGATGGGATAAAGTTACATGAATTATGAGGAAATGAAATCAATCCTCTCGATTTGTTAACAAGTAGTCCTTATCTATCATCTGTAGCCAGCAATTATTGAATAATTGCTCAGAGAAATCTCTAGCAGATGAGATGCAACATTAAGCAACGCGACTCTCATGATTTTTTTTCAGTTAAAGTTTCTTCACATAGCGTTACAAAACATCTCGATTCATTGCTACATATTTAAATTGATTTATTTGCCATTCTGCATTTTGGCTCAGATGATGATTTTTGATTCTGATAAATCTTTGGCCATTGCTGAGATTCAAAATAAATATAAATTACTGACTATAACTGAATATTGTTTCTGACATAATTATGAATATCAAATTTTCAATCATACTTAACTCTAGACAAAATTCAGCTGTCATTTGCGTTTCGTTGTTCATAGTCAAATGCGTTTCTGTTATACCAATTTTTTAGTGATTTTTATTCTCTTTGGGACGCTGTTGAACGTTATGTCATTAGGTTTTGATCCCCTTTTTCTGAAATGGATTACGGCATACCTTGAGAATCTTGAATATTTTGTCTGGTTGAGATCCGCACGTTCCAATCTTGGTAGGTAGATAGATAGAGGTAGCAGTCACAATCAGCAATTGCTGTGCTACTGAATTAGGACTGTAAAGCGCCGTTTTGGTACCATAAAACTCTCTGGACCTATGTTTTAAAAAATAAAAATATAAAAAGTTAATAATAATATGAAGGATTTATATTGATAAAATTAGAGATACTAGAGGTATTTCCTCGCATTTAAAAAGGAAAATGCTTTCCTATCGGCCAATGTCCGGTACATATTGCAGTGACCCTGGTTATATCATGAATAAAGTTCGATAAAACGGTTTTTTGTTACAGGTTGGTCATATCTTTCTAGATATGGTACAGTCCGTTAGACTGTTCCAGCTCCAAGAGAATAATTTAACCTTTCCGCAAATGAGCTATGAAGGGACGATTCTTTCCGGTCCAACTCATCAGCTCGTTCATTTCCATCAATGATACTATGACCTGGAACCCAAATAAGAGTGACACATAGGTTGATGTTGAGGCTGGATAGTTCATTACGTCATTGTTGGACCAGTATAAAAGCCAGGCATAACAGCCGCCTGATGGCTGTTAGTTCAGATGTCCGTGTTTCTATTTTGGTTGAAGTTTGATTTGAGTATTTTGCATGCTTCTCTCTGATTGCTAATAATTCCTGTTATAATACAATGGCACAATCGGGTAGGCGAACAAATTTAGCGACCTTTAAGGACTCAGAGAAGATTCCAAACTACACACTTCATCTTTGATTCGTCAGTAAACGTATAGTGGTATCGAAGTCTTTCGTAACTATGCCATCCTCCTAATCCTTTTTGGCAGAAAAAATGACTTTAAATCTTTACTGAGGTTCAAGGCAGAGGTGTTGTTGTTGTTGTTGTTGTCGGTGTCCGTTGCAAAAACATCTGCTGGTATTAGTTCGTTAGTGTTACCATGACCATATGGTCTGGAAAACCAACCATTTGATTCTGTAAGCCTAAGAGCGCTGTACGATTCTAAATATTTAATGTGTAGGTCTACTGTCGGGAGGTGCAGAATAACATTTAAGGCAAGGACCCTTCGGTCTTGCCCTTCTTGTCCTTGTTGTGTAAACTCTAGCTATTCTTATAACCTTCCTTAGTTTTTCAATATTGTGTTTCTTGTTAAACTACCTTTTAGTTTGGGGTCTAAAATGACTCCTAGATATTTTGCGTTGAAGGTTAAAGACAGGATTTGACCGTTCAGTCGGGGTAGATTGAAGGCAGATATTTTAGCTTCCGAGCATCAGTTCAGTTTTACTCCAATTAACACCTAGTCCACTGCTCGAGGCCCAGCTGATAACTTTCTTCAGACCCATCTAATTGTAGATACTTTTGTTGTACTCCAAGGTAGTCTTTAGGTCCTCTCCTTTTTGTCCACACAATCTCTCCTTCAAACAGATCTGACAATTTCTCAACGTGGTGTATACAAAATTGCTTAGAGATCGACATAAGCAAACGACAGATAACAACCTTTCCATATTAACGTATTGAAACAGCTCACTGTCTTAATTATTTCATAATATAGCAATTGATTTGTATACCATTTCTTATTTTAATTTGTTATTTGAACAACAAATGCCAATCCGTCATGTTACATAGATGCGTAAATGAATATTTTATTTTATTGACACCTGATGAGTTTGTTTTGTGTTTATGTATTCAGATAAAAGCAGTTTTCAGGGAAATATAATTCTTACTAAAAGCAACATTGCTTACTTTCTTCAAAAATCAATTCAACGATGAAGATTACAATTCCACTCATCTGCCCACGTCGAGTTTTGTTATTGTCAACTTGTTCATGTAAAATCAAAAGCAACATTCTTCATTATATTGAACTCATGTTTTTATAACTTTCGACATTTTACCTTTTTTTCCAAAAGTAATTAAAAGGAACATAAAAAGAAATCATAAAATGAAATATATGTATGTAGGTCGATGTCCTTTCTTAAAAAAAAAAAAACAATACCCTACAAAATATTTTACATTTCTTTTTCAGCTCAAAACATAATATTAAAAACTAAAAAAAGACTGTCCCTAAAACAAGAACAAGAAAAAAGCTCGAACAAAATCCTTTGACCTTTTCTGCATTATCAATTAATGAAATACAATCAAAGAATCAGGATAAATTAAAAAAGTTTCTTTTTGTTCATTCTTTTATTTTTTAATTATCAAACACCACCAAAGAGAAAGCCTTTGATTGAAGTGAATAAAAAAAAGGATAATAGAATTACCAACAATAAAACAAAACACAACCAAATAAAAAACAAAAAATAAAGGATACGAAAGAAAAAAGTTCAATCGAGCACCCAAATCAACAATCAAATTCAATGTTTTATTTAACAAAAATTCTTTATCCTCCCACTTCCGCTACCGTACCGCTACCGCTCTCTCATTTCCATGATACTAAAAGGATAAATTCAATCAATAAACCGAACCCATCTCTATCCCTTAAAACAAAAACAAAACCATATCCTTTTTGGCCGATTCATTGACAATTCAAATAGCACAAACGAAGCGGAACATTAATTCCCAAAATACAACGACACTAAATATTTCAAATAAACGGATTGCTACCTATATCTATAAATTTTGGGTCATCGAAGACCCGTCATCAATCAGATGAAGAAAATACATATAAAAAAGGGAGAGGATCCTTCAAAAGGACTAAAAGACCGAAAAAACAAGAATTATAACTTAAACAAAAAATAAATAAAAAAAGAACCGACACAAAAAAAAAAACAAAAAACATCTTTAAAACGTTTCTTTTGTCGTTAGTCCTTTCGATGAAGTCCTTTTTGTCCAAACTCCAAATGTCAGACAGTTTGTCTTTATACGCCTTTACACCCTAGAAAAGTGAATTCGATGTAGCGATGCGATGACGAAGTATAGGGATATACATATGTATGTTGTATAAGGACATCCCTTTGACACATCGAAATGGGGACATTTTGTTTAAAAACAGATAAAGTCATCCTTTGGGGAGTTCTACTAGATATAGGGTGATGGGCTATAGCGATGGCAATCGGTGCAGAAGGAAAGTGTTGGGGTATAGATTGATGGCAGCGATTGGAAGTTTCGGAGAGTATAAGAGGAACGGGGTTTTCTCTAGAATTAACCCAAATTGGACTTTCACTAAATCAAGTCTTGAGGCTAATAAACATTCTATGTTATTTTGAAGAACATTTAGGAAGGAAGTTCAATCTAAGAGTATAGGTGTAGTATATATAATTTGTATCGAATATATGTATGTGTCTATGAATATGTATAGTTATTGTTCATCAAGTTGTTAATTAAATTTTGTGGGTAAGTCAATACATTCAATCTTCACAACTTGTAGCTATTCAAATATTCAATGATGATTATGGACATGGAGGAACATATACAACACATACATACATAGATAGGAAAGAAGGACTCCCAGCTATTTTGTGATGGCAGAAAGCTACGAAGAGAGAGATTGAACGATATAAAATTATGGAAATTGGTGGATATTTGGCAAACATGCTAGCTAGTAATGAAATGTGAAAATTAATTATAATTTCCCAATCGATTAGATAAGTCAGCCCCAAGTTAGATTGTTTTCTGTGTTTCTCGCATAACACCCTCCAAGAGGACTAGTAGTTCAAACTAAGGGATGTGATATGATGTTAACATGTAAGCTCTTGTAGAATTGCATTGGTTTGGTAATACTAGATGGTTAAAAAATTTATCTTTCTAGTATCTGAATTTAAAACCAGAATATGTTCTGTATTAAGAAAGAAAAATTCTTGATCTTCTGAGGAATTTTGCACCAATTTTTTTCAAAGAAGATTTCATTTGTTACGACTAGAAGGGTCCTGTTTTTTAAATGTTTAAGTCAGCATGAGTTGATGTTTTGTGGAATTAAACAAAAATTTGGAAAAAGGGTTACCGCAAGGCGGTGTTCTATCCCCTCTCATCTGGAACCTGGTAGTAAATGAAATCATAACTGGTCTGGTTGCGGAGGGTTTCAGAGTGATTGTCTATGTGGATGAAGTTGCTATAGGGATTTCAGGAAAGCATCTTCACACCCTAAAAGAACTCTTACAAAATATTTTAGACAAACTTATACTTTGGGCTGATCAGGGTCGACTGAGTATTAACCCGCACAAATCGAATTAGTGCTTTTTTCGAGGAAATACAAAATTCCATTTCTTTACCCTCCCTTTATTAAAGGAATCAAAGTAAAGTTCTCAGACGTCGGTCTTATTTTAGACAAAAAATTAAATTGGAAACGCAATATAAAGAACGACTCAAAAAAGCTACTATGGCTCTCTTTTCTTCCAAAAAAGCTATTGGTAATAAATGGGGCTTTAAACCCCGAATTACACATTGGTTATTTACATCGGTAAGCAGACCTATTTTAATATACGGTGTGGCAGTATGGTGAACTGCTTTAGAAAAATCTATAAACCGCGACGTATAAATTAAAGTCAAACGTTTAGCTTGCCTATGCATAAGCGGATCGCTTCGCACAAACCCATCGATGTACTTAGGAAACAAAATAGCTGCAAACTCTGCAGCTATTTCAGGAAATTGTACAACCTTTATTTTGTTTTTAATTTTTCTCAAGAACTAATGGACCGATTTCAATAATCTTCTCTTTATGTGCAAGCTCTTTTTGATGGTCAAATGATCAAATCGATGATGATTTTTTATGATCAAAAATTTATTCTTTTTATTTTTAAAAAAATATTAATTTTGTTTACAAAACTTGATATCTCAGAAAGAGGTCAACATTTGTTAAAGAAATTTAAATGTAAAATGTACATATGTATGTATATTTATAAGCTCTTTATTTAGTGCTTACCAAAAATATTTTTAAGACAAAATTTCAAATTTAAAATGATTTTCGAAAAAAAATAAGTCAATCTAGATTTTTTGACAAATAAAATGGCATTTAATTTTTTTTTATTTTACAGGTACATTTTTAAATCTTAAAATATTGGAAATATTTTTAAACAGACTTTTTGGAAGAAATTAGCAAGTTCTAGTGACCCAGTAGTGCATTTGAATCTATTGAGATTTGAAGTGAAAAGAGATTCTGAAACGTGTAATTTGTGAGTGCCACACAAACGTTTCTCCCCAACTTATTTGTTTACCTTAATTTGTTTTAATTTAATTTTTAGAGAAATTATGTACAAATGCACCTATTTCCTTAAATTCAAGAACCAAACATTTTTCTCTCTAAAATTTTTAAATTTTGTTGACTCCTTTAAGATCCAAATACGAGTAAGCAGACTGATAGCGATAGTAATTATGGACTCCCGACAATTGAGTTCGAAAAAACTTCGTCAAAAAATGCCCGACATTTCTTCATATCAGATCCCCTCTCATTTTCTGGATAAATAGAAATGGATACAAGAAAAGTATATTTTATTTTTGGAAAAAAAAACTACGCTTCAAAACAATTTCTTACATTTCTGCGTGAATTGCAGCAAAAACCCTCTAAACTATTGAGTTTTAGCTCTTAAATATGGCATATTTAGAAAACTTTTGGAATCTAGGAATGCTTTCATATGTAGGGATTCAACCAAATTAAATAGTTAGACGATACCTTGCTGGACAACAGTGTTCTCACATAATTTGATAATTAAAGTTGTCATTTTAGCAATTGAAATGTGTAAAGGTTAGGTTAATGTACTCGTACACATTATGTTATTTAAATTTTGTTAGCCTCCTTTACAAAACATTAAAGAACATTTTTAAGCGGTGAGTAAAAACTCATCTAAGTGTCTGAACCAAAGCAACACCACCCCCCCCCTAATGAAAATTCTGGATACGCCCTTGATTTAGCTGACCCATAAAAGTTACACAATGTCATTAACTTACACAATATACATATTAAAAAAGGCCTATACATGTTTTACTTCCATTTAAAAAAAAAATGTCAAAATGGGAGCACACAACCCTTCACGTTGTTTTCACTTGATTTTTGAAAATTAATTATTATTTCTCTTTAATTTTAATTTGACTTTAGTCTTTTATTTTTATTTTTTTTTTCTGTGTTGGCTTAATTTACCATTGTCATAAACGCTTTATGGAAAAAGGATTGACTACACAAAGGATCAGCTCGAACGTGGATAGAAAAAATTGAAAACCAAAAAAGTTAAAACATGAAATGAATGAAGAAAAATGGTTCTAAAAAGGCAAACTCCTTTCGCTTATCATTATCCTGGATATCATAAAGGAAAGCAGAAGGAGTTCTTTTTTTCTTATTTTTGCTAAGCCGCACGTTTTTCTGCAGTTTTTTTTCTCAGTTTCCAAAAAGTGTTCCGTTCTTTTTAAGCGCAACCAAAAGTGCTTGCCACAATTTTGCCCAACAAATGAAAAAAAAAAACAACCCTTAGGTAAGGGAAATATATTTATTTTCTTTTGGTACAACAAAAATGTATGCCATCATCATCATCATCATCACCGTCGTCGTCGTTGCCATCGTTGTTTTTGCATTCATTTTTGCTGCCTATATTAAATACTGATTAAAAGGATAATGCTGCGGTTTCAGGATAAAGTTGGTTTTAAACGTTTTATATTAGAAGATAAAAACAAAATCTTCGCCAATTCCCTTTTTTGTTTTTGTTAATTTTGCTTCAAGCTGCTCTCTTATCCTTTTGCATTGCTCGCTTTTCTAACTAAAATATGTAGATGTTTATATTAGTTATGTCCTGCTAAAGGATAAACATATTATTTGAAAATATATCTCGACCTAATGGGATTATATTTAATATTAAAAAAAATTAAGCAGGTTAAAAGCACAAAAGCCAGTTTACATTCGTTAATATGTTTTACAAGGATATACAAATATGTGTGTGTGTGTTTTTTTTTTTTTTTTTAATTAAACACACACAAAAAACGAAAACATTTGTAAACAAAATTTGATCAATGTGATAGTATACATATGTTTTCGTATTCATCACCACATACTGAGAAAACACAAAAAGGGTAGCGAAAAAAATTAAAACGGAAATGACATGGCAATATTTTATTTTGTCTCAATTAATTCATTTGAATTCATTTACGAGTACGTTGAAGGAATTTTCGAATTTATGTATGGCAAGGACATTGGTTTGTCTCTGTTTCTGTTTCTGTATTTTTATTTTATTTGTTTTTGTCTTGAGTTTATGTTTAAATTATTTTATACTGAAATACTTAATTAAATCATCGTTATTCAAAAATAAAAGAGTGCTGATAATGTGTATACCTTTTTGTATGACGAACCGCCATTTCAATTTCTGTTATGGTGTGATATGTGTTTAAGCTTGAATTTTAAAAGATGTACAAATTTGATGGTATAATGTGATTTAAACATTTTAAATTTTAATTTCATAATTTCATAATTCGAGACTATAGGTTCATACGTTATGCAAATACTTGAATTTATATAAGATATGATATTGGAAGATGTGTTGAAAATAATTAAAATCATACAATGTTAAAAAAAAAAAAACAGGGATGATGTTAAGCATTTGAGAATAAAATTGAATACCAAATTCACTTTGAAGAACAACTCATTATGTTAGGAATGTTATTTAGTTTTTTTGAAAACAATTCCGACACAAGACTAATTAATTTAAAAAAGAGACTGTGAAGCGACCTATACATTGATTACTGTCCCATTCGTGTCCGTGTGTAGATACTTTTGTTATACAAAATATTAATAATAACAACAACAACAACAACAACAACAATACCAACAACAACAACAATACAATACTGTGGTGCCCGTGGCATGATTGTTAGTGCTTTGGGCTGTCATGCCAGAGGTCTTGGGTTCAAACCCTGCCTGTGCCATCTAAAGTTTCTTTTTTCACGGGCACTGCCTCTTTCGAGGTATTGACTAATCCTCCAAGAATACTTCTTGTCATGAAAAATGCTTTCTTAAATTATCAGCTTGGATTCGGCTTAAAACTACAGGTCCCTTCCATTCCTGACAACAATACTCGCACACAGGAATGGTTGAGAGTTTTAATTCACTAGGCCCTAGTTCTCAAAAGAACTTTTGCGCCACCTAATTCGTATATTTTTTCAACAAAAATATTAATAACAATAATTGTCGATAAGATTTTTCTAAAAAAAAAAAAACTCAAATTTAAGTGTATTTTCAATATAATGTTTCTCTTCCCGAGATATTGTAGTCGAAAACCAATTTTTACCAATTTGTGTATTGTTTTTTGTATATTTATATATTCTGTTTTAAGATAAAATTAGTTTCAAGCCAATTTTTGTAAATGTTGCCACTTATTACTTACTAACTTAAGGTAGCACTACAGTCCGGGCCGGACCTCGGCCTTAACCAACATAGGTCTCCATCCAGCTCGGTCCCTAGCTAGATGTCTCCACTTTCACACGCCAAGTTGTTTGAGGTCCTCTCCCACCTGCGAGCGCCACCTGAGTCACGGTCTTCCCATACTGCGTCGTGCTTCAGGGTTGCACTCAAAGACCATCAGAGCTGGAGTGTTGATGCATCATGTCATGTAGAACTAATGCACATGTGCATTAGTTCTACATGACCCACCCATCTAAGGCGTTGTACTTTTATGCTTTTAACCAGGTCAGTGTCGCTGTAAAGCTCGTACAGTTCGTCGTTGTATCTTCTCCTGTACTCTCACTATCACTATGAAGGCGCGACAAACAAACAAAGACAGCTCATCTCAGAGCCATAAATGAGAGCCGGGATGATGAGCTTCCAATAGATAGTGACTTAAGGTGGTCAAGAGAGGATTATACTACACAATTGCCTTCTAAATCCAAAGAAGCAGCCATTTGCAAGAGTTATTCTCTGTTTGATTTCAGCGCTGAAAATGTCTGAATTTATAGTGGTGCGTTGGTAGTTATAGTCCTTAACTCTCTAAAAGTTGTAGTTATCCATGATGACCTTTTGTCGAAGACGTCATCGTTTGATGACAACATATACTTGGTCTTACCCTCAATGACCACTAAAACTAATTTTTTCAGTTGTGTCGCAATGGTCCACTGACATCACGCTTTGATCTTCCAACTATGTCAATATCATCGGGGTACCCGAGTAACTGGATGGACCTTTGGAAGATTGTGCCTCTAGTGTTGACGGTTGAGTTTTGCACAATTCTTTGCAGGACGATGTTGATGAAGTCACATGACAGCACATCGCCTTGTCTTAAGCATTTTTGACATCAAAAGCATTGGTGAGAACTTTTCATATACCTTGATAGAGCAGTGTGTATTTTAAATTGTCATTCTGCGCAAACATACAGGTTTAACAGGGACGCCAAAACTAGATACTTTTACTCTATAGATGCTGTCATGCATGGCCTTGAAATCGATGAACAGATGGTGGGTACTTATTTGAAGTTTCTGTGTTTTTTCCAAGATCTTATATAATGTGAATATTTGGTCAATGGTGGCCTTTTCTTGTCTGAAGCCACACTGATAGGTTCCTATCAGGTTGTTGAGTAACGGTTTCAGGCGTTCACATAATACGGCAGAAGGGATCTTATAGGCGATGTTCAGGAGACTGATGCCCCTGTAGTTGGCGCAATTCAGAGTTTTTCTCTTTTCTTGTTGTCGACATATTCGAGTCAAAAATCAATTTTCATTTTTTTTAATTGTTTTTATTTAATCATTAATTTTTAAATCCTTATTACCCAATAAACTTCACGCGTATATATTAAAAGTTCATTATATTTAATCAATGGCAAACAAAGTTAAAAGAGTAAAAGAGAAATTATTATCTGAGTGATTTTCGTTGTTCTACACTCTTTCAAATCAAAAGCTGTCAAAATATTCTATCGCCACTGCTTTGGTGACTCAAAATTTATTTTGTTTTGGTTGAACGTTCACACAGGGTGATCACACGATTGACAAAATTGAAAATTTAAATATTGACATTTTAAAAATCTATTTAAAATATTCCTAAAAAATTAGAAAAGCAATATGACAAACTGTGCTGTGCGTCTTGTGACAAAATCTCCGATTACATGATTTACTCCATTATGTGTAGTCTAAATTGTCGAATAATGTTTCATCTTCAATGTATTGACGCTCTGTTTAGTAGCATCAAACTTTTTAATAAACACAAATCATTCTACTATTTCTTTGACGAATGCAACTCGTTTGCTGATAAAACATGAAGCAGTTAGAAAATTACAAAAACTGCACCCCCCCCCCCACTTCAAAATTCCGATGTTAACCAAATATCGAAGAAAGCCGCTATATAACTACTATATTCACTGGTTATTCTTGATCCCAAGTTAACTTTTAATGAGCATTTAAACTACATAGTTAGGATAGGTAATAGGATCCTAAGATTCATTAAGATATTCGGTTGCGATTTCCGTGACCCTTAAGTTCTTAAACTTCTCTTTGTTTCATTTGTAAGACCTTTACTTGTGTAGTGTGGTCACCTTTTCAGAAAATATTTATGTGTTTGTGCCTTCGTTTTCTTACATGGTCACATGAACATACACTTCTTCCTTACTCTCAAAGGCTCTCTTCAATAACCTTCCAACACTTATAAGTCATAGAAACTATTTGCAATTGGCGTTGGCGTTAATATCATCCTCATAAGTTCTGAATGAGTTAAATTTTAGTTTAAGTCGTACAAATATAAGACTACAGTAATAATTGTGCCATATATTTATAGTAGATCAAACTATGGTGCAAATAACTCCGTTAATCAATTGATACATAATAAATTTTACTTTTGTATACAGTCTATAAATGATAATCTACGTAAAATGCATTAAATTTAATTTTATGTTCTTTAACAGCTTAAAATAATTACTTTAGGTTATAATTATTATGTGTAAGTATTATTCCCATTAGTATTTAACGAATTAAAAAAATAAAAACAGGAACTTTGAATTATAAAACAATAACCAACAACAGCCTTATTCGATTTTATAAAAGTAGAATATTTTTTTAAACAACAATTTTAAGAAAACAAATTGTATTTCGATATTATATCACAGAAATCCTGAAATTTCAAATGACTAAAAATACCTGCATACTTATTAAATACAAATTTAAATCTGTCATCAATCAATTTAATCATATTTTCAAAATGAAATTTTAATCAAGATACGAGTACCTTATCCAAAAAGTTTCAAAATAATATGTTCCTCATATCTTCAAATTAATAATAATCTGTCTTTGATATATGCGGTATAACAAATAAGTTCCATTAAATTTAATAAAATTTGATTATCGTAGGGTATTCCCCATAGATCCCCTTTTTCACTTAAATTTTTGAAGGTACCAACTCCCAACCCACTTTATGTAAGTACAATATTGTAACTACAAACATATGTATGTACATAATATATTCGATGTTCTCTTATGTAAATATATTTTCTTGAGTACCGTACATATACACTTGTCAAAATCCACTTAGAAATTAATTCTATAAACTTTTGAAAGCATCATTGACTCAGTGATTCATTGCTATAAATCCGGCCACAAATCTTGGTTTTAAGTACAAAACTATTAGCAATAAATTTATATAAGATTAAATTGCCAAACTTCTAACCCCCTCCCCTACTCCTCTTTTATTTAAGCCACAGTTTCGTTTCCATGTGCAATGGGGTGCCAAGTTGTACGGTAATGTGGCATAGTTCGTTACTTTTATCTCGTTGAAAATATATTCACATAAAATAAACACAAAATCCTTTTGCTCTAGGAAAATAATTTTAAATGAAGATTTAGCGCAATTAATCTACCCACCCAATTTGTCACCAGAATTCAAAATCCCTAAACTATTTCTCGAACAAAAATGTATACATAAATTTATATCTAAATGTACACAGTGTCTGTTTGTTTGATGCTGGGTCGCTGCATTGTCTGACTCTGTGCTGGGGGCTGTGTAAACCCATCGAGCTACGACGACGACAACGCCCGAAATCCAGCAACGACAACTGAAAACTCTTCTTAAAATCTTGCCGCGCTTCTTTTGCTTTTGCTATTGGAGCGAGCGGAGTCGCAGAATCCTTTTGCTTTTGCGTGAAATTTATTTGCAATCATGAAATATTTGAATTCATAAATCAAGTAGATGAAGAAGTGAGTGGGACTTCTTTTTTGTGTGTGAAGATTAATGATATCTAAAGCATAAGGACACATCCGCTCATTCATACCGTCTCCATAAAAGCAAACCAACATACAGACAGACCGACAGACAAGACAAGACACAGATAGACAGACAGACAAACAAGACAGACAGTCTTAAAACACATCCCTTATGCCAAATGCCAAGAAATTTGTTTGCTGAATTGCTGAGTGGAATTATTCTTTAATTGCATCCAAACACCACGCCCCTTTTCACCCTCCATCCCCCACAAACATACAACGAAAGTGATTTATTTTATTTTCAGATGCAAAGCATTGTTCAAACGCATCTTAAACAAACCAATGAATCCAAAATTTAAATGTGAAAATAGTACTACTCTCTTAGTAGAGTAAGATGGATAAAATTAAACAAGTGATGGCAATGGCAACTCTCAAGAAAGAACAACACGAGTTATAGCAGAATCACAAAACTCCAGAAAGAGTTTTCAAATTTTCGTGAAAATTGTGCGCTTTGGAATAAACTTAAAAACTTTTGTGCTGAACTCATTATACGATGAAATAACATGGTGCATATTATTTGCTCGTGAAAATGTATGTACGTTCGTTCTTAGTTCGTAGTTCGTATAGTTCGTATAGGCATTGGGACTTTCTTTTAGGGATACAAAAGAAAAATAGAAGTTTTCGCGTTCTTAAATCTTGTATTATTTTAAATCATATCTCTGTATTTTATGTGTACTTTCGTGTATATTTAAGGACTTATTTCAATATACCATAATGTATATCTGTGTAAGTTTCACTTAAAGGGATGAAGAAAGTTGAAGAGTTAAATGGTAGTTGAATTATTTTGAATTCTCATATCCTTGTAATTAAAATTCACTTTCAAGAAATGAGACCATATTTCACCATTAGGGTGGTTTTTACAAGAAAGTTAATCTTGGATGGGCTTAAGTCAGTTGCAAATGAAGAAAAATTATTCCATCATTCTTCAGATTTTCTCCTTAAAGTCTATGTTAACAATGTTATTTTATATGTTAATCAGCTGTGGGGAACAGAGTGGTTCATATATTTGTTTATTTAATTAAAATATTTATGTGTGATTTTTTCTTAATAAAACCTACCATTCTTTCAATTAATTTTACGTTTTTTCATTTAATATAATTGTATTTTTATTAATAATAAGGTAATTCCTTTAAGATGAAAAATTGTAAAATGTAACAAATTTTGAAAACAAATAAAAAAGTATATATAAGGACCATATACGATTACTTATTTGAAAACTCTTGATTGCTATCTGTTTTAATATTGATAAGAATGTGAACTTCAGTGACATATTTGACTTTTCTACAAACTACGTACGAGTGATTAAATAGAATTTTGTTTTTGAAAAATAACCCTAACAAGAAAGTAAAACACAATATAAATCTTCTTGGAAAGGAACAAAATATTAACAAACATTGGTTTATGATTTTTTCATCAATCAGGGTTGGATTATGTCAAAGGTTCATACGAAGAAATACTCGTATAAACAAAATTAAAATTTGAATAAATCAATTGAGTGTATGTTTAAAATGTAAGTACAAATTATTTAGTTTTCTTCAGTCTTTAGTGTCCATACCATGTTGTTTTTATCTATGTGTCTGTTATTCCAGTCGAAATGAACACTTATTCAACTGCAGAATTTTTAACATATTTCTAGAATAATTTGAAAATTTTTTTGAATAATTTATCACTTAATATCAGAAAAATTTTTTGAAAATAGTTTTCGAATTAAATTCCGTACGTCTGGGAAGCTTTTTTCGAAGTCCATATCTCAAGAACCAGTAGATATTGAATCGACTTCAAAAAAATTTTGTCATACAAAGAAAGATCCAGAATGGACTTTCAAAAAAAATAAGTGGGTGGTTTTTTTAGCATACCAATTTCAAAAAAAGTGTACATTTTGGTTAACCCAAAAAAATATCCCACGAACCAATAATGCTAGCAACTTAAATTAAATGTTAGATTCTATAATGTGACGTGATAGCAAACCAATATAATTTTGAAAAAAAAAAATCAATTAACTGGTTTTTTATAAATAAAAAACAAAAAAATTAAAAAAAAATACGAGTAAGTGTCAAAAATGATTTTATCGCAAAAATAATTGTATGCAACGAAAAATAACGTTTTTGAAAACTGGTAAAATTTTGAAAAAATCAAATTGAAATTTTCTTAAATAAAATAGAAACCTAAAAACAAAAATGACTAAAAGTTGTTAAAAACAACTTTTCAATTCAAATATCTTTTCACAAATTAAACATATTGGCTTCAAACTAATTTCATCTAATAGAAAATACTGTTTTCAGTATTTAGTAAAATTTTTATAAAAACACAACAGTCAGTTTTTTTTTCTTAAAAAATTAAAATCTACAAGAAATAGTACGCAAAATTGGTAAAAATTGATATTCGATTCTCGATATCTCGTGAATAAATGAAGGTTTTACTCCAAATGATTTCATTTTGTACTTATTTTAGGTTAGGTTATACTGGCTGTCCAAGATGGAAACGGACACACTTAGGCCAGTTTAATGGCCCATTGTGATACCACATGAATCTTGAGGCTTCCTCCTAAGCTCAATGGAACCAGTTTGAGTCCCTTACGAAACGTGAGAGGCTGATTATGCTGACATGATTTAGATCGTTTAGATCGTTTAAGAAGAATTCTCCTAGGTAATTCTTGCGTTTTCGAGCCAGAGCAGGGCATGTGCAGAGAAGATAAAGAACTGTTTCTTAGTCTTCCTCGTGCATACAGCTTCTGCAAAAGTCATTTGAGAATACGCCTAGTCTCGTGGCGTGCTTTCCTATTAGACAGTGTCCGGTTATGACACCTATTATCGAGCTTATATGTCCAGATGTTTTTTGTGACTTGACACGTGGTGATGTTGTTCCACCTGGTGCCTGCCCTTCTCACAGCGTCTTGAATTAGCAACAGTTTACAAGTAGCGATTGGTATGCCAGTACGTGCCAAACGTGATAGGATGGGCTGTACTGTACCGTTCCTGGCGAGTTCATCTGCCTTACAGTTCCTGGAATGTCTCTATGGCCCGGCACCCAGCAAAGAGTCCATAGATTTGATAGCGGCCTGGCTATCTGAGAAAATACGGATATCGGATATTGATATCACGTTCTCTTTAAGCCAGGACAAGACTTCCTTTATCGCCAAAAGTTCCGCCTGGAACACGCTACAATGATTGGGAAGGCGAAATGAGAGACCTAATTTCAGTCGTTCAGAGTACACACCTCCACCAACCCCTTCATTCTATTTTCTTAGAACAAATCCAATCTGTATTTGTTTATATCAGAAATGTAAACTTTCAAGAAATTCTACTAAAATTGGTAAAAACTGGTTTTCGACCAAAAATCTGGTTAGCAAAAATGTAGTTGAAATTGATGAAGAATTACGTTTTACACGGGTATTTTAGTAAATGTAAAATATTGATAAATTGCAAAGTCATTCAAGGTTTACTCACAAACCAACATACAAAATTTAACACAAATTACATTATTTGATGCGATGATTTATAAACAGTATTATTAAATTAAGTATACGCCACAGAAACCCTTGAAACGATGATGATTAACATAATATAAATAAGGTCAAGAGTGGTATAGTAGACTAACTGTAACTTAGCGGAAATGTTTTTCAGGTTATTTTCAAACATTTGTGGCTTTGAAAGAAAGAAATATGGCTTTGATTTTCTTTTAGCAATAATTTCAAATATTACAGGGTTTTGATTTTGCATAATTTTAAATCAATAATTTAATCAACTCCAACTTTTCTAAGTAGCAACAAATTTGTTTTTCTCATTCAAAAATGTTAAATAATATAATAATAAAAACTGTTATACGTCGAAAAAAAAGCTACTACAACATTTTCTGCAAGGTTCTGCACCGTTTATCAAGAAAAGCTTTCTTTATTTATTATCCCATAGGAAGTTGTTGTAATCGGTCCGATTTGTCGAATTGAAAATGTTTCAAGGTCCGTAGAGTTTTAGAGAGATATCTGTGCGTGTGAACGTACATTCGGGAAGTAGAGATATCGACTTCAAATAAATTTTGTTATACAGATATAATGCAGAAATATGCAGAAAGGACTCTCAAAAAAATTGAGTGGGTGTTTTTTTTACCATAACAATTTAAAAAATGGTGAAAATTTTGATTAACCCAAAATATCTCACGAACCAATAACACTAGAGATTAGAGACTAGAGAATTAAATTTTATATAATATATTTTGACGTGATACCAAACAAAAATATATTTTTGGAAAAAATTCCAATTAACAGTTTTTTATAAATCAATCATAATCACCTCGAAAATTTTACGAACAAAAAATGATTCTTTCTATAAAACAATTTTGTGCAACGAGGAATAACATTTTCAACATCTGGTAAAATTTTCGAATTAACAGTTTTGTTTATAAAAAAATAAAAACCTAAAAAACATTACATTTGGTGAAAATTGATTTTTGACTTAAATATCTTTTCAAAGCTTTGAGATATTGGCTTTGAACTAATTTAATCTTTTATAAAATACTAGCTTTTTACCCGCGGCTTCGCCCGCAGTGGAGAAATTAAATAAGTATGAGAGATAAAGGGTAAGGGTATAATAATAGAAATGAGTCAATATAATAACTAAATTTTATTGCTTGGCTGAGATCAACAATTTTTAAAAATTACTACAGACAATGAAGTTTCAACACCTTAATATATGCTTATTGAAATGCAACAACAAATGTTAAAATATATTTCACCGTAACAAAAATAAATAATTCTGAATTCTAACAATTTAAAAAAATAAAATACAAAGTATTAATTTAAGATATTTTTATAGACAATGTTATGAGTTTTATCGTCGGGTGCAAATATGTTTAAATTCCGGGCATTAGATACACGTGAACAGGCTACATAAAGTTGACCATGAGAGAAGCATGGGTTTTCTAAATGCACTCCTGCTACCTGTAATGTTTGTCCTTGTGCCTTACGGATAACCTCAAAAATGTGAATAGTATTATACTGCATGTAACGACAGAAGAAAATAACAATAAATATAGAAAAATTAGAAACAGTTGAAACTACATATATTCAATTGAATTAGATATTGAATTAGATATTGTCGTCACCGTCTGTAATACAGTGGGATGTGGTATTACAGTATTCAGGGTTGAAACTTCATTACTATGATGCTAGATGATGCTAGATGGCGTTGAAGTAGCTAAATTTGACGATATTTTGACAAACAATTTTCTTATTTTTCGTAATTTTTTTTTATTTTTTTTTTAATAAAAAGTATCCTATGTTACTTCTAATACCTTCAAGAGTGTATGTGCAAAGTTTCATAATGATCGGTTAAGTAGTTTTTGCGTGAAAGCGTAACAAACAAACTTACATTCGCATTTATAATATAAAAGTAAAAAAGTATGATATGATGTTATAAGTTTTCCCGTCGGGTGCAAATATGTGTAAATTCAGGGCATTAGATACAAGTGAACAGGCTACATAAAGTTGACCATGAGAGAAGCATGGGTTTTCTAAATGCACTCCTGCTACCTGTAATGTTTGTCCTTGTGCCTTGTTTATAGTAACAGCAAAGCTAAGCTTGACGGGAAACTGAACCCTTTTAAATTGGAATGGAAGGTCAGTGGGAATAATTGGTATCCGAGGTATTATAACACTATTTCCCTTACCGACACCTGTTAAAATAGTAGCACCAAGTATGTTCTGTCCCAATTTTGTTATCCGAAGCTTTGTTCCATTACATAGCCGAGGAGCATCTAGATTTCGCATAAGCATTACTGGTACATTTAGTTTCAATTGAAGTTTATGTGACGGTACAGCCGATAGTTCAAGTGAATTTAAAAACTCCACAGGATATGAAGTACTTAGTTCCGTATCCATAATTGTACCCATTGGCAAATATTCCTTCATTTCTCCTTGAACCTCGTTTAAAATGTCAGTGTTGATCCTATTTACAATTTCATTTCTTGAATTAGATATTGTCGTCACCGTCGGTAATACAGTGGGGTGGTATTACAGTATTCAGGGTTGAAACTTCATTACTATGATGCTAGATGATGCTAGATGGCGTTGAAGTAGCTAAATTTGACGATATTTTGACAAACAATTTTCTTATTTTTCGTAAATTTTTCTTATTTTTTTTTAATAAAAAGTATCCTATGTTACTTCTAATACCTTCAAGAGTGTATGTGCAAAGTTTCATGATGATCGGTTAAGTAGTTTTTGCGTGAAAGCGTAACAAACAAACTTACATTCGCATTTATAATATATCTTTCATTTCATTTTATAAAATATTGTTTTCAACGTTTAGTAAAATTTTGAGAAAAATAGAATTAATAATTTTTTTTGCAAAAAATAAAAACCTAAAAAAAAACAATACTAAAACTTGGTAAAAATTTACTTTCGACTCAAATACCTTTTCAAAAATTAAAAATATTGGCTTCAAACTTATTTTATTGAACAGAAAATATTGTTTTCGATATTCAATAATTTTTTTATAAGAATCCAATAGTCCGTTTTTTTCATAAAAACATAAAATCTACAAAAAATAGTACGCAAATTTGGTAAAAATTGATGTTCGGTTCTCGATATCTCTCAAATTAATTTCATTCATCCAATTTTTATTTTTTTATATAAGAAGTAAAAACTTTTAAGAAATGCTATACTAAAATTGTTAAAAATTGGTTTAAGACTAAAAATCTCGTTAACAAAAATAGATTTTGAAATCAAACATTTCATCATATGCAAAATATTGTTCGTTATTTTTAGTTTTTTTTTAGAATAATTTAACTGATAACTTTTTAAACAAAACACGAAAACCTACAAACCATTTAAGCAAGACAAATCGACAGACGGGATGGGAAGTTATCAGCGTGGGTTGCATTAGCTACAAATGTGTTTTATTTTTCTCAATTTGTAATATTTTGAATCAATTTAAGAAGTATTAGAATCCAAATCTCTTTCAACGCATTGATGTCACCTTAGAAAAAATTAATAAAAATTGGCTTAACTTAGACTTTAAAAAATAAAACTAAAGTATAGGAACTTTAGTATGAATCAATTTTCTCATGAAACTTACAAATTTTGTTTGATTTCCTCCATACAAAAAAATTGCAAACAATAGATTGAATTCAAAACGCATGATTTGTTAGTCTCAACGCATGAACCTTTGTTTGGAAAAGTTTTTATGTAGAAAAAAAAAAAATTCTCAATTTTCAAAATATTACCCTTCAAAATATTTCTCCCAATTTGTACGCCTTAACTAACTCTTAATTCAAAAATCAACAAGTACACTCCTGAAGTTAACCCCTTTTAAATCCAATCCTAAATTTTCTTCAGTGTGTGGGGACTTAAATAATAAAAATGAAGAGAAAAAAAGAAATATAAACTTTTACCTTGCAAACATTCTCTGTCAAGTAATGTTTGCCTAACGCTAACTCAAATATCCCAATAATTGTATACCGTCTTCTAAGAAAAGCTCAGATTTGCACATATAATTCAAATAAAACATATATACACACACGCACACTCTAACTTACACACGTTGAAGTTTATTATAATAAATACACACATGTGCATCAATGAACGGTACTAGGTCCTTATTTCCTCTAGAATTGAAAATTTGTGGGTGTGGGTTATAAGTGAGCACACAAGCATAGCATAGCACAGCATATCACAGCACAGGAATAGCAAGAAGATCCTTGAAAAAATTCAAGATTGAAACGGTGTGGAGCGGAGAAGGTACAAGAGGTGGAGGTGCAAAAGACTAGCAAAAACTGTTCAACGTCTTTGTTTGTTGATTTTGTGATGTTGAAATTTTGCTGATTTCGCTTCAATCACATCATAACTTATTTGAGTTCAAGTTGTTAGACGGAATGCTACACTTTTGTTGATGGAATTGGAATGGGAATAAGTAAAAGAAGGTAACTCGTATCGTGTAGTCGTCCTTCGTCGTCGCGTCGCGTCGTAGGTTGATGTTCCTGGATGGATTGGAATTGGAATTATAAATAAAGGAACCCAACCGCACATCTTCTTTTTTTGAGTGTGTGTTTTTTGACGAGAAGTTTTGTTTCATTGGCTTTTTTGCCAATGTTTGTATTATTTATAGAATTTTTCTAAAGTGAACTTTTCCATCAATATTGATATAATCCTTATACGAACTGGGTGGAGATTTATTCCATGAAATGTTCCTTATTCACAATCACAGATTACTTTAATGGTAAACGAGGTTCTGTATAAAGGAGAACGAACAAAAGTCGGTCGGTTGTTTAGCGATGGAGGGACGAGAGGGGTATAGAGTTTTGTATACCTAGAATATACGGCTATACCTATAAGTATTGCCTATAATATGGCAAACGAAAAAGTTTCTTATGAATTGAATTCGTCGTCGTTGCTGCGCCTATTTTGGTAAAAGTTTCTTTGGAAATAATTTATCACGTGTTTTTTCATTTTTGTACTTCATTCTTGCTGTTGCCTGACTCCCACAGGAATTGGTATAGATAGATATAGGATGAAGTGGAAGGAAGGGTGTATAGTGTAATTGATTTCCATTTATTTATTAACATTGGAAAAGTTGATTTATGGATGAGAGTTTTTCCACAACCATAGCTCTCTTTGCTGTGCTGCACGCAGGGTTGGAGCCCTAACGCCCAAACACAACGCCGCGCGCCGGCCGCTCCGCTGTTTGCCGCTCACCCTATGCTGTTTGATGTGCGGTGTAACTTTTCCATAGCCTATACCTCCCGTAGTGGTAAGGGCTTATTTTTGTTGCTATATCGATCGAAATTTTGTATAAATTGGTAGGCAGCCATAAGTTCGGCACAACTTGTCGTATATGAAAATATATCTAATTTTTCAATTGCTTTTTCTCCCTACACCCATAACATGCGGTGAAGGGATGTTTAGAGGTTCGTATGTTCTATACCTATGTAAAAAAATAAATGAATGCCAAATTAAAGCATATAACCTAAATAAAGTTTGAAACTTTATCTAGGAATTTGTGTGGATACATTTTTGTATACATACATTTTTTGAGTGGATTTATTCAACAATTGTCGGTTATAATGAGGTTTTACAGAACGAGAGACCTTTTAGAAGTTATGATTGCAACAGAATTTTAAAATTTTGTATGTGGGGGGGCACATACCTATATATAAGTTTCGATGTAAGAAGGTAATTTCCACTTGTAAGCGTTACATAGATTTAATGTGAACTTTTTTAACGTACTTAGTCCAATTTGTAGTTTTAAAACTATGTACATTATATACAATGTCCATTAACTACGAGTAACTTATTCAAAGTTATTTGCAACAAATGTATTTTTAAGACTTAACTACTTAACGAATGTTCAAAAGGTTTTCTTAAGGAAATGTGTATATTTCTTCTATGATTTACTGATGATGATAATGTCAACTTTTCAAGATAGTGCTGATCTGATATTCTCTATAAGTATCTAAATGAAAGATGATAGGAATCTTAGGATAAGTTTTATGACCAGGAAACATCATTTGTCAGCGAGATTTTTAGTTTTGGGCTTACTTCTAAAAGGACAATAAATTATCCAAATGATTTCAATTCACAAATTTAAAAAAATTAATTACAAAATATTTTTCTTATATTAAACTTTTAAAGTTAGGATTTTTATAAAAATCAATAAAATAAAACAAAGGTGATTTGTATTAAACTGAAATGAAATTTACTTTATTTCAAAAAAAATCTTCTGACATTGTTTCTAGAACATGACCGTCAGTGCTGTCGTCGGACGTAGTCTTATCCGAAAGTCTAACATTCAGTGATTATTTCCAAAATTTGACTTCACATACATATATTCCTTCTGAAAACAATCATGCGGCTTTAATTTCCACAATCTTGGAACCAAATTAACGGGTCAGTAAAGTAAAACTATGCTGTTACATAACATTTCCTTCAATAAATTGATTGTGACACGAGCTGTGTGGCTTATTCTACAGTCGTCTTAAAACCACATCTACTGTACATCATGGTTTTTCAATTGATTTACGAAAAAGTTCGTAACCATGATTCTGGAGCAGTAACCCTTGACTGTAGCGTTGTGCCCAGCATTGTTTTTAACGTAGTACGGACCAATTATTCCACCAACCCAAAAAGCACACCAAATAGTCAATGGCCTCAGCTCTTGAAATATGAAACCATTCTAAAATTCTTTTTGTTAGCTGACAAAATGACTGCTCGTTAAAATAATCTTGTCAGATTAAAGTTACATATCCTTAAAAAAACACGCGTTTTATAATGTTAGTTGTTTTGTCGTAAAGTTGAGTCAAGGCTTCTGTTTTGGGGATAAAGACTTATTTTATACACTTAATGAGCAATTTACCCCGTTGTATATTGGTTTCCGTTTTTTGCCTTGTTTAAAAAAGAAAGATATGGTAAAGGCTAGCTTTATATATGGGGAAGTGGGAACGAGCAAATTACTAAGAAACCACAACAAGGTACTTAAAAAAACATGGTTTAAGACGAAAAATGTGCTTTCTCTTAATAGCACGTTTTATATATCGTTTTTGCTTGCATTGAGTTCTTAGAAAAGAAACCAAATTAAAGTTTCTCAATTGGTAGAGTTAAAAGTTAAAATGCGAATTATAAAGGATGGTACAAACTAAATATGGTGAAAAATTACCTCACAGAATTTGGCAACTTGTAACGGTAACGGCTGTTCGATTGAGAACCCCGGTATGACAGTCCAACGCACTAACCATCACGCCACGGGTACTACCGAGTGTTTTATGAAATTATTAAAAACTCTTACTTTTAGTACGTTTTTAATCACGTTGTCAACAAATGATTTTTGTACTTCATGTTTTTGGCATTTAATAAAACTTAATTTCGTGAAAAATAATGTTACGTACAAAATTAGATGGGCACTGACATTTCGCTAAAAATTAATGAATACTAACCGATTTAAATCACACCAAATTTTGCACTTCAATCTGTAGCTAATAGTATATTTTGTCAAAAATTTGTACGACTTGATATTAGTTTGCTCTGACACCTAAAAAGGTATGAATTTTACCACAGATAATTTCAAATGGAAAGTTATACCATATTGAACCAGCACATAAATGGTTGTAAACTAAATAAAAAAAAAGGATGGGAAGCGACCCACACTGATAACTTCCCATCCCGTCTGTCAATTTGTCTTGTAAAAGTTTGTAGGTTTTCGCGTTTTGTTATAAAAGTTGTCACTTGCATTATTCTTAAAAATTTAAAAATGACCAAAAATATTTTGCATATAATGAAATAGTTTGATTTCGAAATCTATTTTTGCTAACGAGAAAACCATTTTTTACCAATTTTAGTAGCATTTCTTTAAAAATTTTATTTCTTATATAAACAAATACAAATTGGATGAATGAAATAAATTTGAAGTCATTATCTTCTATTATTCACGAGATATCGAGAACGGAACATTCAATGTGTGAAAAAACTGAGTGTTGGATTTTTATAAAAAATTAACTGAATGTCAATATTTTTTGTGAGATAAAATAAGCATAAATAAGTATAAGCAAAGCCAATATTTTTAATTCTTGAAAAGATATTTGAGTCGAAAATCAATGTTCGCCAACTTTTAGTAATGCTTTGTTTAGGTTTTTATTTTTTGTAAAAAAAACTGTCAATTCGATTTTTCTCAAAATTTTACCTGATGTTAAAAACTTTATTGTTTGTTGCACAAAATTGTTTTGGAGATAAAATGATTAATTGTTCGTAGAATTTTCGAGGACATTTTTAATCACTCCCTTGGAACTTTTTTTTTTATAAACTTTAAGAATAATTTAGGTCCGTGACAATACAAAAATTAACATAAAGATACACAATCTAAACAAGGCAAAGTATTTTTCGTTTATCGAGCTTTATATACACTAATTTTAGAAAAAGGAAAGATTTGTATTTTTGTATGTAACTAATAAACTCAAAAAGTACTAGACCGATTTTAATAATTCTTTTTTTATTAAAAAGCTACATTATCTGTACCTAGTTTCAAATAAAGAACAAATTTATTGAATTCAATTAATAAAAGTGGAATAAATATTTTTGTTGGAATATATTTGTATGTATAAAATGTACCTTCCTTTCTAGTTGAAAACTGATTAGTAATACAGAATTTTAGAATATTTGTTTTTGATTTTATTTAGTTCTTTATAGAATTGAATAAATAAAGTCACAAAAAATGTTGTTCTCTTATAAACTAAAGAAGATATTGAAAAAATGATTTCACTTTTAGCACATTAAATTAATTTGGACTTTGTATCAGTTACCTCAGAATTTCTAGACAAACATTGAATCGATCAAGTTTGAGTTGTTAAACTATAACCATTTTATGATCTCCGTTGGATTAATTCCAGCACAGTTAAAAAAAAAAAAAGAATTAAGAAACACGGCAATTATTTATAAATTATTAATAGTACCTACTACAGCAAAGAATATAGCATTACCTTTAAAAAAAGAAGTCATTTGATAACTCACAGAATAAGTTCTTAAAAACGAAGAAGTTGTTCTTTTAGATCATTTTGTAAAAGAAAAAACTTCTGTTTGTATAAAACAAGATTATAAATTTTTCAAAAAATCACTTCGCTTTCCTAAGGTTATCTATCTTATCAATATTTTAAATTTTTAATTCTAAAGTTCTTAAAACTTTTTGACCAAACTCGCTGATTGCTGAAGACAAATTTGAACGTTAAAGTTCAGGATTAGAATCACGTAAGTAAGCTATAAGCGAGGGCGGATCCAAGCTTTAAATGGGGGGGGGGATTGGATTCACACACTTAGTATAAAGATGAGTTTTTGAGCACCGCTTTAAATGTGCTCTAAAGGAGGCTGACAAAATAACATAATACTTATCTTAACCTTACATTTACATATTTCAAGGTCTAAAGTGACAACTTTCGTCATTAGATTATTTTAGAACACTGTTTCTCAGGAAGATATGGTCTAACTATTTAATTTGGAAGACTCCCTATATAATATAAAAGCATTCCAAGATTCCAACAGGATTCTAAATATGGCATATTTAAGAGTTAAAATAAATCATTTACAATAATTTATAGGATTTTGGTGCATTTCACGCAGAAATTTTATAAATCGTTTTGAAACTTAGCTTTTTTCCAAAAATAAAATATTTTGTACTTTTTAACATTCCTATAAATGCGAAGGACGCTAAAAAAATATAGATACAGAAACCCAGAAAATGAGAAAGTTCCCCAGAAAAATTTGAATTTTTTTCGTAGGAAATATAAAGAATTGTCTGCCTTTTTTTTAGGAATTTTTTCGGACTCAATTTTCGGGAGTCAAATTCTAAAAATTACTCTTTTTCGTGAACCTTTTGAAAATATTTTGCTCTTAAACTAGTCAACACAACTTTAAAATTGTAGAGAGAAAAATGTTTGGTTCTTGAATTTAAGAAAAAAGGTGCATTTAATTACATAATTCCTCTTTAAATTAAATAAGAACAAATTAAGTTAGGAAAAAAATTTAGTGCGGAACTCTGGGACATATATTTTTGTCAGGAAACCGCTTTTTGGTGAATGTTGTTAAGTTACAAACAAATGTATAAGCTTTTTGGCTCATATGACCCTACCCCATGCATCGTTAATTGGTCAAGAGTTGATAAATTTGTTCTGAGCGATTGGAATATGGCTGGATCTCTGATTTGTATTATGTTCTTGTTCTTGGTGTTGTCATGATGATGTCACCGGCGTCGTGTAAGCCGCACTAAACAGCCAATTTTAATGGATTAATAGTGATGGAAATTTTGATTATTGACGAAAGTATTATTATTATACTTTATTTGTATTTAACACCGTAATATAAACATCGATAAAATATTGTATTTTAAAGTTCTGGCTAGCGATTTATAGAGAATTGCTAAGCCTTATTCAAAAGACACGTTAACACAATTTGCCATTCCCAATGTTCAAACCATTGAAAAAAACAAAAGAAACCTATCAAATAACTACAAAACTCACTTTAAAGTTCAAACTATCCAAATCTAAGACTCATATATCAAATAATATTATTATTTATAACTTTAAAAAAAGTAATTGAATATCTTCCGAACTAAATAAATTAAACATAACATATTCAAAAAAGACAATGTTTAAAATTAAGAGTGTTTTTTTATTGTTATTATTATAGTTGCCACAAATTATCGCTGAACCGTTTTAAAACATTTATTCTCTTGTACAAAAATCCCTTTAATAACCTCTTTTTTTATTGACTTTAAAAAAGTATTGAAACGATTCGCCACTTATTTTCCTTCGTATAAGTATTTTATATTTTTTATTGAAATAAGTTGCTATATGAATTCATATCCCATAAAATGGAACTTTTTACTTTTTATTTATTGTCATGTACAGAATACACACGTTCATTCCAACTTATTTTCATACAAATACAAAAAAAAACTAAAATATTAAAAACTCTACAGTATATATAGGACAGGAATACTTGTTGTAAGGAACTCGAAACAAATTATATTGGTGGTATAGTTTTGGAAAAAATATTAAAAACACCTGCCACACACAACTACTCTCGTATAGTGTGGTAAAAAAGTTTATTTTTGTTCATTTATTTAAGGGTTGATATGTTTTTCTTTTATTTTTGTTGCTGTACTCGTATTTTAGTGAATATAGTTGTGTGTCTTAAGTACCCATAGTAGTTACAACCTTTAAATAAACATTTTAACCGGTTGTATAAGGAAAAATACAAAATAAATACGTCTAGGATATTCCATTCTACCAATTTTGAAAAGAAGAGAGAAAAACTGAAGGTGCATAGAAGTAACAATCGTATAAGGGAGAAAATATTGTTGACCATATTTCTTAGCTTAAGGCCAAAAAAAAAACGTTCCTTACCTTCATATAGGTGGACTTGTAAAGGCTAGTTACACACATCTGGTATATGGATATGGCTTAAATGTATATAGGTTTATATTTTGTTATGCAAAAAAGTTTATAGTTTGTCCTTTGGGAAAAAAGTTGTATTTATACGAATACTGGCCACACCACATGGGAAACTATTTTAAAATTGTTCATGCTGTTTCGTATAACAGAACAAACCCTTATACCATCAGACCCAGCGACTTCTTGGACATTGTACTATGATTACAACAAACAAAAATTAAACAAATAAAATAGAAAAAATAAAGTTTACAAACTTGGCCTCTTCAACCTTAAAGATTAGTTATTTGCTGTAATGGCTAAGTTTAAGAAACTAATAAAAGTGCAAGAAAAACTGAATTATTAAAAGAGTATTCCGAGCTCATTTAAACAAACTAATTTGATGTTATCAGTTATTAAGAACTTTAATTTGAAATGATTTACAATTCACTCAATTCATGCTTTTGAAATGTTTCAATTCATATCTCATACTCTTCAATTCATATCTCATACTATTCAATTCTCCAAAACTCTTGACTTATGGCTCACCTCAACAAACCAAAGTTAAAGGAAAATAAATGGTATGAGAACTGGCTCCATGATGGAAAATTGAAACAAGTTAGAAAAATCTACAAAGTTCGCTTCATATCTTATGAACACAATTTCTTTATGAGGAAAATTTATGTTGAAAATACAATTTTAGGTAGGTATATACTTAAGATGTGAAAATGCTATCTTTTCCAGTCATTTCAATATTCAGGAGTTCAAAACCAATGTGCACCGATACCTTCTTTCAAACCCTTTCTCCCTTTCCTTATGATCTCACTGTGTCTCTACATAATAAGCTTAAAGTCATAACCCCTTGCGTGTGAGCTTAATATACAAAGACAAATTGCTGATAATTTACTTAAAACGTCTTCAAAACTCTGAAAACCCTAATTCCAACGCTTGTCTTTGATGACACTCCTGTGGATAGATAAAACAATGTAGTTGCAGCTGTTAATCGGAGTTATCGGAGTGTGATTATGATTCTTCTGTACTTTTGGTTGTAGGCATACGATCTTATGGCAGTTATTTTCTTTTGAGCTTGTGTCACTAATAACTATTTTCAAATTTTACTTACTTTCCTTATAACCAAGCTCATGAAAACGTTTATCAATTCATAGCCTTAGAAATAATGGTGCACAATTTCAATCAGCCTATTGTTAAGGGCTTAAAATTTTATTAAGTAGCAAATTTTTTAAAAGTTTATCAATATACTAAACGACTTCAAAATTTAAAACCTTACTTTTGGTTTTGCTAACTGGTACTCTGCTAACTCCCTTTTATTAAAAAATGGGCATCCAAACTTGTCTAAAAAGTGATGGGGCGCGAAAATAAACAAAGCAAACACGCTTAAATACACCTATTAACTGGAATTCAGAGCCATAGACTGGACTATTCCATCCAATGCTATTATAAGACTATTTGAACAGATGTCATATGGATTAAGCAAATTGCTAAAAGTTAAGATAGCCATTTTAAAAGATAGTAAGATTTTAAAATTATTCAAAATTAGGTACATCATCTTTAACGCTTAGTAAATTGCTAAAAATGGCCCAAATATTTTCATAAATCGTTTAAAATTTTGCATCAGTATCTTTTACATCGAAGGCTTTTTAAAAACCGACAGTAAGGCTTTTTTAAGTTCACTGTTAATGGTTGAGAAAATCTAAGAATAGTTTTGGAGAAAGTAAAATTAATTCACTTCATTATTTGAGTCTGATAAGTTCAAACTGCCTTATCGTAAATGTATTTGGTATAAAGATGATAAATCTCTTCTTTGTTGTTGGATTATATAGGGTTTTTAAATTGGCACGGGTAGATTTTGGCACCCCCCGTGGCGACCATTTTGTTTTGGTTACATCTATCAAATCTTTTGTTTATTATATTTAGTTGTTTATGCCAAATCATCGTGGCAAGTTACACGATTGAACAGTACGTTCAAATCTTCAACGTTTGGTGGCCAAAATCGAGACGGCCGGTTCAGTAAACAATCAGCCAACATCCGTACATTCAAGGAACGCAAGATCGGCCGAGAGAGAGAACATCGCCGCCGCGGTCCGTGAAAGTGTACAGCAGAATACGAGGCAGTCTATTCCTCGCCGTGCACAAGAACTCGGCCTTTCATAGACTTTAACTTGCCGAATTTTGTGTTGGGACTTGAGCCTACACCCGTACAAGATCCAGCGGACCCAGGAGCTCAAAGTTCATGACCATACATAACGCCATTTGTTCGCTGACTTGGCTTCGAATCGTTTGGAAGAGGACCCCAATTTTGGCCGAAAAATCATCTTTAGTGACGAGGCGCATTTTTGGATGAATGGCTGTGTTAACAAGCAAAATTGCCGTATATGGGATAACACCAACCCTCGCGAGGTTCAACAGATGATATTGCATCCTCAAAAAGTTACCGTTTGATATAAATTTTGGGACGGTGCGTGGCGTAATTGGTCCGTACTTTTTTGAAAACGACGTTAGTGAGGCGGTCACCGTCAACAATGAGCGCTACATAACGATGATTACTAATTTCTTATGGCCCAAATTGAACCATATGGACCTAGAAGACATGTGGTTCCAGCAGGACGGCGCTACGCCGCTATTGACATTTTGAGGGTATGAACGATGAACGATTTGAGGTTAAGGTTATCCCTCACAGGGGTGATGTGAATTGGCCACCAAGGTCATGCGATTTGACCCAGCTAGACTTTTTCCTGTGGGGTTTCTTGAAGCCGCAGGTCTAAGCAAATAATCCACATTCGAAAGATGCCCTAAAGGTGAACATAACACAGGCCATCGTTCAAATTCAGCAGGAAGAGTCATTGAAAATTGGACCACTCGGATCCGTGCCACTGTAAGAAGCCGAGGTGGGCATTTGAATGATGTCATATTACACACTTAATGGCATAGATGTGCCTTTCAAATAAAAAAATAATTTTGTTAATACCTCACACACAGCTTGTTTTATTTCATTTCAACATCTACCCGCCCTTATTGAAAAACCCTATAGTTTCCGCAAATTCCCATTAGTTATGTGTCTTTTTTTGACTCTATATGATTATGTTTTGAGCAATCATTGAGTTTAATACTTTTATAGTTTTGAACAAAAAAAATAATGTGGAGTTAATTTTTAGTGCTGATTTCGAAACCAAACTTAAACTTTAACTATTTGCTCAAGTTTTTTAATTATTTTAATATTTTTTAATATACATATTTCAAAAACTTGATAGAGTAGAATTGTTTAGACAGCATTTTCGTTACATGTAAAGAACTTACTTTTAAACCGTTGTACCTTTTTCTGATGAAAAAACACTTTAAGCATAAAGCATAAATGGTTTACTTTCTTTCAGATTTTTGTAAGACATTTCAACTGTCTGACAAATTGTGGCTACTTTTTAAATATTTTAAGAAATAATATAAAAATTTCAACTGAATATTGAAAAAGGCATTATAGATTTTTAAACCCATCACTGGTTTTATTGAAAAAAAGCTACAGCTCATTAATTTTAAAGTTGGAATTGAATTAAGGCCATCAAAATCCATTGGAATATTGCAATTTTATTGCCAGGAGGAAAACCTTAGCAACAACCAGTGTTATCTAAGTGAAGTATTCACCATTGAATTTAATACGAGACCAATTTATTTTACATTTTTCGAAATTTCTTATACTCTCAAAAGATTAACAGAAATTATCATCTAATTCTATGACTGTTGGTTTTGTCAAAACTATTATAGAACTTTAAGAGTGAAATAAACGGTTTAAGGTTGATAAAATACCATAACTTTTCATTTAGTGTATTTATAGAAAGTCATTCCTTCAGTGACTTATTTTTGTGTATACATGCACATGGCTTTCCATTAATAATTATAAAGGTATTTTTATTTTAAAACCAACCACTCAAACGAATATCAAAGGAATAATTATCTCTGTACCAATATATACATGTATGCATGTATATTATGTAGTTAGGAATATGTAATGTACTTGATGTTTGTCAAATACAAATTCCGTGCCATAGAGTTTTCCAGGTCAATTGCAACCCATTTACCCATATGATGATTTGAATTTACCTTATATTGACACTTAAGTTTACATATTCACTTTGTGGTGACGAGATAACATCTTATAGAAAGGAGCGTATATTGTGATAGGAAGTAGATTGCTTTTAAATTTTAACTTAGATACCTACCTACCAACCTTCTTTCAAAATCAGACACTTAAAAGACAAGGACTCTCCTTTTTCTACAACAAATTGTTCAATGTAGTTCAACAAATTGAATATTTACCATCAAACCAAAAGGAAAACTAAAAGTAAAAAAGTTTTACAAGCTAGAAAATGTATGTCCTATGCTTCCATGCTTTTCAACTTTAACATCACAAGAAGAAGAAGAAGAAGAAGAAGAAAAAGAAGTGACAATAGAAAAAGGATCTAAGTAATGCATCCAAAAGGGTTGACACAAACAAACTATGTATAACAAACAAGAAGTCTAAAAGCAAATAACACAATAAAAAAAATAAAAAAGGAAAATGAAAACGATCTCTTTCTATGCTCCATTAACTGTAAACAGCCTGCGTCCAAGTAAACTCTTGTCCTACTTCTTCCTTCGATAGGTCACCCAGTCACCGAATAAAATCAATAATGAACTTCTGTGTCCTTTAATAGAAAAAAGAAAAACACTCAACCGAAAGAAACGGAACGACCTCCCTTTTTGAAAATCTGCAAGTCAAACAGGTTATTATTTTTGCAACGTTAAGTATCCGGGCCGTTCAGCGCCATCAGGGTCATATTGTTCTTTACTTTCTGTTTTTCCCATACATATGCATAAGTGTACTGTACAACGTACAAACATATCAGTGAAGTTCTGAGGGTATTTTTCCTTAATAAATGTAGAGAATAATAATTATGGCCATACAGCCATATGAACTTGATATGTCTGTTTATATGTTTTTTACGGCCAGTTTTTTAAGAGTATAAATACATACGTCGCTATTTCCGGCCCTATATAGTGTCGAGGAGTGGCGGCTCGACTGACGTTGTAAAGGAAAACTTTGCCCACTTAAAATTTTGGATAGGTTGTAGGTATGTATATGGAAGAAGGGTATAAAGTAGCAGAAAAATTTAAATTATTAAATCCTCTGTTTGAGAGCTTTTATTATTGTTAATGAATATATTTTGTAGGATTTATTTACAATTTAAATTAAAAATTTCAGTTTTCAATACAAATCAATAAAACGATCTTATGGCAGGTGCTACCTTCGCCAGTAGCTTTATTTCCGAACATCTTTTTTTTTAATCTTAGTTAACTTCCCGAAGGAAGTTATTATAATCGGTCCGATTTTTCGAATTAAAAATGTTGACATTTCTTGACGTTTCAAGGTCTCACACTCAAGGGGATATAACTACCCCTATTATGCAGAAACACAGAGAGAGCACTAGGGAACGAAGAAAGTGTTTAAAAGGAGATGTCGGTGCACATTGGTTTTGAATTCTTGCATATTGCAATGACTGAGAAAGACAGATTGTGGTAAGGTATTTTACATTAGCGTAATAGCGTAGAACGAATCTCTGTATTTGACGGAACGGCCGAAGTTGACCTCGAGGGTATACCGATGAGCATTCCAAGAAAGAGCGAGTATTACGGTTAAACTGTTTAAGGGGAGGAATGCAGCTGGCCAAGTAAGCATAAAAAAGGGTAAGACAAGAAACCTTACGACGACGCGACGTCCAAGCGACGTAAAGGAACTAATGATGGTATTATAAGCAATGAGTTTAAATGCTCTACGTTCAGTTCTGTACAATACTGTACAAGAGGCTTAAGTAAATTGCAGGAGCAGCAACCCAGGGATACAAATACTAAACCCAAACACCTTGCGATCCATGGATAATGGCAAGGGGGTATATCTCGCTTTAACGATACAAGACAACGTTGCGTTTTCGAAGCATTAAATTCCATGCGTTTTTTATTCCACGTTGAACAATGCTATTTAGGTCAAAATTTAATAAGCTTCTCACATTTTGTCGTTGCAGTTTCACATCCAAAGAAGAGTGAGTTGATTCTGAAAATGATTCTCCAAATCGATGTAAGGATTTGCTCCACTGTTCGGTGAGATGAACCATGAGATCACCACTGGACCTATTGCTGCGAAAGCCGTTTTGTCGGTCATTACGAAGCTTTCGATCTTCGAGATATTTCTTGAGCTGATAATTAATCAGCTTCCATGACCTAATAATAACTCTTGCAAATCGCTGCTTCTTTGGACTTAGGAGGCAATTGAGTATTAAAGTCCTTTCTCGAGCATCTAAAATCACTAAAGGACACTCATCATCCCGGTTCTCATTTATGGCGCTGAGGCCTGGACCCTGTCAGAGAAAGATGAGAGCGTCTTAGGATGCTTCGAGAGAAATATTCTTCGGGTGATTTTTGGTCATGTCTGCATAGATGGAGAGTGGAGGAGAAGATACAACGATGAACTGTACGGGCTGTACAACACTGACCTGATCAAAAGAATAAAAGTCCAACGGCTTAGATGGCTCCAGCCCGGAAGGTTTTCGAAAATAATCCCGAGGGACGGCGGCGCAGTAGAGGAAGACCGCGACTCAGGTGGCGCACGCAGGTGGGTGAAGACATCAACCAACTTGGTGTGCGAAACTGGAGACAGCTAGCTAGGGACCGAGCTGGCTGGAGACGCATGTGGGTTGAGGCCCAAGTCCGCCCGGACTGTAGCGCCACCTTAAGTAAGTAAATACCTAAGTAAGTAAGTTTCCATGACCTTGGAAAGAAGGGATGTTAGAGCAATCGGTCGGTAATTAGAAGGTGAGAAAGATTCGCCTTTTTTGGGGATAGGCTGGACAAATGCGTTTGTCCATTCGCTCGGATCGAGTCTTGGGGTATAGGACGTTGTTGGTACTGGTTTTAAATTTAGAGACAAATAATCTAATGACGCTTTGTCATATTAACTGCACCAAATAGTGAATTTTAAATTTTTCGGAATGTATTGAAGTCTCAAGAGTCTCAAGAAAATTGTGCTCACTTCAAAATTGACAACTCTGCTTGCTTAAATACCGGTCAAGCCAAAAATGAGCCTCATTGTTCTGTTTAAGAAGCCTGTATAAGTTCCGCAAACAGAGCATGAATTATCAATTATCACAACTTATAAACGTTGTATTGGTGTTCTGAATTCATGCCTAAATATTCAAACATGCTTTATAAATAGTTTGACAAGTATCCTTACCTTTTAAAACAAAAACAACCTCTTAAAATCGCCCAACTAAAGTTGTATTCACCTTATCTTTTACTCCTGATACATTGGGTCCAAACTCAAGGTAGATAAAAGGCTAAGATGTCACATGACGAAAAACAATTTAAACAATGACATCCAATTTGACAGATGTAGCTTTAGCAATATGGCCGCTATCAATTGTCGGAATTCGCAAGTTGCTATCAAATGATTTTTAAGTATACTGCTTTGACAAAAATTTAATTGTAAAAGATAAATCTTGATCTTGCGGTTATTGTGGTGCTCAAGGAAGACAAAAAAAGAAGTTACTAATTTCTTAAGGAAACTTTAAAATCTCATAAATGGTTCCTTCCTCTAAAGTTTTTCTTATGCTCTTCATGAACTTTTCAATCAACCCTTCAAATCAGAGAATACAGTATAAAAACTATCTACAAAAAGGCTATAGCATTCGTTAGTGAACATTTTGTCGCATTTCAACTGATTTTCATTAAAGTCCATTTCTAAGGTTAGGTTAACATAATAATAAAGTGGGTTGAAATGGGGTCGTCTTCGGTCTTCTTCGTTTTCATCGGTTGGTTCAGATTTTCAAGACGTTTTGATTGGGGTAGGTACCCAATTGTTGTAAATATTTTCTTATCACTGACAGGCATAATAATTTTCCATAAGCTGCACCAGTATATACCCCCTTTCGTATACTTATGCGGAGTCGTCCTTGTGTTTTGTAACTTTAAAATACCAAAATTGCAAAATGATAAGAAAGGACGACCGAGTTATAGCGGGCGTTTTGGTGCTGGTGGTGGTGATGGTGGTGGTGATGTTGTTGTTGTTCATTAGCAGTGTTAGGGACAACAATGAAAGTAACACAAAACTAGCACAACAATAAAACAACAACAAAAATGTCATCATCAGCCCTTATGGATAGGATAGCTAGAGCACAGGAGGGAAAGAATGAAAAAACTGAATCAACACAATGACATAAATATCATAATTATGTTTATTTTCTCTTAAGGCATGACTTAGGTATACAGGATGGGTCAAAAGTAATTCATAGATTTTATTTTTATTAATTATTTATTTTAGAATCGAAAAACTATGATTTTTAAAGACTTTTTTTGGGCTAAGTGGAATGAGTGGAATTCAAATTCCTTTAAAGAAATACTAACTCCAGCGTTTTCCAAAACACTTCCTAGGACAGCTGGGTTCAGTAATTCGATACGCATGTTCTCTTTACGCTGTGAGATAGTAGTGAGCTTATTTACGTTTACTTCAAGTGACCCCACAGAAAGGAGTAAAATCCAAAGAAAACCAGTTAAATCCTGAAATTTTGGAGATTATTTGGTGGTCGAAAATTTCCATTGGTATCACCAGGATCTCTGTGCCTTAATTCTTGCAATAATTGTAAGGAAACAGCTGTAATTGTGTTTTTCGAACTCTGCGTATTGCGTTCCACATTATCATCAGTTCAGATAGTGTGAGGTCTTCCAGCTCTAGGAATATCAACTCCAGCTTCTTGTTGACGAAATCGTCCCTAATCGTGCATTAATCATGTGCACAGAAATGACACTGTCGTGCATTTAATAAACTTCCTTAGGTTTCTTTTATAAGTACCTTAAGAAAATTATAAAAATAAGAGTTATGAATTAATTAAAATTCGAATTTAATTTTGGAGTCACCCTGTATACATACAAACAAAATACACTCATACAGTGTTTACATAGACTGTGAGTTTTTGTTGCATTTGCAGTTATACACCAGTTAGCTGTAAGCGTTTCATTTCCGAGCGGATGATGATTTGCCTTTACATTTCTTGAGAGGAAGAAGTTTTGTCATTAGAAGTGTTATTGTTTGTGACACAGGGGGAGCTAGAGCAACCAACACAGGCCACGCAAGGGCCTGTGTATTCGTTACTGCTCATAAATTTTATCTTGACCCTCCTTGATTGCCACACGACAAGAAAACGACGAAGCTACAAGCTCAGTATAAGTCGATGCTTGACGTACACAAAAAAAAAACCAAGAGCAAGACGTTTCTCTTAATAGCGATGGGGGAGAGCATTCTTAGACTAGAACTTGGGAAATTATGCTGATGATCATAGAAGGGGAGTGAATGGAGTAGGGAGCAATCTTGCTTAATTGCCCGCTAAGAATTGTTAAAGATTGCATTTTGAAAGACAAATGCCATTTGATTCAAGTAAGAAAAATATATAAATATTTTTTTTCTTATTGTTTTGATGTACAAAGTACTTATATTAAATTGAAGTATATTTTTATAAAATTTCAAAAGATGTGGTGGCAAGAATAAATTGTTTTTATCTTTTTATTTTTTTGTTTTTATAAAATGTGTTGGTGATTAGGTAAAATGTATAGGGCATTAAGGTGACAGAATCTGGTGTGGTAATCTCATTAAAGCTAAGATTGAATTGTCCATATAGAGTTTAATATTACAAAAATTCAATTTATGTCTTTAAGAAGTTCATTTTTTGTTTGTTTTAATGTGGTCGGAACACAGAGTTGTATTTTTTAATTTGATATACACCGTAAATGGGTGTATTGTTTTTTAGAATGGAGGTTTGAAGACCTATTTATTTTATAAATTTAATAAGCACACCCTGAACTAAGTCAATTTTGGAGATTTAATTTATTGTTTTTTTTTTTATAAAATGTGATCACATTTTTAATTTAAACGTCATCCAAAGTGTGACCAATTCTATTTATTTAAATACTTACTGATAGCATTTTAAGGATTTGAAAGAAATCGTTCACCTAATTAGCATATTACAGAGTCGATACTAGTTCACACATCATAAAACTACAGTACCTACGGAATGAAATGAAACTTGATTATACGCCTAACTGCACCATAAAATTTGTTTGTTGGATACAAAAAATAAATAAAAATTCTTATGGTTTATGTAAATACTAGTGTTATTGAATGGATTAAAATAAGTTTTAGTAGTTTTAGGCTTGAATAATCTCTTCGGTTTTTTGGTTTTGTTTGCTTCGTAGACTTTTCTTGAAAGCCATCCTCACACGTTTTCCATGATTGGAGAATATGGGGGCCATGGTAATAGGTTCACATTTTGCCCCTGAATTTAGGCTTTTGTTGTCCGTGCGTTATGTATTGGTGTATTATATTGTTGGAAAGCCCATCATTGTCCGCCAAATAGTTCAGAAAACTGCGGAAAAGCTCCACGGTAATTGCTCCCCATACCATTACACCACCTTCTTTTCTTTCTTTTTTCAAAATTGAATTCTTCCTTTTTTAAATCATGGAAAAGCAGCTTTATCCATCAGGCCCGTCCAAATTAATTTTTTTTTTCATCGGAAAAGACGACGGTATGCCAAGCTCGATTCAACCTGATGTGATTTGTAGCAAAATTAAGGCGTTGGCTCATGCGTGCAGCATTCAATGGCGTTTTTTTCTTCATTTCTTTATGTCGTATATGGTCTGCTTTCTGTTTCACCCGAACAACAGTCGATCTACTAGCATTTACCCCAGATTCTTTTATGGAAAGCCTTGAATTTGAATAAGCAGCTCGCACTATCGCCTGCCTTTCCTGAAATGATGTGACTTTCTTGGCTCTTCCCTTTTGGTTTTTCCATACCTCCCTGGATCCTTGAGGTAGTTGTATACAACATTTGAACTTCTTGGTTAACCCTTACCTCTACCCATACTTCTTGATTCTATCAAATTAAAAATCGTTCTAAGCTCCCAACCAATCAGGTTTTCCTTTTATCTGATCTAAACACGTTAATAGGTAAATTAAGATCTTGTCCCTATCCATGTGACACAAAAAACAGGTACTTTTTTGACCTTCTTCGGAAAAAACCTCATAAAACTTGTATTTATCAACTAAATCTAACTTGCAATACAAACTTGATTCATACTTCATTCATTCCACATTTGGGTTTTTCCAAAAAACTTAAGATTTTGAAAAATAACGAAAAATAAAAACGATAAAATGTTGTCCCTATCCATGTGACACGAAGTGTATACCAATATTTATTTAAAAGACGGTGTTTCATTTGTTTTACTCTTTAAACTGCAATTGGAAGCTTTTTGAAATTTTCAAATATTTGCTTAAAAAGTTAATTTAGATGTAAGTTTGCAAGATCCAAACAAAAGACGGAATCCCAAATTTGTCAAAAATGTCATCCTCTATATTCTTATACGAAAAATTCATTATGGCCGGCTTTATTGTTGAAGAAATATCAAACAATGATCATAGGGGTCACCAAAATGTGAATTTTTGAAAATTTTAAGGCGTCTCAATTATGGCTTGTGGATTATGATCACTATAAATTAGACAATGTTGCTTGTTTATTTATTTATTTAATCAAAAATGAGCTTAATCGCTAAACAAAATTTTCTTTCGAAAATCGGGATCGGTCGCCATATCTTTTAGTGCCATATACAAATACGCTTGATGGTTGTTTGGCTTCAATTTTTGGACGAGTTGTATTTTGAAAGCCAAGATCCTTCCAAAAAATCTTCCATAAAGTGGATGGGTACAGCTCCATTTTTTGTGCCCAATGGCGGATGGAAATATTTAGGTCTTTTTCAAAACTGAGTTTTTGAGGATTCCCATTATCCACTAAAGTAAACGTGGTGCGAAATCAACACATAGTTGTTTGAATTACTGACTCTGGTGGGCAGTTATGTCGACCGAATTATTTGAGGCAGCGTGCGATGCGTCACGCGAACCGGACCATTATTTTAGAATTAAATTTGCACGAATTGCAAACGTCGCCCTCATGTAAATAGTCCTTAAGTCCATTCAATATAAAATGGCAAACCAAACTAAGCATAAATCAAGTAACAGCTGTCAAAATGACCAACTTCGAAAAAATTAGATTGAGAACACGTTCAAAAAAACACTCGTTAAATTTCAATAATGTTTAACATTTGCATATATGTATGTTTACTTAAGAGATATAGAAAATTAAATTCCTTACACCTTCAAAATAGGCACTTAATATTAATATAAAAATAATTTAAATGAGAAGTAATCATTTTTAAGGGAAACCCCACAAGAAATAACCCTTATATGATACTTAAGAACTAAAAATTTCACATTGATTCAAAGCGATACAAACAAAATAATTAAAAAGATTAAAAATTAGCTCATTATGCGAATAAGAACATCTTCTGAAAAAAATGTCTTGCAAATTATTAATTACATTAATCATGAAGCCTGGAGTGTAAAATAATGCATTGGCAACTTAAGCATTAATTTTAGTATCTTGTTTTGCACTCTTTGAAGTTTCAGCGTAGTCAAACCGAACTAGAACACCATAAGTGAGTATAGACTGGAAGATAGTTTTGAATATCAAAATTTTTCAAAGATTTGATTTGCGGTTTATGAACGTGGCAATCGTGTTAGCGATATGCTTGTCGAAAGTCAATTTCTTGTCAAGTGTTACCCCTAAGAACTTGCAGTTTTGAGACCAAGCGATATCGACAGAGTTTAGCAAAAAACTTTATATTAACTTAAGAAGATATGACGGAAAACCAAACATCATAAGTTTGTAAATTAACCCCGTCGTGCCATACAGTGTTAAAGGCTTTTTCGATGTCCAAAAGTACTAGACCAGTCGATAATTTTGAGTTAATGTTACTTTTGATTTTATTTTTAATTCTTAAAATTTTATGGCTTGTAGAGTGACTAGCTCAAAGTCCAAACTGCTCATTAGGGTATATGTTTCCATCCTCGATATGGTTAAGTAGTCGTCGATTAATAAGCTTTTCAAGCAGTTTACTAACCCATCTTAAAAAACTAATAGACCTTTAACTATTAGGATTATCCTTTGCTTTACCAGGTTTGCAGATAGCTTTTGCTTTCTTCCAATCATTCGGAAAATACGAAAGAATCGTACAACAATTGAAAACCATTGTAAGATATTTGTTGGCCGTTGATTGTAAGGCTCTAATTAACCTGTTGCTCATACCATCAAGACCAGATGATTTTTTGGGTTTTAATTCTTTAATTAACTCCTTCAAAGAACTATTTTTAAAAAAGTTGTTAGTATTTACGGAACTCGGTAAGGAATTGAGCTTAATGAGCTTATCTTTTGCAATATTTTCAATATCAATGTCACTGAGATGGGATGGTACTAAATGATTTTTCCAAAGCGGTTACAACCATTGACTCTAAGAGGCGGAATGATTGAATTTCTTTGTAATAGTTGTTGTTACCTTCCAAAAAGGTTTGAATCCCTTATCAAAACTGGATAAGGGGTTCCATTTTTTATTTTTAAAGGAGACCAAGAAATAATTCATTTTGGGGCCAAATTTTACGAAAGCTGAATGCGTAGTTTTAAACTATCCATTTCTTAATAAGAAATAAATCTTTCATTTAAGATTTCATTTCAAAAATTACTTACATATATGTATGCATAGTTTTGGTATATTTGGTTTCGTTTTACTAATATATTATTTCTTATTTTCTTGCAGGTAAGAAAACCCAATTGGAATAATAATTGATAGCAAATTAGTAAGTGTAAATTGTGATAAAAACATAAATTTATATTCTTGTGTTAAATAAATAAATAAAATTAGGTGGGCAACAGTCCGTTGCGCCAGGGCCTAGTGACTTACAACTTTCAACCATTCCTGTGTGCGAGCAATTGCAGGGATGGAGGGGACCTACAGTTTATATGCCGAATCCAAACGGCTAATTTGAGAAATCACTTTTTCATGACAAGAATTACTCTTGGAGAATTTGTCAATTCTTCGCAAGAGGCAGTACCCGTGAAAAAAACTTTAGGTGGCACAGGCAGGGATCGAACCCAAGACCTCTCGCATGACAGTCCAACGCACTAACCATCATACCACGGGTACTCAATATTCTTGTGTTAACTTGGCTTTAAAACTTTTTGAAGTTTCTTTACTCATCAACTAATATTTTCATAAGTATTAAACTACAAAAAATACTCCTGGCCTCCATACTATAAAAAATGATCCAACGGATGCCGTCTTAAAAGTCTGGAAATACTCATGATATCATCTTCTAAATACTTATTGAAAAACAAATCTTTTTTAAATTGAAATTGGATTAAAACTATTCAAAAGTTTTGTTACAGTATAGTTAACAAAAATTGTAATTAAGTATACATACTATTTTGAGACAAGTCATCTATTTAGATGGTATATTAATTCCCATATAACACCATAATATTCCATCAGATTATCTTATTCAACGAAATTATATATACATTTTTAACTTCCCATAGGAAGTTATTGTAATAGGTCCGATTTGACAAATTGAAAAGAGGCTGGGATGCGACCCACACTGATAACTTCCCATCCCGTCTATCCATTTGTCTTGCTTAAAAGTTTGTCTAAATGTATCAATTCTTACCAAATTTGCGTTCTATTTTTTGTAGATTTTATTTTTTTTATGAAAGAACGGACTGTTGGATTCTTATAAAAAAATTATTGAATATAAAAAACAATATTTTCTGTGAAATAAAATAAGTTTGAAGCCAATATTTTTAATTTTTGAAAAGCTATTTGAGCCGAAAATCAATTTTTACCAACTTTTATAAATTTTTTTTGTTTAGGTTTTTATTTTTTTGTAAAAAAACTGTCAATTCGATTTTTCTCAAAATTTGTCCTAATGTTGAAAACAACATTTTTTATAAGTTAAAATTAGTTAGAAGCCATAATCTCAAATTTTTGAAAAGATATTTAAGTCGAAAATCAATTTTTACCAACTTTTGTTAAATTTTTTTTTCGGTTTTTAATTTTTTGTAAAAAAACTGTCAATTCTATTTTTTTCAAAATTTTACTGAATGTTGGAAACAACATTTTTTGAAAGATAAAAGTAGTTTAAAGCCAATATCTCAAAGTCTTGAAAAGATATTTGAGTCAAAACTCAATTTTTACCAACTTTTTTTAATTTTTTTTTTTAGGTTATTATTTTTTGTAAGAAAACTGTCACTTCGATTTTTCTCAAAATTTTTCCTACTGTTGAAAACAATATTTCTTATAAGTTAAAATTAGTTAGAAGCCATAATCTCAAATTTTTGAAAAGATATTTAAGTCGAAAATGAATTTTTACCAACTTTTGTTAATTTTTTTTTCGGTTTTTAATTTTTTGTAAAAAAACTGTCAATTCTATTTTTTTCAAAATTTTACTGAATGTTGAAACCAATATTTTTTGAAAGATAAAAGTAGTTTAAAGCCAATATCTCAAAGTTTTGAAAAGATATTTGAGTCAAAACTCAATTTTTACCAACTTTTATTTTTTTTTTTAGGTTATTATTTTTTGTAAAAAAAACTGTCAATTCGATTTTTCTCAAAATTTTATCAGATGTCAAAAACATTATTCTTCGTTGCACAAAATTGTTTTGGAGATGAAATCATATTTTAGTCGTAAAATTTTCGAAGTGACAAATTTTTTTTTTCAGTTTTTTTGATTTATAAAAAAAACCGTTAATTGAATTTTTTTCTAAAAATATAATTGTTTTGTATCGCGTTATAATATATAATACAAAATTTAATTCAAGTCTCTAGCGTCATTGGTTCATGAAATATTTAGGGTTAACCAAAATTTTCACCTTTTTTTTAAACTGCTATGGTAAAAAAACCACCCACGCAATTTTCTTGAGAGCCCTTTCTGCATCTTTTTGCCTTATTATCTGTATAACAAAATTTATTTGAAGTCGATATCTCTTCTGGTTCTTGAGCTATGGACGACGAAAAAAACGTCGCGAACGTACGGACGTACGGACGTACGGACGTACGTACACACGCACGCACAGACATCTTTCTAAAAATCTTTTATTTCGACTCTAGGGACCTTGAAACGTCGAGAAATGTCAAAATTTTCAATTTGTCAAATCGGACCCATTACAATAACTTCCTATGGGAAGTTAAAAATTTTGACATTTCTCGACGTTTCAAGGTCCCTAGAGTCGAAATAAAAGATTTTTAGAAAGATGTCTGTGCGTGCGTGTGTACGTACGTCCGTACGTCTGTACGTCCGTACGTCCGTACGTCCGTACGTCCGTACGTCCGTACGTTCGCGACGTTTTTTTCGTCGTCCATAGCTCAAGAACCAGAAGAGATATCGACTTCAAATAAATTTTGTTATACAGATAATAAGGCAGAAAGATGCAGAAAGGGCTCTCAAGAAAATTGCGTGGGTGGTTTTTTTACCATAGGAGTTTAAAAAAAAGGTGAAAATTTTGGTTAAACCTAAATATCTCATGAACCAATGACGCTAGAGACTTGAATTAAATTTTATATTATATATTGTAACGTAATACAAAACAATTATATTTTTGGAAAAAAATCCAATTAACGTTTTTTTTTATAAATCAAAAAAACTGGAAAAAAAAATTTGTCACCTCGAAAATTTTACGACTAAAATATGATTTCATCTCCAAAACAATTTTGTGCAATGAAGAATAATGTTTTTGACATCTGATAAAATTTTGAGAAAAATCGAATTGACAGTTTTTTTTACAAAAAATAAAAACCTAAACAAAAATTAATAAAAATTGGTAAAAATTGATTTTCGACTCAAATATCTTTTCAAAACTTTGAGTTATTTGCTTTAAACTACTTTTATCTTTCAAAAATATTGTTGTCAACATTCAGTAAAATTTTGAAACAAATCGAATTGACAGGTTTTTTACAAAAAATTAAAAACCGAAAAAAAAAAATAAAAAAAAGTTGGTAAAAATTGATTTTCGACTCAAATATCTTTTCAAAAATTTGAGATAACGGCTTCTGACTAATTTTAACTTATAAGAAATATTTATTTCAACATTCGATAAAATTTTGAGAAAAATCGAATTGACAGTTTTTTTTACAAAAAATAAAAACCTAAACAAAAAAATTGATAAAAGTTGGTAAAAATTGTTTTTCGACTCAAATATCTTTTTAAAACTTTGAGATATTGTTGTCAACATTCAGTAAAATTTTGAGAAAAATCTAATTGACAGGTTTTTTACAAAAAATAAAAACCTAACAAAAAAACAATACTAAAACTTGGTAAAAATTTACTTTCGACTCAAACAGCTTTTCAAAAATTACAAATATTGGCTTCAAACTTATTTTATTTCACAGAAAATATTGTTTCTGATATTCAGTAATTTTTTTAATAAAAATTCAACAGTCCGTTTTTTCATAAAAAAATAAAATGTACACAAAATAGTACGCAAATTTGGTAAAAATTGATACATATAGACAAACTTTTAAGCAAGACAAATCGACAGACGGGATGGGAAGTTATCAGTGTGGGTCGCATCCCAGCCTCTTTTTTTGAATTTTCTTTTCTGCTGTATAGATTTTTTTGAGTTCTTAAATGTCAAACCACCCTGTAAAAATATGCTTTTGTTTTTTTAATCGGAAAATATGCAAAATTAAAACGAAAAACATGTAAATATATGTATATTTGAAAACTTGTTCAACGAATTTGAAGTTTTATACTAATTTTTTTCAAACGAAAAGCTTTATAAAAAGTGTTTAAATATTTTCTAAGAACAAAATTTCAAAATAAGTAGTATCTTATACATTTTCTTAAAATTTAATACCTAATTTATTTTCTTGTCTTAAAACAAATCCCATAATATCAAATGAAATCAATATACAACAAACCATATAAATTCTGTGTAGACATCTTTATCTACCTATTTAATCAATATTTTATCCTTTTAATGTTATCCGTTATTTGAAGAAAAAGAAAAGATAAATTATTTGGTTAAAGATTTATAGTATCATATTCTACCAGATGATACACATTCATAACATAACACATTTCACGTTAGTACATATGTAATATATGTATGTATTATAGATCAACACCTTTTTGTTACTTAAATATTTTATGTCAGTTTTATAGCATGTACATAAATACATATGTTATGTATTATGTATAGGTACCTATTACACTTTTAGTTTTTTTTTGTTATTTGAAAAAATAGCTGAGTTTTCATATAGTAGGTATATAAATATGTTTCGTTTGGACGTAATAGGCATTCAAGGACTAAATGTGCATTGGTTTTTTTGACCATCTGGCAAATTGGTTAACATAAAACAAATGGTGGTGTATATAAGAAGTATGTTAAAATTGATTACAGGTTCGAATATGTTTTTACTTTTCGAAAAAATACCTTCTATTTTTAAAGGAAGGATATAACATCCATAAGCTTAATTTACTTAAAATCAGTGATTAATTTGTTTCTATAAATACGTGTATCAATAATTATATTTATATTTATATTTATATCTATATTTATATTTATATTTATATTTATATTTATATTTATATTTATATTTATATTTATATTTATATTTATATTTATATTTATATTTATATTTATATTTATATTTATATTTATATTTATGTTTATATTTATATTTATATTTTTATTTATATTTATATTTATATTAATATTTGATTTATTATAGAAATTTTAAAACAAAGTGAACCATTTACCCCAAAAACGTTACGAAATAAGGACGCCGCCGTTTTGAGTTACCTTTCAAAACCAATAATTTTAAAAGTCCACCAATTGGAAGTTATCATTTGATTTTAATATTTCGCACACACTAAGATATTGCTCTTAAGGTTTAGATTATCAAAATTGGTTGGAACAACAAAAGTTGGTTAAGGCAGTCCACATTCTTGATGTGCGGCTGAAGGTTTAGCATATCAGTGAAAGAATCAAATTCACCATGCTTCGTGTGAAAAATTTATTTACAATTATAATTCGCACAAAAATGATTCCACTCAAGATCAAAGTAACTATACAATGAAAAGACACAGACACACTGTGAATAAACCTTTACGATCCATATTAGGTATTATTTATTTCTATCTATCAATCAATACCAAAAACCTTGTCCTTCTAAATAGAAATCATTATTTGGGAAAAGAAAACAACAAAAGAATAAACTTGATGCCACCAATATTGAATTTGTAGTCTTGCACTTACCTACCCAAATATTAACCTAAATATATAAACTTATTTATCAGTAGCTGGGCTACTTACATCGATTGTGACAACCCCCAAAAACTATACTTTGGGTGAGAGAGACGGATACGAAGACGACTTACAGATAGAATTATCGTCAATATCTGTAGCTGAAGCCCATCTTTTTTTATACGTTTGTAGGTTAGGTACATGTATCGTCCTTTTTCGGTTCTATTTACGACTTCAGTTTTGGACAGGCTAACAAAAAAAAAAAAAGGACGAACCAATAAAAAAAAAATAACAAGAAAATACCTTAGCGAATAAAATTCCCTTTTGCTTTTATATCCGAAGAAAAGGGAGAAATAGAGGAACATTTATCGATATTGGCATATGAGTAGTATCCTTATGGAGAGATAGTATATGTATTGGCTTTTATTATTGTTTTTACTGTTATTGTCCTTGGAAATATTGTCGTTTGCTATTTGCTTTGGTTTTTGTTGTTGTTGTTGTTTTTGTTTTTGGTTTTGTTTTTGTTTTTCTGAGTCGCTTGATATCATTGTTTTGTTCGTTTATCGTATTAATTCTTTATTGTGATTATTTCCTTAGAAATTGGTTGTAGCTTTTAGTTATGGTTATTAGCAAATAAAATTAAGGCAAGAGTCCTGATATTGAAGCGGATATTAAATTGGATATTGACGTACATATGTACCTACCTTTCTCCAGAAGGTAAGAAAGACAAAACAAAAAATTTTATTGTGTATTTGATTTTTCAATAATGATTTATTGCTCAGCAGCTAAGATATAGAAATACTATAAGATTCAATATGTTTACGGTGGGTTATGTCAAAAATATTAATTTATTACCAAAATTAACTGATAAGAGATATATTTTTAATGAAAATCAAGATATGCTTTCAACAAAAAAATTATGCAAAAATTTAATCGAAGGAATGACATCATTTGACTTTGACAGGGCTACGACACTCTTAGAGTTAATAACAATACAAATCCTTGGCTTTGTAAGAGTATGGGGATTGACTTGGCGTAAGAAGTTTTGAACCTTTTTAAACAGGTCAGAAATAACATCGTTCTTTGCCTGATATTCATAAAGAGAGCTTTACACTATCAGATCTCGGCGTAGAAAAGTTAATACAAGCTATATCTTACGAACAAAGAATTGCCAACAATTGCCAAATGTCCTCATGGGGCTTAGTGCAGTGTTAGTAGTTAAGCGAAACGTATGAAGTTGCGTTAAAAATATTCTATCCTATTCTTGTGGATCTCGTAAAAAGATGTGTCAGAACAAAGTGTTATATACAGGGAGAGTAGTGAAATTCTTAAGACCAACGTTTAAAAAATTTTAACACAGAGTTGGCTTTACTAACGATCGAATTAATATGCTCCATGAAATCGAGATTAGAACTAAAAAGAATGTCTAGATCTTCAAAACTATGAACGCGATGTATAGAGTGCTGCGATATTTTATAATCAAACAAACTTGAAGAACTAGAAGTAATTGGGTTAAAGTTTAGCCCATTCTTTTTGCACCAAATAATAAAACTGTTATAAAACTGTTAATATCCTCTTAGAGTTCTAATCGATCGCTTTAGAGATTTCATGTTTTTGAAGATTTCCATATCATCCGCACATAATAAAATGTTACTGTATCGTACAAAAAGGGGTACATCATTGATAGCTAATATTAAGAGAAGAGGTCCTAAATGACTACCCTGGGGAACTCCTGATTTGGCAATGAAAGGGTTGCAGAAATAAAATGTGAGGAGGAAACTTCATTGTCTTAAGCTTAAATGTGATGATATCATGAGGAAGTTGGTCAAACGCTTTAGAATAATAATAATAATAAAACTCTTGACATTTTTAATGCCAGACTTCTTATACCGCTTTTTACAGACTGGTTTAATAAGCTTTCTTTCGTATGGTTCGCATTTTACCTAAGCTTAAAGATAGTGCAAATATGCGAAGTAGGGAAGCTGCCACTACTGAATTACATTTTTTGAAGACAATTGGAAGAATTCCATCTGGACCAGAGGAATAATCGTCTTTAAGTAATGCCAAGTAATGCAAGATTTTGTCCAACATCATTTGAACATTATTTTTTTTTATAATTAGAGAACACTAAAAGGGTTTTTTATACCTTTAATATGCCAAAGACACAGTGTGAGCATTAGGAAAAGAGGAAAGGGTTGTATAGGAGGTGTCGGTGTACATTGATACATTGTACGCGTGGAAAGGCGTTCCACATTCGCGTAGTACGGCTAAAAAATGAATCTCTGTATATCATAGTACGGCCGAAGTTGGGCTCAAGGGTAAACTGATGGGCATTCCTAGAAGCGCGGGTGTTACGGTTAAATTGTTTAAGGGGAGGAATGCAACTGGCTATTTCACTAGAGCATAGTCCGTTAAAATAACGGTAAAAAAGGGTTAGACAAGAAACCTTGCGTCGATGTTCGAGTGACGTAAACGAGTTGATGATGTTAATGTCACCAATCATTTTAAAAGCTCTACTTTGAATACTGTCCAAGAGGCTTAAATAAGTTACTGGAGCACCAGCCCAGAGATGAGAGTTATATTCAAGTTTCGGACGTATATAGGTTTTGTAGATTGTAGCCAGATCAGACGGAGAGACAAATTTCTTGCAAGGTCTCAAAAAACCTAGACATCTTGCGGCATTTTTGGCAACATCGCGTATGTGATCGCTTCACAAAAGGTGGTTATGCTGATGCACATTCCGAGGATGTCGAGATTTTCCGTTTCGTTGGGCACACCAGCATTTATTTTATGGGTTTCAGACTTGAATACGTCCAAAACAACTTGTATTGAACGGTTCGAAAAAAAATTTTTAATCCAACGAAGAAGAGATTCGTCAATACCGAAAGCACGCATTTTCGATAAGAGAGCAAGATGCCAGACTTTATCAAATGCCTTTGAAATATCAAGTACAATAATCTTACTTTCTCCAAAACGATGTAAAGATTTGTTCCACTGTTCGGTGAGATGAACCATGAGATCACCAGTGGACCTATTGCTACGAAAGGTAGTCTAGGGCAGTCTGAAAAGTATAGAAAGAAATTATCATCTATTTTTACAAGAGTATCAACGAAAGATTGCTGAAAGTTGCTAGCAAGCGCGTTACAAATTTCTGGAGTACTAAACTAAGTTTGTCTTTATTATAAGTAAAATGTTTGTTTTATATAAACAAATTTTCAAAAGCTTTTAGGATCAAGCTTAAGAGAACTCTCCATATCTATAAGATATTCGGCATATAAATAATTTGAGAGAGATTTAAACTCTTCAAAGAGGATAACATATACTTCATGATCTTCAGTTGACAAGCTTTTTATAAGATGTTTCCAAGCCTTGTTTTTCTTGTTTCGAAGAATTCTAAACTCTTTCGTATAAGATGGATGACAATAACGGGGGGTTTCGTATTGAATCCCCAAAAAAAAAGAATCCCCACAGGATAATATCTCAAAACAAATTTAATACATTTTGATAATATCCCCAGAGACGTAAGACAAATGGACAAAATCCCCAACTAAATAATTTATTTTGCCAAAATCCCCACAAAATCTCCAAATCCCCAGTATCCGTGCATTCTTCTCTTATTGTGATATAAATAAATGATAATGATGAACACTTTCCAAACAAAAACTCACTATGAAAGCATGCACTTCTCAGTCTGACGCGCGCGATTTAATCGAATGATTCACTACTTGAACATAATTGTTTTGGGGATGTTCACTTGGGGAATCTCGCCCTGGGTATTCTCTCTTTAGAATGTTTGCTGCTGGGGATTATGGATTTGGGGATTTTCCTTTGGGGATTATATCTTTGGGGGAAATTATTACCAACCCAAAAACGGGAATATTTGGATATTTTAAAAGGAACGATATCTTTAATGCAGGATTCCACTACATTGCTAAAGTATGAAACTTCAAAACGTCATTTAAAATTGGTATATTCTCAATACCACAAGTAAATAGATGATCACAGAGTTCCTGAACATTAGCTTTCTGAAAGTCAAAAGAATATGAACAGTCATGTGAGTTACTATTTTTTAGTAAATGACCGCCCAAGTCAAGAAAAACGTTAAGTGGGGTATGGTATTTATCTATATTCGATATAGCAAAGTTTGATTGAACTACTGCCGTACTAATAGCTTCAGATAAAAAAACTAAATCGAGTTGTCGGTTTAAAGAATTTTTAATACAGCTAACTTGCTGTAAGTCCTTGGAGATAATATTATCTAATAATAGAAGCTCCTGTTAAGACGAACTCAATGATGCTTCTTAGTAAGAATCGTCTTCTGATGTGACCTAGTTAATGTATGGGAGGTTAAAGTCACCTAAAAGAAGAATGTTGCTATCCAAACCAGCTATGTCCTTGATGTGATAAGAGCACGAGCGAGTTCAAGAAAAGGCAGAGGATTGGCTTTTTGGAGAAATGTAGACATTTAAAACAAATAAATATTTTGACCGCAACGATATTTGAACACAAATAATTTAAATTGTCAGGTTAAAAGGGAATGTTATGGAAGTCGTACAAAAATTATTTCTAATAGCTAAATAAGTACTCCTAAGCTAATTCAAGATTACTGCTATCCTATGATGATGCCTACATCCCCTGTATATTTCGCAACTGTATTAATTTGCTAGGTACATTGCTATCCTTGTGAATACTTGCCATATACATTATCTAACCGTATTGAAGAAGTCATAAAGTAGCGTGTGTCTTTGTTGAAACTAATGCAAACGGAAAAAAAAGTTTGGGAAAGGTCAAAAGGTTATGGCAATTACGAAATCCAACTTATGGACTTCTAAATAGCGCAACAAAAAGTTTTTTTTTTAAATAAAACAAAAACGGTTTTGGATATTAATGAAATTCTTTTTTCCTGTGAAAGTACTTCCTATTCCATTATGCATGGAACTCTATTTCTTTTACACGCTTGAAAAGTCCAGACGCTCAATCCAATTTTCGACGGTTTTCTAGCATAAATCGGCCGATACTGCTGCAATTTCACGTTCGATATTCGTTCGAAGTCGATCAATCATCACTTGTTGGCATAGACCATAGACTTAACGTAGCACCACACGAAATAGTCTAACTGCGTCAAATGGCATGACCGAAGCGGCCAAGCGACTGGACCGTTTCGTGAGATAACACGTTCTCCAAATCTGGTTTCCAATAAATTGATTGTGACATTCGCTGTATGGCTTGTGGCACCACCCTGTTTGAACCACATGTCCTCCAAGTCCATATCATCCAATTGGGGCCAAAAATATTCGCTTATCATTGAACGGTAGCGATCCCCATTTACAGTAACGTGCCGGTCTTGGTCATCACGGAAGAGGTACGGCCCAATGACGCCGCCGGCCTATAAACCAAACCAAACCGTAATTTTTTCGGGAAGCAATGATTACTCATGGAGACGTGTGGATTGCTGTCTGACTAATACCACATATTTTGTTTATTGACGAAGCCATTCAGCCAGAAATGAGCCTCATCGTTGAAGATGATTTTTCGATGAAAATCTGAATCATTTTCAAGTTTTTGCTCAGCCCAATTCACGAACATACTACGCTTCTGTAGGTCAAGCGGCTTCAGTTCATGCGTCAATTTAATCTTGTAAGGATGTAGGTCAAGATATTTTCGCAAAATTCGCCCCAACGACGTCACAGAGATATCCAATGCTTTAGAACGACGCACGTGTGAGAGACGAATTTGGGGTTTCTGCAACTGAAGACTCAGCGGCAGCAATATTCTCGACACTACAGGCACTTCTTTGTTTCACTGGCATGGAAACATTTTGTACTGTGCCTGTGGATTCAAATTTGTCCACTAGTCGTTCATTTGTTGATCTGCTAGGATGATTATGACGACCATAAATTGGACGTAGCGCTCTTAACGTTGAGGCCACTGACTCCGAATTTAGTAAATTCGTAGTAAATTTTAATAATTTCGACTCGTTTTTGGCTCGTATATCTTTCCATCACAAAATGGCAAACCTTACTGAAGAGAAATTTCAAAAGAGCTTCAAGAAATATGGCGTCGTTTGCTGTCACTTTTGTAGCGTCCCTGTTGGAAAACCCTGTATATTGGATTTCAGTATGAAAACTTTGTTATCTATTCAATATATCCTACCGCAAACCACTCTGATTCTATCCAATCAAAGTAAACTCGATTACAGTCAACATCGCTGACGAGAATGCCGTTTAGCAGAAATCCACTAGAGAGAAAAATCAGCTTATCTAAAAAACTTTTTTCATCTTCAAGTATTTAATTTTATATTTTTATCTTTATTATTATTGTTTTTAGGTTTTAAGTGCCACTTTATGAAATTCTTAAATCAGTTTTCTATTTCTAGAAAAATCCTTTTTTCATTTATTCATCCAACCGACATTGGTTAAAGGAGGATTTGACCAAACAAAATAAAGACTATTCTGACCCTCCGTGATCCGCAAGGTAGTCACTTAAGTCCAATGTTTTTTTATTTTATTTATCAAAATTGTTTACTTTTTGAATATGTAGTTCTTGACTTCACACACCTTTTGTCCAAGAAATGTTCTGATATGTTTTGTCTCTAAGTCTTCGTCTCTAATCTTATTCAACGCATTAAGTTATTAACCCGAATGTAGCTTCGAAGACCTTCATGGGACAAACGCTATATTAAATCCCTCCTTGCAATGACCGTTTACTATAAATTAATCCTTTTGAAAATCAACGGATTATATCAGAAATCATCTTAATTCACGCCAAAATTATTGGTATACTGAGTGCGATTTCATTTGAAATAAACCGACGAACGTAATCTAAAGTCAATGACACTATCCGCATCCTCATGACATCACGCACTAATCCTTTACTTCATAAATGCTGCTTTGATATTGAAGGATACCGTCCTTTTTGGGGTTAATTTAATTTTGAAATTTAAGTCAACTTATACTCATCTTCTTGAAGGTTCTTGTAGGGGTAATAACTCCTACGACCTTTAGAAACCACAACTGCATATCTGACATATATTTGTTCCTTCAAACTAATAAGAAATTATTAATAAAAATATGCAAGCAAAATGTGCCACATAAGGTCCTTAATAATTTAAATATCATTGCAAACAACAAATTTCCTACCAAGTCAAATAAATTTTTATTAAAATTAATTTCCTTGGAAAACTCTTAAAAACACGGATTACATCGATTTTTGTTTATGTAAATTTTTACTTTGTAGCTTTTATTTATTTCAACACAAAAAATGTATATCATTTGCCAAACAAGTCTTAAATAAAAATAAAAATCTTACATATACTACATTATCAGCACACAAAATAAGCACCAACAAAAACTGAAAAGTAGCTTCCAAGATTACATCTCATACAATTTCTGTGGTTATTTCTAGATCTTTTTATCCAACAGAAATGCCCACATCATCCCCCCAATTAGGGTTGCTCGCTGCCATCCAGCATCACCAGAAAAGCATTCAGAGATTCCAACATTCAGGGGTCCGCTCTCACATGAAAAAACATCAGCTTTAAAAGGATGAAATATGTTCTTAATAAGCCAATTATTATGATTCACGAAGGAAAAGAAGGTGGAATGGAAACAAAAATCACTTTGCAATTTGAGTGGTACCTAACCATTGAAATAAAGGACTACAAGATTTCCCTGCTATAAAAATGTTCTTGAAGAGCGAGGTTTTCTTCGGTGAGTAAACACTCAAGTACCTTTCGAACCAACCTACCGACCTACCTTCTGATGATATCGTTCCTTGCTTTGGTTAGTTCTTATATTCGCTTATACCGAATACAGAAAAATAAAACAGGTCAAACGATTTGGCCAAAATATTATGGAAAAAAAAGTAAACCATGAAAGGCTTGCTTGTTTGTATAAATTTTAAAGGATACTGAACTATACAACACTCTCTTTCAAAAATCGAAGCACGTCCTTTTTAACAGATCCTCTTTCTTCCTCAACTTACCGTAGGTGAATAAGGACGTACCTATACCTACATCTATATAATTTTTTACCTTCTTAGCTCCTTTTTTTTTTATTTTTTATTTTCTTGATTTCAGAAGAGAAAAATCCTATTCTTAAGGATATAATGGAAAAATTGGAAAATGTGTCCAGATATAAAATGTAGCTTAATTCATTTATTGTGTTTCTGTGTGATTTTTCGATTTAAGCCATTTACTTAATGTAGCTTAATTCATTTATTGTGTTTCTGTGTGATTTTTCGATTTAAGCCATTTACTGGTCTTGATAAAAAATATTGTATCGGGTCAGACATGATATTATAACAAGAGTGATGGTAATGTTTTTGATTTTTGTTATAGAACATTTAATTTGGATTTATTTTGTATTTTAATGTTTTTACTTAAACTTTTGACCATCAGGAATATAATTTTCAAAATAAGCTTCTTAATAGAAAGAAAAGTTGGTTTTTTGAGCTTACCCTGAAATGTTGTTAGAAAAAAAATGTTGTGCTTTTTCTTTTAGGACGTAGTTAGTTGAAGTGAATTCCCCTTTAGGTGCTTAACTTAAAATTTCATTTACAACTGCTTTAGTACACCCAGCATAGTTTTTTAGGACAAGTTTCCTATAAATAGGTAATGTTCTCGATGTCGCAGTGGTCCATTGTCTACGTTGTCAGAAAACCAAATTTTTTTAAGTTTTTCGAATTTCTACAATATCATCAGTTTTATCCAATGGTTTTTAGTGGTCTTAATTTAAATCCGATTAAATTAATGTATCACGTCAGGTTTTTGAGATGTCACTTTTTAAAATTTGAAAAAAAAACGTATGATAGGCTTCTAAAATTGATGAAGTAGAGATTTCAATGTATACAATTCTTTATGGCTTCAACATTCGGGTCAAACAACACCCGAGGGAGTGTGTGCTGAGATCTTCGCTGAGTTGAACCTCCTAACTCAGCTGGTTAACGAGCCCACTCGATTAATGGACTTCGAAAGTCGATCAGAAAACACTCTTGACTTGGTCAGTACATCTGACTACTGTGTTATACCAGCAAATTTCTCGGGTCAAAACTCTCTAGTTATAGAAAGAGCTCCAAAGGAAATCGTTTGGCAATACGAAAAAGCCAACTGGGACGGTCTTAATAATTATTCCAGGAAATTAATTGGTCACTTTGCTTTCTTAATAGTGACGTCGAAGCCATCGCTTATATGGTCACAACTTTGATTCTCTTGGGAATGAGAACTTTTATCCCGGACAGGGTTAAAAGCATCAGACCTAAAAAAAAACGTATGGTATGATGCGAGCTGTAAAGGAATTATAAGGCCCAAAGAAGTAAGTTTCCGTTGTTTTAAGGCCAACCCAACTGAGGAGAACCGAAAAAGTTCAAGCAAGTTAGTAAGGTATGGAACTCCCATATTCGAAGGTCAATACTTTGAAATGACAAAAAATTAGAGGAATTCTTTCTCGGTTCCTACGCTTGCTGTCAATGACACTGCATTTGTTAGCTCTTTAGCCAGTTCAACGCTGTCAGTGAGTGTTATGACTGTACTCGAGCGCGTTAGTAATTCTATGCGACCAATCTTTTTGCGTACTCGTACTGTGTCAAGAGTCCTTAGAATTCTCAACACTTATAAATCCGCTTTCCTGGTTGGTATCCCCGCTATTGTTCTAAAGCGGTTTTCTTCAAAGCACTGCGTAAGCTTTTTTATCTGTTTTCCTACTCAGGCCTCTTTTCGAGCGGATGCAAAACAGCATTTGTTCAGCCCATCCGCAAAAAAAGCGAATCCTCTAATTATCGACCGATTGAACTTACTTCCCTTCGTTCCAAGGTCATGTAAACGCTGATTATTAGTTTAAGAAATATCTCGAGGACCGAAAGCTTCTTAACGACAGACAGTACGGATTTCACAGCAATAGGTCCACTGGCGATTTCATGGTTCATCTCACCGAACAGTTTTGCCCTTGATATTTCAAAAGCATTTGATGGGGTTAGGAATCGGGCTATCGAATCGAAAATGCGTGCTTTATTTTTTATGAATCCTTTCTTCATTGGATTAGTAATTACCTTTCTGATCTTTCAATTCAAGTAGTATTGGATGGGTTCAAGTCTGGAAGCCACAAAAGAAATTCTAGTGTGCCGCAGGGCTCTGCTCTATCTCCAATACTCTTTCTCGTTTTAATTAATGATCAGACAGGAGTCTGCAACTTCTAATCCAATACATTGTTTCGCTGACGACAGTACTCTTAGCTTTTTATATTCATTTTCAGACTCACATCCCTCTTCTTTGAATGTGGAACTACAACGACAAAATATGATAAGCTCATTAAATTCTGACCTAAACAGCATTGTTCAATGTGGAATAAAAACCGCATGAAATTTAATTCTTCGAAAACGCAACGTTGTTTTGTATCGTTAAAGAGATATATACCCCCCTTGCCATTATCCATGGATAGCACTTGCATCAATGAGACTACACATCTCGATATTATCGGTATATGTTTCAGCAACCACCTCTTGTGGAACGATGGCTCCAAAAATTCCGCAAGGTGTTTGGGTTTCTTAAGGTGATGCAGGAAATTTGTATCCCCTTCTGATCTGGCTGTTATCTACAAGACTTATATACGTCCAAGGCTTTAGTAAAACTTCCATCTCTGGGCTGGTGCTCCTGCAACTTACTTAGGAATCTTGGACAGTATTGAACATAGAGCATATAAATTGGTTCCTGATAATATCATCGTTAGTTCCTTTACATCGCTTGGACGTCAGACAACGATTGTACTGGCCAATAAATTGTCACACGGAACGTTGCAGGAACTAAAACCCATTTTGAAAAAGTAATTTTATAATTTGTACGTCACGTCTTTTTTGAAAGCTTTAATGAATAAAGTTTATCTAAATTGGCAGATGTGACTTCAACAATTTGGAAACTATCAATTATTAAAGTTGGACAATCTCTACCGGAAGATTTTTATTTGAGGGAAATTTCATTTAAAACTAATTTTTTCATATTCAAAGTTGATATATATAAGGTTATAGCTTCTGGTTAATTATTCTAATTTTAGCTGTAGTTAATTATTCACAAAATTCTAATATCATGTGGAAAAAACAAGTCTAGTAGAATGAATCTAGCGTAAGCTAACTGAAAAGTTATTACTAAGAGACATCCTCTAAATTAAAATCTCGCAAAACATAACAATAATGTTCAAATTATTGCCTAAGCAGTTACGTAGCTTGAGGATGAAACACGCTTAACTATTTCTATAAAACCATGCTTGGAAACCACTTCCCAAAGCTAAACTATGTTGTTAGTAGTCTTTGGTTTCCATCTCGTTTACCAGGTCTATATTGTTTTTATTTCGTTAGTAATTTTTTGAAAAGACAATCAAACTTTTATTATTTTCCAAAGTAAAACCCTGTTAAAGAGTTAAAAACATAATGCCACTCACTTGTCACGTCCCTTTGTGTTGTAGTATAAATTTCCTAAAGCATTAAAGTTAAATGTGTTATTTTTGTCGTAGTTCGGAACAAGGACATCTTGTCTCGTTTTTGCACGAGTGATTTTAGACTTTTTATGTACGAGTGGAGTATGTATATTTTTCTTTTTATTATATTGTTGATTTAACTATTCCGTGTGTCCATCTATTCGAACTTAATGTATCTTATCCGTAGACACATTTTGTATAGGTACCAAGGCCACACTCTGGTGATTTGAATCGGTTATAGGTACTTTAATGTGATTTCATAAATTACTTACTTACTTAAGGTGGCGCTACAGTCATGTGTGAACTAGGGCCTCACCCAACAAACTTCTCCATCTAGCTCGGTCCCTAGCTAGATGTCTCCATTTTCGCGCTCCAAGTTGGGTGAGGTCACTTTCCACTTGTGAGCGCCACCTGATTCGCGGTCTTCCTCTACTGTACTGTCCTGTGTTCCGTAAAGCTCGTCTTTTCATCTTCTCCTCCACTCCCCTTCTATTCATACGGGAACGTAGATCACGCGAAGAACTTTTCTCTCGAAACGACCCAAGGTGCTTTCATCCGCTTTTCTCATATTCCATGCTTTTGCACTGTATAGCAGGACGGGGATGATGAGGGTCTTATATAGCGACACTTTGGTACCTCGAGAGAGGGCAAAATACTCAATTGCTTTCTTAGCCAAAAGAAACAGCGTTTGGCAAGAGTAATTCTTCGTTTGATCTTAGCGCTGCTGTTGTTTTCTGCGTTCATAGGAACCAAGGTAGACGAAGTCCTAAACAATATCAAAGTTACGTCTGTCGATGGTGACATTTTGACCGAGACGTCGTCAGTGTTGTAGGTCATTTCTTGATAACAGCATCTACTTTGTTTTGCCCTCATTAGCCGTTAAGCCCATTTTTGCCGCATCTGCCTCAATACTCACAAAAGCCCCATTGACATCACGCTGAATCCTTCCGATTGTGTCAATATCATCAGCACATGCTAGTAATTAGACAAAGTTTTGAAAAATATTGCCTCTAGTGTTGGCGTGGGAGCTCTGCACTATTCTTTCAAGTACGATGTTAAAAAAATCGCATGACAGCGCATCACCTTGTCTTAAGCCTTTTTTGTCATCGAAAGGTTCTGTTATGTTGTTTCCAACCTTTATGGAGCAGTCCGAATTCTCCATGGTCATCTTGCACAAACGGACGAGTTTGGCAGGGATGCCAAAACTAGACATGGCTCTATGAAGCTCGTCCCAGTAGATCAAGAACATCATCTTTTCCAGGATCTGCCGTCATTTGAATATTTGATCGACTATAGACTTTCCTAGTCTAAGACCACACTGGTAAGGACCTATCAGGTTGTTGACGATGGACTTTAGACTTTCACATATTACGGCAGAGAAGATTTTGTAAGCGATGTTAAGTAGACTCAACACTGATGACTCTATAATTGGTGCAGTCTAGAGGGTCTCCTTTTTTTAGAATCGGGCAAACAATACTGGGGTTTCATTCATCGGGCATGATTTCTTCCGACCATATCTTACAGATAAGCTAGTGCATGTTCCTAACCAAATTATTTGCAGCTGCTTTGAAGAGCTTGGCATTGAAGCCATCTTCTCCAGCGGCTTTGTTAGACTTCAGCTTAGATATGGAATTCTTTACTTCGGCTAAGTCAGGAAAACAGGATTGTTGGCTTTTGTCGTCTATGTTGAATGGATCATCCTGCCTGACAGCGGAATTCGGTTCGTCGACGCCGTTATACAGTGCACAAGTGGTTCTTTCATATCCTCAGCATTGACTGTGGTTCCACTATGATGTTTCCACTTTCGTCTTTTCAGCCTTCGGTTCGAGGTTTCTTGGCAATGTTGCCACTGGTTCTCAATACATGTTGTTGGCGGCAGAGAACTTCGAAAGTGGTTACTTGTGACTCTGTCGGAAAAGGATTTGGCGATCTCTTGGGATTGTTCGACGTTGTATCTTCTCCCTGTTTTGCCTTTGGGTCTGGAAAGCCGAAGTGCTACTTTGGCTACAACGAGGTAGTGGTCCGAGTTGATTTTAGCTCCTAGGAAAGTTCGGACATCCATAATGTAATGCTGGCAGCGTGTCTAGCATCGATCGTCAATCTTTAATTTTATAAATTACCACTATTAAGTCTTATGACACTTGAGAGTTGCCATAATTTTGAACAAAATCATTTTTGATGTTATTAACAAGTGCAGACGTAAAAATTTAAATAATCTTTAGAATGTTTTAATGATTAACACATTTCACATCGATACTCGTATGTCTATTCAAATGTCACACAGTGTTAAACCTAAAAATTTTAGTTTCTGTACATTTTTATTATGTATGTCGGATTCATTTTCTCGGATTCTAGAATTGTGGTTTTGTACCTATTTGTTTTTTTTTATTTTTTGGCAAAGCTGGCTAAACCTTCATCTATACCTACAAATAATACAAAGTGTATCCTAGAAGTTGTTCGATCCTGGCCAACCGGACTTTTTACATTCATGGAATGTGAAATGAGAACATGGCCTGGACCTGAACAACCAAAAATCCAAAAAAAAAAAGTTATATCTCTAGATGTTCTGTACCCATTATATACAGTTATACATATGTAGGTATATGTAATGTACATGTAAAAAGGAAACTTCTTCAAAATCGAAACAGCATAGTTTGATGGATGTGGACGGATGGACTCTTTGTGGTCGAGTGTATATGGACGGTCTCTAATTCCCCAATGAATTTTCAGTTCGATTCTTTACTTTTCCCGTTCCAATATTGGTTTCCCTATATCCATGCCACAAAGGATAAAACAAAAAAAGAATCGAAAACTTTCCTCATTGATTTCTTTATTTTGTTTCCTCTTCCATTTCTTTTTGGTTTTTGTATTTGGTTTAACTCCTCTAGGATTCAAGCCGCATAGCAATTTCGAGGAACAATTTAAGGATGCTACACCTCGACTTTATTCACCAATTGAATTCTCAATAACATTGAGTGAATGTTTAACAAAAACAACGATAAATATACGAGTACACAAAAAAAGGACCAAAAGCAGCAAAATAAAAGAAGTTAAAAGGAAAGTGGATCCATATTAAATCGTATTGTTCATGTGCGGCCTTAATTTGATCTTTTGGATTAATGTTTTTTCTTTATTTTTTTTAATCCAGGGGGAAAATGTTTTCTTTTCATTATCTTGAAAACAATATACAGAGCTAATATTGATCTGTGAAATTTGACGTGGAAAAGAATTTTCCCAAATGGCTTTGTAAAAGATGATTTATAATTCATTTTGAAAATTAAAAAACTTGAGACTCCAAATTGCTTTGCGTTCTACATAAAATATATTTTAATAGGTAAATGAATATCAAGAGCTTATTTGACCTTGAGTTTATTGCTTTCCCACCATAAACATTACTTATTTTGTATAAATAAAATATAATTTATGATCAAAACTAAGCTAAGAAGTTTGATTCAATATATTAATGTCTTCAGTTTGGTCTATCCCGGTCGAAATTGTAATTATTTGTATCAATATATTGTTTTCCAATAAAAAAAAATTTCTATTTGAGTAGCTTTCACTTTTGAATTCATTATTCTTTGACATTGACATTTTAAAAAACCTACAAACCACCACGTAATCCTCAGTTCCAACGCTCGTTCTCAATGACACTCCCTATGTAAGCTCGATTGATAAAGCCAATTTGCTTGCAGCACAGTTTGCTGTTAATTCGACGCTACCAGAGAGTGTCATGAGTCCTCCTGCTCTTAAACGCGTAAATGATTTTATCAGTTGGGCCGATTAGTATCCCCCTATTGTTCTGAAGAGGTGTTCTTCAGCGCTAGCAACACCACTACGTAAACTTTTCCATCTTTTCTACTCTAGAGGTCTCTTTTCGAACGTATGGAAACCAGCATTTGTCGAGCCTGTCCCTAAAAAAGGCTCCTCCAACTATTGTCTAATTCTTTCTAAGGTCATGGAAATGCTGAATAATTATCAGTTTAAGATAATTTCGAAGAACAAAAGCTTCTCATGACCAGCAGTATGGCCGGTTGCATTTACATCGTTTTGGAGAAAGTAAGATTATTGCACTTGATATTACAAAGGCATTAATCAAAAATGTGTACTTTTGGTATTGATGAATCTCTTCCTCTTTGGATTAAAAAATATCTTTCGAACTGTTCAATACAAGTTGTATTGGATGGTTTAAAATCTGAAACTCATAAAATAAATGGTGGTGTCCCCCTGGACTCCGTTTTGTCTTTGAATCTCTTCCTCATATTCATAAGCGATCTCTTGCCTGCCACTTCTAATACATTAAACTGTTTCGCTGATGACAGTACCCTCAGTTTTTTATATTCGTTTCTAGACTCACATCCTTGTCCTTCGGATGTGGAACTTCAAAGGTAGCGTATGATAAGCTCATTAATTTCCGATCTGGACAGCATTGTCCAATGGGCAATTAAGAACCATGTAGGATTTAATGCTTCAAAGACTCAATGCTATCTTTTGTCGTTAAAACATAACCCACCCCCGATGCTGCTATCCATGAGTGGCATTTGCATCCAGGAAACTAATCAACTTTCATTACTTAATATGTGTATCACAGGTCACCTTTAATGAAATGATCACATATCCGATATCGCCAAAAATGCTGCTAGGTGCTTAAGATTTCTCCGACGATGCACGGTGCAAGGAATTTGTTACCCCTTCTGACCTGGCTGTAATTAACAAAGCCTTCATTCGTCAAAAACTTGAATATAATTTGGGCAGGTGCCACTAAAACATAGGATACGATCCTAAAAAGGGCTTTGAGCTGCACAGGTTAAGAGGAGACTCTTAAATGCTTCCCTATTTTTTTTAACACTTGCACTGTGTTTAAAAGTAAACATGTTAAGGGTATTAATAACCCCTTGAGTGCAGTCAAAGTTTCGAAATCTAAAGCAGTTTCGAATCGTTGTAAGACACTTTTTCGACCAGCAATAATGAAACTTTTGGAAAAATTTGACCTGTTGCGACAACTTATTGATGTGATGAGTCGAAACCGTATGTGGGTTACTGAAGAACAACTGAGAATATTGTTACAATAGTCAGCAGTGCTCACTAACCCAGGTTTATCGTTTCCCCGATCGTGATGCATTTTCTTGAACTTATTTATTCGAAAATGAGATTGGTACAACTATAAAGATGAATAGATTGTGCTCCCGGTCTATGATTTATGAATTTTTATAGCCGGATTTGGAAGATATTAATGTGGACAAATTTGACTGTCAAGCAGCGAATTAATCCTAATTTTTCCGGGAAAGATGACCATTTTATTTCTCGAAGAGTAGATAACAATCGGCTACGAAGAATTTATGATTGAATAGTTAAAGTCTCTGGAACCGTAGCCCTCAAGGCCCATAAAGAACGACAAAATCGACATTTGTGCGAAACAGGTGTAGAATTGTTTTTAACTTGATAAGGTTAGTCCCCCAATTTTTGACAACATACCGAACGCTGCTTTTGCTTTGATGATGCGGCAAACGACGTCTTGTTTGATACTTCCAACTTCCAAGGTATTCAAAGCTCTCCACTTTCTCCACCGGAAATATATTTGCCGGACTTAATTTTCAGCCCCACGATTTATGCTTCTTTTTTCTCACACTTGTTGTCATTTGATGGAGATCCATGATCCTATAAGAGAGTCAGCAAACATCGTCCGCGTAACCCAAGTGCTTTAAATAGGATGTCAAAGTCCATTGCATACCTCCGCTACCTGACAAAGCTGCTCGCAGTACATCGCTTATCACCAGCAAAAACAATATTGGTGACAGAATACAGCCCTGGCTGATTCCGCTACGGATTTTAAAATTATCTGACAACCTACCATCGCGCAGGACGTGACACTTGGATCCATCATATGTTGCCTTCTTAATAGAAATTAGTTTTTGGGAATGCCTCTCCTCCGCAAAGCTAACCTGATGTATTCCCTTTTGACGCTATCAAAGGCCTTCTCGAAGTCGATGAACAGCAGGTGTAGTGGTCCTCGATGTTCAACGCACTGCTCAATAATAATCCGCAGGGTATTGATGTGATCAATACAGGAGGATCCATCGCGGAATCCTGCTTGTTCGGCATCGAATGTGGCCTCAAGGTGTTCTCTGATACGTTCCAATATGATTTTTGATGTTATTTTGGCAACGGCAGGTAGAACGCAAATCCATCTCCAATTTTCGCATTTTGTAAGATCGCCTATTTTTGGGAGCTTGACGATCATTTCCTTCTTCCACTCATCGGTGAAGCTTTCGGTGGTCCAGGCTTCGTTTATGAGCGGGTGAAGCAGTTCGCTTGATGACGTTGGAGCTGCTTAGAAGAGCTCTGTGGGAATCCCATCGAGTCCTACCGCTTTGTTGTTTTTAAGTGCTTTAATTGCTGCTACGATCTCATCTTTACTGTGAGGTGCGGTGCGGATTCGGCGATTGGTTTTTTTCGGCGCTTCAAAAGGCATTGGCTGCACGTTGTTTGCAAACACTCGATTTAAAACTGAGGAAAAGTGTCCTTTCCACCTTCTGACTTGTTCATCTACCGAAATAAGCAAAGTACCGTCTACTTGTTTTATCTGGTGTTGCTTTGAGCTGTGTACACCGGTCAGCTCTTTGGTTATTCTGTAAACGGTCCTGCTGTGGCACCTGTTTGCAGCATCTTCTGGTTCTTACGCCAATTGTGTTCGATTTTGTCATGTACTGTGCTGCTGATTACTTGAGACAGTTGGCCTCTGAATTGTTGGCGGGTCGTGGAATCCTTTAGTTTAGCGATGTTGAATTTTGGGGCTCTTGTTATTCCGTTGGATTTTCGAACTGTAGCTGTACGCAATCTTAGGGAAGCTATCATTAAGTAGTGGTCATGGGCAAGTCCCATGTCGGCACCTATTCTGTTTCGGACCTCCAAGAGACTGCTTCTAAATCGTCGACTAATCGCGAAGTGGTCACTTATGTTATTAGTTATGTTATGATCTTGTTAATTTATGATACCAGAATTCATTAGCAGAAAATATTTTAAATGAAAACATTTACACAATTTGAAGAGTGCAAGAAGTCCAACCATAATATGTCTTAAACAAAGAATATTACTGAAGTAGTACGTATAATTATTTTCTCTCTAACAAAATTTCTGAAAATATAATCCTTTTCACAATGTCCAGAGATATTTTAAGCACTAATCAACTCTTTAAACAAAAATTCTTTCTTTTGTTCCTTCTTTGATGTAATTTAACCTAATTTGTTCTTCTTAAAATAGGTATACTTTTTAAATTAAGTTAAAATGTAACTATTTTTTCAAACCTATCAACACCTACCTTAAACAACAAAATGCACCGTTTTTTGTTTTGTGTTTATTTTCTAACCCTATCTAACGATTTTAATTCAAGAACTGCGAAAAGAAAATCTTTTCATATTCGAGGAAGTCCTTTCGTTTATTTTTTGATATCTTGTTTTTTTTTACGTAAAGAAGAAAAGAAAGAAAAAAGAGTTTCTTTATAAACATTTAATTAAAAAGAAGAACTAACAGTGTTGCCCTTCTTTTTATTAAACTCAAATGCAAGGCAGAGAGAGCAGAGCGTTTGCACTTGGGCTTTTAAGATCAAAGTGCTTCGTTAGATTTTATAGCATTTGGTTTTTTAAGTCCACATCTTTTCTTCGGTAACTTAGTGAAAAGAAAGAAAAATAAAAAAACTGAGGGAACATTTAAAACGAAATAAACAGGGTGGTTTAAAAGGAGAGTGGATGTGGCGGTAAAAGGCTTTAATAGCAGTTGAAAATGGTGCGTTTTTGATGGTTAAAAGGTACTTTTTTTTTTGGAGAAGGGGAGTTTTATAGATATCCATACGGACAAAATGTTCACTTAGGGGTTGGTTTCTTGTTTTTTTTATCTTATTTTCTTATTATTTTTATTTTTATTTTTATTTTAATTTTTATTTTTTCTAAGTATTTATAAAGGTATTTTACTCAAATTCAATTAATGCTATGGATTTTTTAAGGATTCATAATACCTCAACTCTCTATAGGCCTCTTGCAGTTTCACAAAAGTATTGACTGTTTAAACGACTTTTATTAGTAGATGAAGATCTCTACTAACAGTAACAGATAAAGGTATTGAATTTTTTTGAAATGCGTTTTATTGAAATTCTTTATGCATTTATTATAAACCATTTTGGCTATGAATGTTCTTATAAACAAAAATAAAAAATATATTAGGTGGAGCAACATTCCGCGCGAGTTTTATGCCGAATCCGAACGGCTTATTTGAGAAAGCACTTTTCATGACAAAAGTTACTTGAAGGATTTTTCAATTCCTAACGAGAGGCAGTACCCGTGAAAAAAAGCTTAAGCTAGGGGTGTTCAATCAAGACCTCTGGCATGACAGTCCTACGCACTCAAATTTTTGAAAAGATATTCGAGTCGAAAATCAATTTTAATTTTTAGTAATGTTGTTTTAGGTTTTTATTTTTTTGTAAAAAACTGTCAATTTGATTTTTCTAAAAAGTTTACCGAATATTGAAAACAATATTTTTTATAAAATAAAATTAAATTGAAGTCATAATCTCATGTTTTTGAAAAGATATTTGAGACGAAAATCAATTTTTACGAACTTTTAGTAATATTTTTTTTAGGTTTTTATTTTTTGTAAAAAAAACTCTCAATTCGGTTTTTCTCAAAATTTTACCGAATGTTGAAAACAACATTTTTTATGAGATTAAATTAGTCTGAAGCCATAGTATAAAATTTTTGAAAAGATATTTGAGTAGAAAAACAATTTTTACCAACTTTTAGTAATCTTTTTTTTAGGTTTTAATTTTTTGTAAAAAAACTATCAATCCGATTTTTCTCAAAATTTTACCGAATATTGAAAACAACATTTCTTATGGGATTAAATTAGTTTGAAGTAATATGAAGCTAAAATCTAAGACTTTTTAAAAGATTTTTGAGTCGAAAATCAATTTTTACCAACTTTTAGTTATGTTTTTTTAGGTTTTTTTTTTGTAAAAAAACTGTTAATTCGATTTTCCTCAAAAATTTGCCGAATATTGAAAACAATATTTTTTATAAAATAAAATTAAATTGAAGCCAATATCTCAAATTTTTGAAGAGATATTTAAGTCGAAAACCTCAATTCTTACGAACTTTTAGTAATTTCGATACTCTACTGGTTCTTGAGCTAGGGACGACCGCAGAAGTACGGACGTACGAACGTGTGTACACACGCACGCACAGATATCTCTCTAAAAATATTTCATTTCGACTCTAGGGACCTTGAAACGTTGAGAAATGTCAAAATTTTCAATTCCTCAAATCGGACCGATTACAATAAGTGGAAGCCGATAATGGCGTGGATGCGACCCACACTAATAACTTCCTATATCCTTGCCCGTCTATCGATTTTTCTAAAACTTTACAAAATATACAAAATAAGTATTTTGTGTGAGATAAAAGAATGTGAAGTTGATAAATTTCTATGTTCTCATAATATAAATATATATATTTTTCGTTCCCTATATTTTTAGTTTAGCAGTTTTTTCTTGAAAGTTTTTATTTCTTATACAAAAATATCGATTGGATTTTTCTAAGAACATTATCTTACGTTAACGACAAAATTTTCCATAAAATTAATAATAAAGTCAATACATTCTTCTATTCTTAAGTATTCGAATTGAATATCAATGGAGCTTGAAACGTCGAGAACTGTTAAACATTTCTATTCGACAAATCTGACAGAGTACAATAATTTCCTTTTTTTTTTAATTAACTTTACAACACTAAACATTCTATTAAACGCAATTTATAGAATGTTATGGCCAAGAATTAAGCTTATTTTTATAAAATTAAGTGGCCACCTTAAATTGCTCGAATAATTTGCAGCCGAGAAGCCCAATGTTAAACTACTTTTGTCCGTATGGTAACGAGGCGTCAATCGTCTAGGGCTTTTCTAGACAAGTGAATTTACATAACCCAAAGTCTAGCGCCAGCGGTGTTAAATAAATGGAGGATACACCCACGACGCAAGATAATTTTCTAACCAAAAGTTTCCTTCAATAAATTGAAATATTATTTTAGTAAGAAATGAACACAATTTTCAAACGTTGTACAAGAGTACGTCTGTTCATTATGAAATAGCAAACTAAATGAGTTTAAATAATTTCATAGCTGTCAAAAAGACAAATCGTCCTAAAAACAATCTGTACAAATATAAAATGTATAAAAACATTTTACGATAGGTTTGTTTTTAAATAATTTGCAAAATCAATATTGTTCAATTTTGACATTTTCATTATTTACAAAATTTTAAATTTAAAAATGTGAAATCGAAATAAACTCAAAAGCTTAATTAAATAGAAACTGTTCTACTGACATAATAATTCAATTTGGTCTTTTTTGTTTAACATTCTATTTTATACAAATTTATTTAGAAATAAATTTTTCACATAAATCATTTCGATGTGTTTAAGTGAAAAGTTGATATGGAATATCAAAAAAAAACGTTAGTAAATATTTGAAATTTGAATTGATTTTTAAGTATTTTTATGTACTGCCCTTGTAAAGTTGGTTTGTCAGTTTACGTTCCGTGGACAACAGCCTATTATTTTCACCCTAATAAGAGTTTTATTTCCCTGCACGGCCTTGAGTAGAACCAAACACATCAAATATTCAACAAATAATTTAGGGTCTTAAAGTATGGAATCAATTCTTAAATCTTAAATATGTTTTTAACAACACAACTTGTTCAGATTTTATGCGACTCACCCTGTATCACAAGGAAACAAATCAACAAACAAAACAAAATATATTGAAAAAGAAACAAAGATCTTTTAGCTTTTTTGAATCATCACACTATCCCTGGCTGTCGACCCCTCCCCACTTCTAATGAAAGTGCGATGGCCCACAGCCAACATCTTTGTAGAATTTATTAAGATAAGAATCTTATGAAGTAAGTATAGATAGACAGAGGCAAAGAATATGTATATATGTATTCTTAAACGTTGTTAGCCATGTTTGTGTATCTTTAAGATATAAAGTCTATCCCCGATATACTCGTACACACCAGTAACAATGCAAAGAGATTTACCACCTCCGATCTGTGATTAGCAATGTACGAATTTGGTATCTCCTCTCTTTAGTATGAAAGGATGTAGATATATTATAATGCCTTAGGACTTTAGGCAGGCTTCTTCATCACTAGGTAGGTAGGTACGAGTATATGTATATGGGTAACATGAAGCTGAGGCTATATATGCATTGATGGAACTTCCTCGCCTCGCTTTATGTGCATATTATCACGATTAAAATCGAATCTTCTTTGTCCTTGTAATCCTTTTTGAAAATGTGTATAGACGTACATATCTATACATATGAATATCTTTAGCACACCATTTTAGACATATATATATATATTATTAGCTTCAATCCTTATACACAAGGATATTCGTATCTAGCAGAGCACTATATGGAAAAGATGTATACATACTAGGCTTAAAAAGATATTTTTATTCTTTAAGGATATATAATTTAAATTTTGCCGCATTATACGAATATCATGTTGCATATTATAATATGATTCTTCTACCTCTAACTTTTGGTAGCTGTAGGTCTATACAGTCTGAGTCTATAGATATGACTTTTATTTGTCGGTTATAAGAATAAAATGAATACCCTTGAATATATTATATTATATATATTATTATATGAACGCTTAGAATAACGCTACCGTGAGATATTACGAGCTCAATTGTGACAGCCTTTATATTGTATTATTTTTCCTGCATGCCTTGGAAGATATGTAGCTTTTATCATTGTTTGTGAGATAATCCTATTTCGGAAATGATAAACTAATCCTGATTGTACTTTGAAAGAAAAGCTCCTTGCGTGCGGTATCGTATGCGTTCAGTATATATTTGAAATCAATCGTAAATCCGATTTAAATAAATAGATTTGACGTTTTCGATACTCGTACTCGTATAGTAGGTATAAGACTTTATGTGATGTGTGAGGATATTCTTTTGATGTTTGCTTTTGTTTCATGAATCCTCTTTAAGAACTTTTTTTCTTGGATAGACTTTTATATAATATGGAATTTAAATATGAGCAATTAATTTTAAAAATGTATGTTTAATGAGATGACTTTTATTTGTAAATGATCATCACCCAAAATGACCAATAATAAGGAGTTTTCGTCAGCTATCAGAAAGTCATTCTATCAATACAATTTTGACTGTTTCAAAAGTTTCGTAAGCTGAAGCGTTTAGTTTTAGATATTAATGTGGGATTATTAAACGATAATCTGGAAAGATGCTCCAATCACCGACTTGAGTTTCTTAGAAGGAATTCAAAAGCGATCTATAAAACTGATAGCTGACCGTAAAATTAAGAACTTCTGTGGAATGCTTTAACCGGCTCAATATTTTGGTAAGGGTATAACCGATCGAATGAGTGTATAATACACAAAAAAGTATAAAGAATACTTGACTTGATATCCAACTCACATTCTGATCTGAACGGGAAATATGTTGAAGTGGCTGTTGGGGATGGAGCAGGAACACTTAAGCCAGTTATAGGCCCAATGGCGGATCCAGGGGGGGGGGGGGGTCGTAGGGGTCATGATGGTCCAAATGTTCGATGACGATGAGGTATAATTAAGGTTCTTTGCTGTTTATGTGCCAAGTTATGTTATCCTTTAGGCTTTGAATTGTTACTGGCTTATCGGCGAAGACTATTTCTTTAAAAAAAAACCAAGTCACATGAACTTGGCAGCCAATTGACAACACCCGAAGGAATGTATGTCAAGATTTTTGCTGAGTTAAACCACCTGACTTAGTTAGTTGACGAGTCAGCTCGGATTCCTGATGTTGCAGGTCAGTCCGCTAACACTCTAGACTTTTTTCTTACCTCTGATCTTAATAAATATGCAGTTAGTGTATTATCACCTCTAGGCACATCAGACCATTGTGTCATATCTGCTAATTTCTCATGCCAAAAAAAACAGTTAAAGAAAAAAACCCTACGAAAACCGTATGGCAATATGAGAAAGCCAACTGGAACGGTCTCAACGACTTCTTCAGGAACTTTAACTGGTCACTATGCTTCCTCGATAGTGACGTGGATTCCAGCGCAGATATGGTTACAAACTTAATTTTTTGTCGAATGAGAAATTTTATCCCGAATAGGATAAAATCTATCAAACCTAAATAAAATTCATGGTTTTATTCGTGCTGTAAAGAGGTTATTAGGATCAAAGATGTAAGTTTCCGGATTTATAAAGCCAACCCTACTGAGGAAAACCGGAACAAGTTCAAACAAGCTAGAATTGTAACGGAAATTTACGACACATTAAATTTTTGCATGACCAGAAATTACGGCAAAAAATACTACAATGTCCCATAGGTCGTACAAATTTCTGGGAATGCACTACAACAAAAAAAGAGAAGGAAGATCTTATTTTTGCTTGTCATTTGTAAAAAATGTGCGCAATGACACTCCTTTTGAAAACTCGATTGATAAAGCCAATTTGCTTGCAGCACAGTCGAACTTGTCCTTAAAAAAGGCGAATACTCCTCCCCCTCTAACTATGGTCCAATTGCACTTACGTCCCTTCTTTCCAGAGTCATGGAAACGCTGATTATTTTCAGCTTAAGAAATATCTTGAAGAACGAAAGCTTCTTAATGACCGGCAGTATGGCTTTCGTTGCAATAGATCCACTAGTGATCTCACGGTTTATCTCACCTAACAGTGGAATAAATCTTTACATCGTTTTGGAGAAAGTAAGATTTATTTTTTATTTATATTATTATTTATTTATATTATCGAAAATGCGTGCTTATGGTATTGATGAATCTCTTCTTTGTTGGGTTAGAAGTAACCTTTCGGATCGTTCAATTCAAGTAGTGTTGGACGGGTTCAAATCTGATATCCACAAAATAAACGCTGGTGTGCCCCAGGGCTTTGTTTCGTCTCCGACACTCTTCTAATTTTTATAAATGAATTTTTGTCCGAAACTTCTAACCCGCTAAATTGTTTCTCTGATGACAGTACCCTCAGCTCATCAATTTATCCTTGAACGTAATTACGGACGTACTGTTCAGTACAAAGCTTCTTCTGTTGCCATTTCTTGACACCATTCTGATTATTAACGACGCTTGAAATGGTCAAAAGAGGCTTTAGTTCTTGAATCATGAAGTCCACGATATGTATTTTGATTTGAACGCGTTGCTGTATTGTGTATCCTTCCATGGTTAAAATTAAATTAGTCTGAAATAAGGAAGTGTCAAATAAAATACAGACAAGAAACTTGACGTTTAGGTGTGGTTAACATGCAACATCGGCCCTTCAATTAGCGTGTTTGAGATCGGATAGATCGTTATCTAAGAATTCTCCTAGGAAACTCTTTTGTTTTTGATGTAGAGTAAAACATGTACAAAGGAGGTGAAGAACTGCTTCTTCTCTTCCTTATCCATACAGCTCTCTACAAAAGTCATTTAATAATATGACTAGCCACGTGGTGTGCTTTCCTTTGTTTGTGTGCATTACATTTTCCTGGAATATTTCTAATGTTAAACTGCTGTTTCATCTCCATTAGAAATGATCAACAGTCATGGACTGTTATAGAGTTTGTAAAGAGAGTGTCCAAAGATCTTATGGCAGCCTGACTGTCTGAGAAAATCCGGATATCAGATTTTGATATCACGTTTTCTTAAAGCCTACAAGACTTCTTTTTTAGCCATAAGTTCTGCCTGTAACACGCTAACGTGATTGGGAAGGCGGAATGATAGACTTAATTTTAGTCGTTCAGAGTACACGCCTCCATCAACCCCCTCTGTATAGAAGTGGATTAATTGACTCGTCTTCCAGGAATGCCCTATTCTCCCAGAAAGAATTTGGCAGTTTCTATTGAACTGTAGTTGGGATATGGTGTAGTCTGTGTTCTTTCGAATTGCTTATAATTAATTAAGAACTACGGGGACGCCAAAGCTATTATTAGTCTACTGTGATGGAGCTCTGAGGCGAATAGAAGAGGTTGCAGCAGAAGTCAGATATCGAGCAGGGTGTCCAATGCCGCAGATGGGGTCGTAAGAAGCGATCCGATCGCGACAAACTAAGCAAAGTCCAACGTTCACCTTTGTCTAATGTTGTCCACCATTATGCTACACCTTACAGTAATATCGGTCTGATTACCGATCGTAAAAATCTATGGGATTTTAAAAACTGTAGCTTAATTCTGCCAAAATTTAAAAAGTATAAGAAGCTGATATTTGTAATTTTTTTTTACTTTCATTAGGATGTAGTATTTATTTCGCTTAAGATTGAACAAAATATAAGTCCTATAAACTCTTTGAATTTAATAGTGTTCCGTCAACCATAGATTGTGATTAAGAACGATTGCTTTACCAAAGTCAGTCACTGAGAAATGAAATGCAGATTTATGTCCATAAACTGGGCATATACTATCAAATAAGGCCAACGAGATGACAATTATTTCAAAATTTGCTTTCATCGCTATAAATATTGTACAATGGTATAAAGAGCTATACTGTGGGTAATAAGAAATATCCCTTCCTTTTTTACCTATAAATAAGCTAGGATGTAAAAGTTTTGCTCAGAGATATTCTGTAGTAATAAAATAAAAACGAGATGTACGTATATAAGGTATATTCTAAAGGATGAAATATATATATACACAAAAACACAGAGAATACCCTTAGGACCTAGATAGAATATAGGTAGGTACTATACTTCCAAGATATTAATCTTGACAACTGAAACCAGCAGCAATATTAGGTATCCTGGTTGAAGTTTTGCACAAAATCCAGGTCATGGATGATGAACTTAAAACAGTTATTTTCTCTTTCCATTTCTGGATATATATGTACATAGGATTTTAGAGGTATGGTTGGTATATTATTTGTTCTTGTTCTAGATAACACCATCATCCACACGATCCCAGGACAATTGCAAGAAAAGTTAATACTCCAAAAGGAAATCGGTAAAATTGGCTGGCTTGGCATCGGGCTTGGCTTAGTTTCATTGGATGGCAGCAGGCAGCAGGCGGGGTAGGGTAGGTATAGGTAGATAGTGTGAGAAGATTATATGACTTAAGCCTGACGATGGAATTTAAATGGATGTGAGAGAAGGTCATGGATTTCCAATAGGCACAAATATCACACGCAAACCTAAAGGTTAAGAGTGGGGAGAAAAAAGCTTGATTCATGATAAAGGACGATGCAAAACATCAATATGAATATACCTACTTTTATGTATACATACATGTGTTATTATGATACAATAGAGGATCTGTGGAAGTTGATAAAATGGTGTGTGGGAAATTTATTTTTCACTTCGATATCGAATAGACGACCGACCGGACGCGACGACGCGACGTATAACGATTAACAATGAAAGGGTCATAGTTGAAAGAATTTCAATTAGAAAAGAGACTGTTTGAGATTTGGTTCCTGATATTAAATTTAAGGGTTGTTAAACCTTCTTGAAAATAAAATTGTTATTTGATTTATCTATACGTATGTTCAAAAATTTATCTTTTCTGTAGTCTGTGGTTTATGGGAAATCGGAATAAAATTTACAACCATATTAACTCACTTAAAATTGTTTTTTAAGAGTTACACACAGCTGTAAAAGATAAAATATAAAAGGCTTAAGTTGACTTAAGTGAAAAGGCTTTTTGTATATACATATATTTGAATCGAAAATATAATTTTTCTCCACAGCTACGAGTATATTCTATTTCATCTTGGATTTTTATTTTGGAGGATGCACAAAAGGCTTATTTCATGCATATTCAAAAATGTAGATTTGGTAAAGCGTCTTATTTCTGAATTAGCCGTTCCTAATTAAATTTAAGCTTAGGTGTTGTGATTTGTTAAGTAGCCATAGCCACTTTTACAAAACAAATTTCTGCGAGAGGTTTTTTCTCTTTTTATTTTAATAATTTTTGAACATTGTGGAAATCAACCACTTTTTCAGTCGACAAAACAAAATTTAAAGAAGGTTAGGCACTTTATTAAGAGACTTATTTAAAAAAAACGACTTTATTTTAACTCATGTTGTGCATCCTTAAATGCCCTTTTTTGGTCAGATTTCAATTTTTTACTGAAAATGGTCCTCCTTTGATATTTTTAGATAGCTTAAATTAGTTCTCCTGAAAAATACTTAATCCGACGTGGTACGTTTACATATAAATATTCTTTGTTCTGTACCACTCGCGTACAGAAAGGGTTAAACAAATTTTTGAGTTTCAGGTTTTATAGCTATTTTATTGTTAAAATGACTTAATTAATTTTTTTTTTTAAATATTTGAAAAAAATTACTAAATTTTTTGGGTGTATCGCAACGTTCTTTACAAAAAAACATAACATTTCCAAATTTAAAGTCCACATTCTGTTGTATTGAAATTTGATCCAAACATAAAAAAGGCCCTGGGATGCGACCACTGATAAAAAAAAAGATTTGTAGTCCCAAACCAATTTTTTTTTCTTTCGAAAAATATTTTTTTTAAAATACGTATTTTGATTCTTTTCGAATTTATACCAATTTTGGGTTGACAAAGTATTTCACTTTTTTTAAATTCACACATTGAAAGTCCTTTCTGCATTTTGTGATTTTATTACCTGTAAAGAAAATTTATTTCACAAACGGACGTACGAACGTGGATACTCTCGCACGCTTTGTTAGGTTCTGGTGAAATCTGGAGAAATGTCAACATTTTCAACTTCCTATGGGGCGTTTAATATAGTTTGTTGGCTATATGCCAAATTCATAAACTATACAAACATTCATTGAAAACGGCTAGCCAAGAAAAACAAGACAGTAACTAAAGTTTGGTAACGCAATCCATTCACAGTAACAGTTGCACCAGAATCATTTTTGAATAAACATAAACAAGTTCCAAACATACCTTTAGCTCAATAACCATATGACACGTTTAGGATGGAGATACCTCAATGCGACATTTTTGTTTATTAACATATTCGATGTTAAACTGTACCTCATCCCCGGACATGACTGTTCGATAAAAGGCCCACACATAGTTTCGATACTTCACATCACCATAACCTGTACCCAATAGGTCAAATTTTTCCACTACTTTCACTATTGTTGCCAAAGAAGGTGCTTCAGTTTAGTTTTGCGTACTGCTACTTTCAAATTATTTACCACTCTTGTAGTAAATGTTAACAACTTCAATTGATAAAATAAGTCAGCTGACAAGTAGAACCTACAAATAAAGCGGGATATTCAAAATAAAACCTCTTATTGGGAAACCTCTACTACTAATACTATTAAACTTTGTAATAAAATTATTGTGGTACATATATATATATGAACTCCAAAAGCCTAAAACGCCAAAATAAACGCATTTACAGCGACGTCTATAGGAAGTTAGCTCTCAGCTCTAAGACTAATATTAATTTTTACTAAATATATTCTGTAAAGTTTTTAGAAACCTGAATTTTTTAAGCAGGTACTAAAAACCCTGTCCTAACCATAATTGGTCCTCTGTTTTCCATTTTTTTCAAAGATGTATCTATTTAAATGGAAAATCGAAAGTTCTGATTTTGTGTGATGGTTAAAATCCACAATCACAAACACATTTCGCCGTTGTTCTCTAAAATGTTCAAGACCTGAGGCATGTGGCAAGAGGCACATCAGCATCACTAAAGCTTTGATACAAGTACATTTACATGATGCTTCCAGAGAAGATATGTGTAACCTATTATAATAATTTAAAATATATATTTTTGCTCTTTCTATATATGATGTTTGATGAGCACTTTTCGTATGCAAATTTAACGAGAGAGAAAACGACAACGTGAGGGGGGTCGTTGGTTGGGGGGTAGAAACATTAAAGGAACCAAAAGAGCCTTTTTCTGTTATATGTATGATGATGGTCCAACTCCAACGCAAAAACGAATCAATTCCATTACCAGCTAAGCTCAATAATCTCTTAAAATTGCGAAATGTAGCTACGAGTATATATGTGTAGATACATGGCGGGAATGAAGGGAAGGAAGCATAAGAGAGGATTATTATCATTTTTATTTGATAGTCCTTGTTATGTATATATACATATTCATCATCTACATATAGAGTTTTCGCATCATATAATAATCCTTTCATATTTTTTGGTCCTTTTATGCAATGACGATGTGTCTATAGACATGGCATCTGTTTTTAAATGATGATATAAATCTATAAAATAAGAACATCGTAAATTTTGTCCTTCGAGGATACAAAAAAAATGTTTAAACTGATATTTTGTGGAAGTATATTAAATTTTACTCCTGGATATAAAGTGATGTGGAGTAGAAATGTTCAATCTTGTAAAAGAAAAAATGTTATAATGGAAGCCAGAAATGAAGTACAAATTTGAGGCTTTTATGCTTTTTAATAGAATTAAGGTACAACATTATTTTAAGGACTTTTAGATTTTGTTTTGTCATCCCTAGTGTATTCATAAAGTTCAGCATGCCTTGAATTTCTGTTGCCTTATTAATTTTTGGTCTGTAAATAGTGATTTTTGTTTCATTTAGGTCGGGCTGTTGAAAATCTTACTGGTCAGAGAATGTTTTTATTGCTTCAATAAATTTAAAAATATGGACATAATATAAAACGTATAAACTATGTATGTTTAATTGTTAAATCAAAACAATTATGTGATTATAGCATTGGTTTGGTTTAACATTTATTACCATCATCCTCTCTTAGGTGCAAACCCATTTTGCTTGTACAGCATTCATGCTTTGGTCTAAAAGTAACTTTGATCAATATATCCGCTGTCATCTCATCAGTTTCCACGAATTTAACTCCTATTTTTTTGTCAGATGTTTTGCCACGAAGAAAGTGAAACCTCACATCGATATGCTTGCTACGAGCGTGATAAGAATTTGTTGAAGCAAGCTTGATTGCACTCTGTTTATCACAAAAGAAAAATAATTGGAACTATCTCTAAATGCGGCCATAACTCGTCTTCTAATTGTTTCAGGCAAACTGCTTCCTGTGCGGCACTTGCCGGTGACATGTGTTGTGTCTCCATGGATGAAAGAGCAATCGTCTGCGTGTTCTGGAAGTCCATGATATTGCAGGCCCTTGGAACATAAATAAAAAGTCTGTACATGGCCGCCTATCTTTAGTGTTTGATGCCCACTCAGCTTCGCAGAACTCAGTTATCTTTCCGTCTTGACTTTTAGCAAAAAAGAGTTTATAATCTTTAGTACCCTTTAGATGCCTCAAAACTCTCTTAACAGCAGCCCAGTGCTAAGATTTAGGTTCTGAATTAAATCTACTTAACATATCGAGCCCTTCCCGCCATTTTATCGTAAGCGACATTTTCAATAAAAAAGACAGCTTAATTATTAAAATTTGCTAGTAACACATATTTGTAGAGCCTTAAAGGCTATTGTCATGTCTTAGCTTAAGCATAATTAATAATTTCCAATACTGACTATGGGTACAAGTTGTTACAAGGACCAGCAGTAAGCTTTTGATTTGTCGTTTACGATAAAATTTATTTTGGAGCTTACGATGAATTGGCGCGAAGGGCTCGATATTTACCGAATAGCTTAAATCAGGTCTGGTTTCCTGTTACAAATACGGAAAGCAGGCTTCATATCGTTCCATTTGCTCCATTTGTAAGTCATATTTTGCAAGGCAAAAACTTCATCGTATTCTATTCCCTTTCTTTGTTCATAATCCTTTATAACGAGTCGAGGCTTATATCGCAAAACATTGCCTTAATTATCTACTTTCGTTTTAAAAACCCAGCGATGCCCAATTGCTTTTTCGTCAATGACCATGTGTTGTTTTCAATCAGCGAATTAAATACTCTGCGTCCATGGCTTCCTTTCAAGCATTGGCATTTTTAATTGATAGAGCTTCATTTGCATTGTCTGGGTAATTCTTTAAGGCATTCTGACACAAATAAGAGACAGCATTTGTTTTAGTTGGTATGGTTTTTTGTCGTAATTTTACAGAGCTCTCTCTTGAATTTTTAAGGCTGTAATCATCATGATCATGTTCAATAAAGACGTAACTATCATCTTTGTCTTCATATGTCTCTTCAGCAGGCGTTAATGAATCAGAAATCTCACTAGATTTATTTGGGATTAATTCAGATAGCGCCATGGTAACAAAATCTCTTTTTATTTTGTCCTAGAAAAATACTACCTCACGGCTCTAGAGCCCCCGCAGACTGCAGACTTTTTATCGGCCGATAGTTTGGTCGGGTTGGGCTGAAAGTGCGCACACCCAGCCAACTAAACAGTTTGGTTGGTGAACAGGGCGCAGACTATCCAACAGTCGGCCGACTATTCTCGAATCAACAATTGTGATTTGGGCGACGCACGCCATATTCAAAATACACGCACACGACGCCAAATCACAGAGCGAACTGAACTATCGGCCGACTAAACAATCGTCATGTATGCGCAGGCGTGTATGCGACAATACTGATTAAACAGTCGGCCGATAGTTGGCCGACAGATTAGTTGAATGTAATCGGGTAGCCTATCAAATTTTTTTATCGGCCGATACTGAATCGCTGTAGTTTGCGCATATGCATTCCTCTCCATACTGATTAAGAAGCCGACCAAACTATCGGCCGATAAAAAGTCTGCAGTCTTCGGGGGCTCTTATAGTCAAATAATCTGTCGGAGACCTATTGACAGTGTAAGCTGCTGTGGCTACCGCTTCTTCGCCCCTCCAAATGATTTAATCTCCATCGGCACGCATAAGTCTGGTTGACACGTATCCTATCCTTCCAGACAAATAGTAAAAACAAAATTCTCTCTTTTTGATGATTTATTAGCCCCAATTTGGTCACAATGTATAGTAAAAAATGTATTTGAAGTCGCTAGCGTTATTGTTTCGACATAAATTAAAGGTCAACCAAACATTTCTTTTTTTGTCATCGATTTTAATAATCGATGTTATTATCTGTAAAACCAAATTTATTTAAAGTTTTTTTTCTCTACTGGTTCTTGACATTATGTATGGGCGATGAAAAATGGAATCCCGAATGTACGCACGTACAAACGTTCTGATAAAATGTTCAGAAAAATCGAAGTTATTTCTTTCTTACAAAAAATAAAAACATCCATAATCATCCATCTTATCATGGGAGTACCACCAAAATACTTTCTAAATTCGCTCTAGACGAAAATGACATGCTTGACAAAAAAAGCTTTGAGATCCGATTTTTGACTGCGTTTGTATTTTTCAAGAGCCATTTCTTGCAAGAAAGCTGAACTGATTTTGATTAGACTAATGATTACTCTAAAGAGTTCGTTGTTGTTTTCTAACTACACAAAGTGTATACTTGAATATCCTTTAAACATTAATGTCTAAAGTTCTTTAAAAGAAGAATTAAATAGGGCCCTATTATTCAATACTCGTATACATACAGTAAGTACATTGATATAAGGCAATGCAAAATAAACCCTTTTAAAACAAAACACTTCAACTTCAACAACTTCAATTAGTATCTTCCTCTAACTATCGAAGTTGGTAGTTTTGTGCTTTATGCGTTCTCCTTTTTCACCCAGAATGTACAAAACTCATGGATGTACTTTATTGTACATTATTTCTATGTATATGTTTGTAGTTACAATAGAAGTAGTATATAGGTAAATTGGAATTTACTCCACATACATCTGGCAGGCCAATTTTTTCTCCGAGGTTATGGGACTGATGTGATGAATGCGGTACAAGGACGACAAACGAACAAAGCAGGCCGCATTGCAAAAATATCCTCATGCCAATGTGAGTTGTTGATACATTTTGCTGATGCTGAATGTGATTTGTACGGTTCTCTCTCTCTCTCCCTCTAATTGGACAATAAACATTGCCATGAACCAACAATTAAGTGTTTCGAACACCATTATCCTGTGAGAGGATGTGAGTTGTGCGGCATTGCTGAAACTTATTTGTTCCGGCTGCTGCTATGCTGTTGCTGTTATACTGTTGCTGTTGCTGGGCGATGCGATGGAAAATGTCGAGGAGCATGGTCGAGGCCGACCGGTTGGGTGGGTGCGTCGGTTGGTTCGTTATATAGCAATTTCGGACAATGGTTGTATCTAACCAACCAACCAAACAAACAACAACTATACAACATCACACATAAATAAAATAGGACACAAAAAAGAAGTAAATAAAATCACCTCCCCGCGACAACCACCACCACCCGCGCACTTGACCGTATGAACCACACCGGCCATAGTCAATGTATTTTAATTTATTTGTGTAATTCAAACTAAAGTGCGAATATTTGTTCGGCCATTACATCCTGCCTGTTTTGATATTAACCAATGTGAGTTTTGTCCTGCACTCGTTGTCCTGCACCTCCTGCACACACACACACATACATAACATAGGTGTAGGGTCGGTATTTCAACACGTACATTATATGAAACAAACTGATTGATTGATTGATTGCATAGTCATATAGTCCTTCCTTCGCTTTAGGACTTTTTTCATATATGTATGTGTGATTCTTTAGCTATCTCTTGTATATATGTACATATGTACGAGCATAAAGTTTATCCCAGGCCTGATGTTTAATGGAAACAGGAAGTAACTTCCCTGTGATGGAGATTTAATTAGTTTTGTTTTTGTTGTTTCTTCCTCTTTTTTTTTCATTTGCAAACAATAAATCTGTGGAATTATTTAGGTCGTCCATAAGAAGTGAGAAATCGTGTCCATTTACCACACGCTGATAAATTTGTGCAAAAACAAAAATAATAATGAGTAGCAACAAACTTTCGATATTTTATTAACTTATAGATACAAATGTGGTGTTTACTTATTGGAACTTTTTGCGATACTTTGGGTAACAAAAAGAGGTTAAGTATTATTGACAGAATGTTTCGTAAACAATCAGTGATGGTTGTTGACATTATAATAGATAACTATACAATAAAACAAATTAATAACCGGTCTGACAGATTTTGTATTTAATAGTTATTGAGATTACAGAAATGTCAAACAAAAACTAACTGTCTTTGTATGTATGTATATAAGTTTTGACAAAGACGCTGTCACTCACTTCTTGAAAGTATTTATTATTTCCTGGTATTGATATTATTTTTGTGTGGAAAACAAATTAAAATTTGAATCAAATGAACACTATACGATATTGGAAATATCTAAAAAATTCTCTTTTACATCTTTTTTGATATCTTGTATTTTTTGGAAAAATCGACGTGACACTATTTTACAAAAAATTAAACCAAAAAACAAAAATCCTGCTGAAAGTTGGTAAAAATTGACTTTCTTATTTAATTTTTTTAATATTGTTTTTGTTAATATTATTGCTAACATGAGGAAAATCGAATCGGTATTTTTTATAAGAAATATCAACTTTCAAAAAATAATACAAAAATTAGTTATTGACTAAACTTTATCGGAAACAAAAAAATATTGAAATAAGACTTAGTTTATCATACGCAATTTTATTTATTTATTGTTGTTTTTTAGAAAAATCCAATTGGCAGTTTAAAAAAAAACACAAATACAAACAAAAATGGTTTTCTACACATGTTCTGTGAGAACAAAGAAACATTTTGACTTCAAACTTTATTTATCTGGTCCAAAATGTTGTTATAAAATATTTTACTAAACTACTAGAAATATCGACAGTCGAGCACTAATAGGAAGTTATCAGTGTAAGTCGCATCCAAGACTCTTTTTACTTGCGACACTCTTCGATGAGAATCATGGATACTTTTTAGAATGTTTGGAAGACAGCACTGTATTGGTTTTGGTGTATCAAATCGTGAGAATCTGTGGAACGAAGGAAAAAAATGTGTCGTTTCTAAATTGTACTTAAGCAAGAGAAGTCGAAAAAAGTGGGTCCCCCGATTCCGTCTGCCTGTCTGTCCACGCCCCTAGAGCCGGAAACTGTTGGGTTGATTGACTTCAAACTTGGAAATTAAAATGTTTAAACAATTCGCTTGTTGTTCTTATTTTCTCTAAAGTTTGTTTTCTTAATTTGGCATCCTTCAATATCAAACAAATATTTTGCACAGGGCTATCCATTTTGCGGTTTTAAAAGTAAACGTAAATAAAACACATATAAAATATTTGTTTTCATAGTATTCCTTTTTTATTATAAAGTTTGAACGTTGGCATTATGTGTGAAACACTATACATCATTTAAATGACCACCACGTGATTCTTTTGAGGTAATTTCCGACCTCTTTTTGACAAATATAGGGTGGTATCTCAACCATAACTTGACGAATGTTGGTTTTTAAGTGGTAAAGAGTTAAAGGCTTATCTGCATAAACACAGTCTTTTGCGTATCCCCACAAAAAAAAGTTCAGCGGTGTCAAATCGCATGATCTTGGTATCCAGTTGATATCGAGACGTCGAGAAACTACGCGGCCAGGAAATGTCTCTTGCAATAAAGCCATATTCGCTAGAGTTGTGTGGCATGTGGCACCGCTTTGTTGAAACCACATGTTCTCCAAAGAGCGGACCAAACAGTGACTTTTTGTGGATGTAATGGCCTCTCTTCATTTACTTGAGGATTCTTAGAGCCTTAAATACGACAATTTTGTTTATTTACATACCCACCGATTGAGAAATGTGCTTCGTCACTAAAGAGCTTTTGTTCGAAAAATCGCCGTCCACCGCCTCGCCTGTTATTTAAGCACGACGACGTATCTACGACGTTGTGTTTAGTTGTTGTGTGACCTCTTATTTATATGGATATAGGTGTAGATCCAAATGCAAAATATGTCATAATGTTCCGTAAGGCAGTCCTAATTCTTGAGAACGAAGATGAATCGACACATTCGGGTCTTCGGCAACACTTTCACTTACAGCAGCGATATTTTCAGTGGTATGAGCGGAACTTTGATGCACAGGCCTTACATCATCTGTAACCAATGCTGTCTCTTCAAATTTCTTCAAAATGTTGCCAATTGCTTGCGTAGTTTGACGATTATATAAACCATAATCTCCTCTTAAAGTGCGATATGTGGATGTGGCAGAATCACCATTTTTAAAGAAGGTTTTAACAATTTGTATGCGTTGTGCGATAGTTAAGCGATCCATTTTCGTAAATATCAGATTTTCAACTGAACAAAAAAAATTGGTTTATCAACTTAGATTAAAAAATTTTATAAATAAAAATGAATTTAAAAAAAAACCTCTCAAACGATTTTTAAGTACAAAATTAAATTAAATGGAATCTATATTAATTTTTGAAAAAAAATTTGTTTGCAGGTGCATTTTCAAATTTAGAAATAAATTTAAACAGATTCTTTGAATACATGAGCGACCCAGTCGTGTATTTTATTTATATTTATATTTATATTTATATTTATATTTATATTTATATTTATATTTATATTTATATTTATATTTATATTTATATTTATATTTATATTTATATTTATATTTATATTTATATTTATATTTATATTTATATTTATATGGATTTATATTTATATTTATATTTTTATATTTATATTTATATTTATATTTGAAGTAATTTTATTATAAAAAACTTAAATTTCTAAAGAAGTTTTTGAAACGTTGTCTAGCAATGAAAACTCACCGTTCCCTTGTAAAACACTGGATTTCTTATTATATGAACATACTATCAAGCAAATGTTTATATTTTGGGTAATTTTAAATGTGTTATCATACAAAATAAACAATGCAATTCTTACGTTGAATCCATGACAAACTTTAATAATCTTAAGCATTGTGATCCTTTTTTATGAGATACAAAATCAGCCTTTTCAAGTTTTATATTTATTTATTTCCTTAGTTAAAATAGAAAAACTTATTGACCCATCCTTGAAATCAAACCACCCAATAACAACAAAAACTTCAACGAAGAACACATAAATCAACACAAAAGAGTAAACATTTTACATGCGAAGAAAGAAAAAAAATTAAAAATGGGAATAAAGTTTTATTTTTATTTATTTATATAAATTCCATTGAAAGCAAAATATTAACATAATCAGATACCACAGTCATATCTATATATAAAAATTATTAGATTTATTACAACCAACATTTTTGCCAATATAAGCACACAAACAAAAACTGTATAAATTCACTTAAGAAAGTATAAAGTTGTCTTATAGGTACGAGTATAGATAGTCATCAAATTAAAAGGAAGTGTATTAAATTAAAATCATTAGAATTCATAGCATCATCAAAAAGTTTCTTATCCCATTCCATACTCGAAGCTGTATATGTATACCTTCTCTTAATTTATGTAAATTTCATTAACTTAGTAAAAATATTCACTTATTTGTTTTAATGAATTGAATATCCTAATCAAAAAACAAAATAAGGATAACTTCAGTAAGTAATATACATACATTAAATTATATAAGAAATCCCCATCTGTCTTGTTGTGCCATAAACTTTTTATTTTTAAGGATATTTGTTGTTGGTTGTAAATAATATATGTGTGTAGGTATGAATGTTGTTGACTTTTGCACATATCAAATTATATCGAATTACTTTATGTCTATACGTTTGAAAGTTCAATTTTTATTTTATTTTTTTGTTTAATTTAAAAGGACGAAAAAGTTGATCCGTATATAAAGCATTTATAGCAATTTGTTGGGACGAAAAAAACTTTGGCACGTGCTCTCCTCAAAAATGTGAAATGTTCAGAAAATTGTTCTCAAAGAAAATCATCCACCCTTAAAAGTGTTTCTATATACGAGTATATGTATAGATATAAAACCATCCTTACTGTTATAGACTGTGCGATGTCCTTTTTTTCCTTTGAGGAGTATCGCCGAGCACCATAATAATAAGAGCAACCCTTTTATATTTTTCGTTTCTCGTTTGCTAAGTGGAAAAAATCATCCATAAACGCAAAGGGTTTGATTTTGAATAAAATACAGAACAACGAAAAATTATAATTCAAATAGAAATAAAAAAAAATCATAAAGCAATCCAATTGTTTTTGTTTTGATATTCTTTTTTTTTGTTTTTGGTTTGATGCGTGTCTTGTTTTAAAGAACCCTTGATATGAAATCGTCCTTTAGCATATTTTAAACGAATATATGAGACGAGACAATATATTTTTCTGATGATGATGATTTTGATGATGATGAAGATGAACAATAAAAATATCTTTGAACAATGTGTGAGTAAATGAATGATTTTTAAGCGAACAATGTAAAGTCTGCTTCAAACGGTTTTTCTCTTGATTTCACATAACCTTTAGGCTCTCTCAAAATAGGAAGGTATGTAGATAGGCATAGGGACAGAAAAGGATTCTTCTTCTTCTTAGACCTTACAACAACCTTACACAGAAAAAAAACAAAAATAAGTCTCATAATATAAAAAAATTAAATAATAAGGAAGGCTTTGTGAAGGAAATTTGTTTGAGTCCTTCAACCTGTAGACGAAGACTATATGAGTGTGGCTTTAAAGTAATTGTTTCTTTTTCTGGTATTGTTTCCATTGTAAGGACTTTTTTGTTTGCATTTTTAAGGAAAAATTTCTGATGAATCCGAGGCTTTTGTACAGGTAACTTCTCCGTCATTGTTTTTGTTGTAGTTCGTCCCTATACCCTGGGTGACGTATGTTCTTATATTCAGGAACAAAGTCTTTGACTTGCGGCAGCGGCGTGTATGTAATATACTTACATAAGCAGTGTCCTGAAGAAAGGATGCAAACAATGCTCTCAAACATGAGCACCTGTTTAAGGACATAAAGGAATTGTTATTTAGCTATACCTACGTACGTAGGTACGTACCCTTCCGTACCTGATTGTTATTCTTATCAAAAGGATACTTGAAACTTGACTCGTGTAATAATGTGCGCAATGCTTGGAAGTCAGTTCACGTTTTGTTGTTGGTGTTCTTGTTCTTGTTGTTGAACTTTTGTGTCCTTAAGAAGAAAATTTAAAAAAGATGGTTCTAAAAAAGATGATGGTTACATCAGGGGATGAGGGGGGGGGGGGAGGGTTGGATTCACTGACTCAAACAAAAAAAAAGGAAAAATAAAACTTTTAATATCCTTTTTTTCTTATTTGACATTGATATTCTCTTCCTTTTCCATCAATGTTATACTCGTAGTAGATGTATATGTCCTGAATTCTTTTTTAGGTCGATATATTTTTTCTTCTTTATTCATCAAATGTCATGGTAAATTATTGATTTCATACCACCAATATGGGCCAGAACAGCAGAAGCCAGCGGCAATAACAACAACAACAACAACAAAAACAACTAGGTACATCAGTAAACAGTTGCAATGGGGATCCCGTTCCTGTTCATGTTTTCCAAATGGAGGAGAATGACTAAATAAATTTCCTTGAAACGCACTATCAAGATTGAGTCCATTTTTATTCCATCAGGACAATATGGGGACCGATATACCGATACCGACATCAGCGACCGTATGTCTGTTTTCTATATCTTTGTATATCTCTATCTCTTTATATCTTTCAAATGAATGAAAATTTATATTGGCATTTGATTTCATATTTGTTGGAAAAAGGACGAAGGACCTATTTTTTTCTCCCTTTCCAATCGAAGGAATATAATGCTATGGTATAGTACACGGCGCTGTATATATACATATTATATACATAGGTATGTAATGTTGTTGTTGTTGTAATGTTGTTGATGTTAATAGATTTATACAAATAAAATGTACATTTGAGTAGTCAGTTTGTTTGCAAATTTATTGAAATAAACACCCAGTCAATATTAGATACATCAGAATCAGAGCCCTATACACTCTGTGATGTGCCTACACTCTGAATAATTTGACTTGAAGTATGAGGTATTTTTTTGAAACTGTGATTATACAAAAGGAGGACTTGTAAAGGACGTTTTTTATTTAGTAGAAATAAATTTTAAATTAACTTAGGTTCAATATTTCTTAAAATTTTTGATTGTTGAAGTTTGATTTCTTTTTGTTTTAATGACATATTATGGCTAAAAGGGATGCAAATTGATTTGTCTATAAACAAAAACAGTTTAAATATCAGTTACCATGAGCAACTTTTCACATATTTTGAATTGTTTCCTTTTATTTTATATCTTCTATCTATTTATATGTTAAGTTGAAGTTGTTTTTTTAAATATTCAAAAACAATTTAAATTGACATATACAAATATAATGGGATGGTGTAACATCCGAATTAAATCATGTTTATTTCTTGTTAGCTTTATCCTTTTTGAAAAATCACATTATTTACGTTTTGAATTTAAATAATAATAATTAGAATAAAAGTATAAAATATAGTAGGTATGTATGTATATAAATACATATAGTTATGTTTCACACACATTCCTATTAAGGATTTATTTTAATTTTACTTTCTATATTGCACTGTGTCAAAAAAAGTTTCAAGGATAATAAAAAGGTTTTTTACACAATATACAATGAACATGTAGTATAACAAATTAATTTTATCCAAAATTAAGTAATTAGGTGCCCTGAAATGAACCCAAGTGACACAAGGCCAAATTTAAAGAATTGGTTTAAATTCACTTTTGTGAAATGCAATAGAGTCAATTTCCATTAGTTTATTTTATTATACTTAAACAAAGTGTAATAAAGTCAAATTGGTTTTATTTCACTTTCAACAGTATGATTTGCCATAAATTCAAAGAAAATTTGCATACACTCAACCTCGGACCTACCCCGAATCCTAAGATTTGCCCAAGCAGCGTAAATATAAGTTGGTTTTATTTCTCAAAATAATTTGGACTTATTTCATTTTGTCAAAGTGCAATTTGATCAACTGACAACAATTAATTAATTGGACAAATATTATTTTGTAAACTCTTTTTTTATAATTGTTTAATCAAATTACATATGTTTTAATTACAAAATCATTTAAAAAATTGTCTTTGAGTCAATTTCAAAATTATGTAAAAAATGCATTACTATAGAAGAAAACCTCCACTATTTATATAAAAGAAATATTGAGGGATGAATTAAATTTTGATTGTTGGAATATTAACTGATGAAGATAACTGATGTATGTGTTAAATTTTAAAATCAACTATATTTAGTGCAATTGTATTTTTCAAAATTTTCAGTTTTTAAAATTATAATGAAAGGTTGTTCATCATTTAATATTTCTCATACAAAATTATTATTTATAAAATAATTTAATTGATTTGTAAAGAAGGTCTTGACATTTGTTTCTAATTAACATAACCTTCTCCAAGTTATTGAATTTAATACACAAGAAAAAATTGATTTGAGGCGTTTTCTTTCAAATTGATTGGAAAACTTTTTTCAGAAGATAACAGATTTAATATGAAAATTTTAAGCTTTTATCACTTTTCAGTTCAACGGAAAATTATTGTGTCTAATTTTATCATATATTTTATATTCTTAAGTTTATAACAGTTTTCAAAAAAATTGTTTAATAAAATAATTTTTCTTTTATTCTTTACTGCTAAAATCTTATTTAAGACAAGTTATTGTTAAATGAGTATGAATTGCTGTTGCTGTTTGATTTCGTTTTCTTAAATTGTTAAAGTTTTGCGAATTTTGATCTCGAGTACCAATTTCGTATATTTTAGTGGTCATTTTTTTCAATGGAACATCGTATGACAAAACTTTTTTTTTTGTTATTTTACTATATAATATTTCATCAATAACTTTCTGCAGGATGGTCTGTGGTATCAAAACTAACCACCTATTTTAACATTTTTTGACATTATTGTTGAATTGTATTCTTTTTAGACCACATTTTAATTCAAAACTAAAACCAATGTCTTCAGGAAAAAGTTAATTTTTTGTAATAGTGAATATGCGTGATATAATTGAATAGTTTGAGTTCACCTTTCGAAAATTTCCAAAGCAAAATAATTTTATTTTGTATTATTATAACACAATGAATAAAAAAGTAATTTTCGCAATAATTTCGGTAAATTTCATTTTTTTTCTAATAGAGCCCTGGAAAAAAGTTAATCAATTGTAAAAACTTAGATAAAGAGATATTTTGTATTTTGTAATAAATTTAACAATTTATTTTTTTAATTTAATTAATAAAAAATATCCTGGGATGCGACCCACACTGATAACTTCCCATCCCGTCTGTCGATTTGTCTTGCTTAAAAGTTTGTAGGTTTTCGTGTTTTGTTAAAAAACTTGTCAGTTGAATTATTCTTAAAAATTTAAAAATTACTTACAATATTTTGCATATAATGAAATAGTTTGATTTCAAAATCTATTTTTGTTAACAAGATTTTTAGTCGAAAACCAATACCAATTTCTTAAAAGTTTTTTTTTTGTATATATGTATGTATATATGTAATAACTCCATGTTTGCGCTGAAAACTTGTAGGAAAGAAGGATTGTGATTGAACTGTTGTAAGCACCTTCTACCACCAATAACATTCCTTTATTATCATCATAAACATGTCTTTATCTATCTATCTGCATAAAGCCGAGCACGCCAATGAACTATTCTTTATTCGTTTTACACACCTACCTAACTACACAACCAATAGCTGATCGCTTTACAATTTAAACATACATGTTCTTTATAACTTTAATTTACTTTCCATCCTGGTTCTTCTAATATTAAACTAAAATAAAGCTATCCAAAGGAAAAAGCTTTGAACGAACTAGTTGAATAGTGAATACACAAACATATTGTTTTCGTTAAGTAAGCTTACAAGTATTTTTCATTCCTGGGATGAGTTGTCCTAGGAGTTGTGTCTTGAGATAAATCGCGCGTTTTTTTGACAAATCAAATAACATTTATATCTTTGAAGACAAACTTATTTAACAGGTATATTTTTAAATCTTATATAGGTACTTTAAACAGACTCTTTGTATACAGGAGCAAGTTCATGCGACCCAGTCGTGCATTTTATTTTCGTAGATTTTATTTTTTTATAAAAAAACGGACTGTTGAACTTTTATAAAAAAAAAACAACATTTTCTGTGAGGTAAAATAAGTTTGAAAAGAAAGTAAATTATTAACAAGTTTTACTATTGTTTTTTATTTGCTTTTTTTTGTAAGAAAATTGTCAATTCGATTTTTCTCAAAACTTTACCGAATGTTGAAAAAATAGTTCTTATTTTTCTGTAAAAAAAACTGTTATTTCGATTTTTCTCAAAATCGAAAATCAAAGTCGAAAATCAATTTTTACTAACTTTTATTAATTTTGTTTAGGTTTTTATTTTTTGTAAAAAAAACTGTCAATTCGATTTTTCTCAAAATTTTAACGAATGTTGAAAAAAATATTTCTTATGAGTTAAAATGAGTCGGAAGCCATTATCTCAAATTTTGAAAAGATATTTGAGTCGATATTTAATTTTTACCAACTTTTGTTAATTTTTTTTAGGTTTTATTTTTTGTTAAAAAAACTCTGCCGATGCGATTTTTTGCAAAATTTTTCCCAATGTTGAAAACAATATTTCTTATAAGATAAAATAAGTTGGAAGCCATAATCTCAAAGTTTTGAAAACATATTTGGATCGAAATTCAATTTTTACTAACTTTGAGTTATGTTTTTTTTTTTTATAAAAAAAATGTGAATTTGATTTTTTTCAAAATTTAACCAGATGTTAAAAACGTTTTTTTTTCCGTTGCACAAAATTGTTTTGTAGATGAAATCATTTTGTATTCGAAGAGAGGGGGGAGAGGTATTTCCACTAAGGCACCTCTCCTTATCCAGACGGCAGCGGACGAATTCTCGAGATAGAATCAACGTTGGCGTCTACAGTTCCAGTAAAGTTGAACTACTTAGTGAACACCTTATAGGGCTTCTACGACATATTCGGAGCCCAGGCCTATAAGGAGCGATTTATCCGGCTCCCCGTCCTTGGAGTTATATTAAGGATCTGGCCCTCCAGGTTGTGGGTTGTGCCGTCGGGGTGACTTTCTGACCACGTAAAAATATTCTAGTTGCGAAGCACCAACAAGCCTTGGATACGGACGGATTCACTGTTGACAACCCAAGCAAACGAAATAAGGACAACGAACTTCGGATCTGTACGTGGAATGTTAGGTCCCTTAACAGACCACGTGCAGCCGAACAATTAGCGGAAGCCCTAAACTGCTGCAAGGCAGATATTACCGCCATCCAAGAAGTGCGATGGGATGGACCGGGCAAACGTAAACTAAAAGACTGCGATATATACTACGGCGACTGCTACCGAGAACAAAGACAGCGTCTATTTGGGTTTTTTTTTGGGATTTGTTGTTGGAACTAGACTCAGGCAAAAGGTCTTGAGTTTCAACAGTGTGAGCGAACCCATCACGACAATCCGAATCAAGGCTAAATTCGCCAACATAAGCCTAGTATGTGCGATTGCCCCAATAGACGAGAAAGATGAGGACACCAAAGACATATTCTTCCAGCTCTTGGACAAGACATATGAGCAGTGCCCTGGCTATGACATTAAAATTGTCTTAGGAGATTTCAACGCCAAGCTAGGAAGAGAAGACATCCTTGGTGGCACAATGGCCTGCACGACACCACCTCCGACAACAGATTCAGGCTGATCCATTTCACTGCGGGGCGAGACGTTCTGGTAGCTAGTACGCAGCTCACACATCTCAATATCCACAAGGGGACATGGAAATCTCCTGATCAATCAACTGTCAACCAGATTGACCACATTGCGATCGACGCACGACACTTCTCCAGTATACAGGATGTCCGAACATTCCGAGGGGCCAACATTGACTCGGAACAGACCACTACCTCGTTGTAGCCAAGGTACGGCTACGGATATCCCGATCCAAGCCAAAACAAGGAAGTACTGTGAGAAGTTTCGACGTTAGACGGCTACAATCGCCATGTCCTTTTCCGATCGAGTCTCTAATAACCTCTTAAGGAGTCCTATGCTGCCTGCATTAAGCATTGAAAACCAGTGGCAACTGGTGCTCTGAAGTACTCGGTTTCACACGGCCACCACAGCGAATGCGAACGAATGCCGGGTAGCACACGCAGCGAAACAACAGGCATACAAAACGGCGCTGCACAGGAGGACCAGAGCTCTACGAGGAGAAGAGGAGAGAGGAATACCGGCTTCTTAGATGGAAAAAAAGAGAGCATGAGAAGCGCTCGATGTCACAACAGGAATGAGGTTTGTAAATTTTACCAAAAGGTAAAAAAAAACCTCCCAAGGGTACCAGCCACGAACCGAAGCCTGTAAGGACGAGCAGGGAAACATCGTAGTAGAACCGCAGTCTATGTTGAGAATATGGAAAGACCACTTCTCCAAATTATATAACGGCGATGACGAACCGAATTCCGCTGTAAGGGAGATAAAACCACTCAACCTAGGCGACGCAGATTAACAATGCCGCCTACCCGGCATCCACGAAGTGAAGATAGCTATATCTAATCTGAAGTCAAAGAAAGCTGCTGGGGCTGACGGCATCGCTGCCGAACTATTCAAAGCAGCACACGATGACTTGGTAGGGAGCATGCACCAACTAATCTGCAAAATGTGGTCGGAAGAAAGCATGCCCGATGAGTGGAATCTCAGCGTAGTGTGCCCTATATATAAGAAAGGAGACCCTCTAAATTGCGCCAACTACATAGGCATCAGTCTCCTTAACATTGCATATAAAATCCTCTCTGCCGTATTATATGAACGTCTGAAGCTGTTCGTCAACAACCTGATAGGTCTTTATCAGCGTGGCTTCAGACCAGGAAAGCCCACTATCGACCAAATATTCAGTGGAGCATTTTTGAGCATTACGACGAAAGCGAAGAAGATGGGTTTAGTGGACAGTGAGGGCAAGACCAAGTATATGCTGTCATCAAAAAAGGACATTGAACAACGACGTCTTGGACAAAACGTCACCATGGACAGCTATAACTTTGAGGTAGTTAAGGACTTTGTCTACCTTGGCACCGCTATTAACACAGAAAACGACACCAACGCTGAAATCAAACGAAGAATAACTCTTGCAAATCGCTGCTTCTTTGGACTTAGAAGGCAATTGAGTAGTCTATCTATAAGACACTCACCATCCCGGTTCTCATTTATGGCGCTGAGGCTTGGACCCTGTCAAAGAAAGATGAGAGCGTCTTAGGATGCTTCGAGAGAAAAATTCTTCGGGTGATTTTTGGTCCCGTACACATAGATGGAGAATGGAGGAGAAGATATAACGACGAACTGTACGGGCTGTACAGCAACACTGACCTAGTGAACAGAATTAAAGTCCAACGGCTTAGATGGCTAGGTCATGTAGAGCGAATAGACATCAACGCTCCAGCCTGGAAGGTCTTCGAATCCAATCAAGAGGGACGGCGCAGTAGAGGAAGACCGCGACTCAGGTGGGTGAAGACCTCAACCAACTTGGCGTGCGAAACTGGAGACAGCTAGCTAGGGACCGATCTGGCTGGAGACGCATGTTGGTTGAGGCCCAGGTCTGCCCCGGACTGTAGCGCCACCTTAAGTAAGTAAGTAAGGTATCATTCCACAGTATATAATACAAAATTTAATTCAAGTCTCTAGCGTCTTTGGTTCGTGAGATATTTAGCATTAACCAAAATGTTCACCTTTTTTTTAAATTGCTATGGTAAAAAAACACCCACGCAATTTTCTTTAGAGCCCTTTCTGCATTATTCTCTGCATAACAAAATTTATTTGAATTCGATATCTCTTCTGGTTCTTGAGCTATGGACGACGAAAAAAAAAATTCTTAAAATCTTTTATTTCGACTCTAGGGACCTTGAAACGTCGATTAATGTCAAAATTTTCAATTCGGCAAATCGGACCCCTTACAATAACTTCCTATTGGAAGTTAAAATTACAACAGCATATCACAGTTAGGGATTTTAGCTAGACAACAATTTAACTTTGAGTCATAAGTTCGCTTACTAAATTGTTCTCGGCAAGTTCAAGAAGATTTAAGAATTTTGTGGTGAGTTTTGCAAATCTACGATTTGAAATTCATTGCGGGGTAGAAAACAAAAGTTTCTTCTTTTCATGGAAAAGATACCCTGTATCTTATCAACTCTGAGTTTTATTTTCCATCGGTTATAATATTGTTCTAATATTCTTATAGGATTATTTAAATTGGTCTCAATGTTGAGAATAAACTTATGCGAAGATATTATTGCTGTGTCATAAGAAAAATTGCTGCTTCACAGTCAGGTAACTCGGGAAGGTGTGAAGTATACAAGTTAATTAAAATCGGTCCCATGACCTATCCTTGTGGAAAACCATATTCAAAACGTATCAATTCTGAAGCACTTTTGTTAAGATAAACCTTGAAACACTTGCTTGAAAGAAAACTTTACACAGATAGATGGAAAATTGAAGATCATTTTATAAACAATGGTATTATGGCAAAATGAATTGAAAGCTTAAAAAAATTAAAAAAAAAAAAAGTACGAACGTATTTTAGGTTATTTTTGAAAAACCGTATTTTGAAAATTTGTTAAATATGCCGAAGTTAGTTTTAGTGGACTTGAATTTATATTTATATTTATATATTTATTCGTCTTCGACAAATCGGACCCATTTCAATAACTTCCAAGTGGTGCATCATGTCTTATCAAATCATTATAAATTAGACGAGAAATTAATTTATTAAATTACAAATCCATCCGTTTACTTTCAAAAATTCTATAAAAACAAATAAAATGTTAGCCTTATTTTATTCTTTTTTTTCTATTTCGATAAAAATAAAAACATGTACCTACAAATAATTCGATACAACCATATTAACATACCATTTCACTTGGGTCTTATTTTGTTCGTTACCAAAGTTTGAACCTTTTTTTCTCCTATATTCTTACTAGATATTTACTTTCTTGTAAAGCTTAAAAGGATGGTTAATAAGTTTTAAAATGTATGTGTTGTATATTACCATTTGGGAATATTTTCGTAACTCTACAAAGCTATATCTTTTAACTACATATGTCCACTGTGCACAAATAACCAAAAAGTTTTTTCGAACTAAATCTAAAAAATTCTTCAAGTTTAAAACTATTCCATTTCTATCCCACTTTACTCTAGAAGTCACATAATTGACAGGAAATACAAGAGCATTGTCAAAAATGAAAAACAAAATGTTATTCTCTGGAGTAATTATTCATTTTTTCAAACCCAAACTGTCAGCTGTCAAAATGTATTTAGCAAAGACTGAAAATATTTATCCCACAAATTTCAATAGTAACATTGCATACATAGATTATTTAACCTTATTACTTAGAAATATTATCTAATAAATTTATTATATAATAATTGAATATCTTTTAAGCTCTGGTCAAAAACTTTAAAGAACTCTGTTTTATCGAAGAGAAATTTACTCTCAAATAAAAGTCCTTGTTAAGCTATAATCTTGCCAAAAAAAAACTAAAACAATCCACTTTTTTCCTCATTTCATTCAAATGACTCTTCATTTTTTTAAGGGCAAAATGCAAGGCTTACTAAAATATCCATGCGTAACCCTTAAATTAGCATTTATCATCTTCAATATGTTATTCCAGTTGACATAGGGTTCAAACCATCAACCCCTACGCTAACAAAAAAAATGGAAATCAACTTTTCATACATAATGGTGTGTCCTTCTACAAATTGTTTCACCCTTTTTGACACACTTAAGATGACAGAAAAATATAAAGAAAACAAAATATGATACTCGTATCAAAAAAAAAAAAAAAAACAAAAACAAAATTATTCGTCCTTTACATATACAACAATTGCTTATAGGAATATCATTTACGTATAAATGAAAATTGTTTATGCGATAGATGTTTTTCCATTTTAGCAAATTGTTCTTCGAATCGTGTCCTTATTTACTTGATAGCAAAACACACTCATCCCTCATACTTACGCATACGAGAATACTTCTCATTAATATAGAGGGCCCCAACCAAAAGGAACCTCATCTCCATCATCATAGATGTAGAATGATAGGGATTTAGACTTATTTTTGTGTTCTTTGTTTCTCTTTTTTTGGCAATTTATTTTGCATACATATATTTATTTATTTATTTTATTTTGTCTTACTCATAATATCCATAAAAAGACAAAATATACATTTTATCATTTTAAAAGAATGAGTTTAGGCAAGAACACAACAAAACAAAAAAGGATATGCGGGCAAAAATTTTTATACTACTTAACAACATTGTGTGGGCTTGAATGGAGTGCGAAAAAAATACTATACATTATATGAATATGAAGACTTTGTAGTTAGGTATATGAAGGCAACAAGGACGACGACGTCGTTCGTCGGCGTATATGGAGTGTAAATCTTCCCAGTCTCAATTTCCTCATCACAATAGCTTGTCATTCTAGATAAGACACGAAATAATGTTGGATTCTTCAACAGAATTTATAATGAATTGAGTTTGTACTTTCTTTTACATCAAACCTTCACCTCTCCCCTTCCCATACTCTATAGCATAAATGTTGATAGCATCATTTTACTCATATAGTATAAACAAAACACTTATGATGGGCATGTATATAATATTAGATATATAGGGGAAAGGGGGGTAAAAGTGGTTTAAAAAAATTGAAGAAGAAAAGAAAATCTTGAAAGAAAATAATATTTATCTTTCCCATTTTAGTTTATGCGTCACTGGGTTAAAAATTTTTTTAATCTGAAGCAATTTTTTCTTGTTTTGGAGGAGCATGTGACATGATGATAAGTGCGTAGGACCTCAAATGAATTACTTATACTTACTTACTTACTTAAGCTCCTGTGTGAACCAGGGTCTTACCCAACAAGCTTCTCCATTAACCTCGGACCATAGCTAGATGTCTCGAATTGAGCACTCCAAGTTGGGTGAGTTCACTTTTTTTTCTTGTGGTGCGCCAAATTGATCAGTAGCCTTTCTGTACTGCGATATCTTGTGTGCGTGAAGGTTAAAGAAACAGCGTTTACCAAGAGTAGTTTTCTGCATTTATTGCGGAGCTCGGGTAGACAAAGTCCTGAACTATCTTAATATTACGTCTGTCGATGGTATTGTTTTGACCGAGACGTCGTCGTCGGTGTTGTAGGTCCTTTCTTGATGACAAATATTAATACTAACAAAATACCCATTGATCCAATTGTTAAGTTTGGAAAGGCATTCCTTAAAGATCTTGATGAACTTTCCAAGATGAAAATCAAAGACCTGACTTCCTTTCTGAATTCTACGAAATGGCTCTAGGATCCCTAATTTTGTCACTATAAATCCGTCATAATATTATGTTTTTTTTATTTTTATTTTTCATTACATAGGTCCAACGAGTTTATGATATCAAAACAGTGCTTACGAGCGCTAATTGAGTCGCTTCAGAAGGTCTGCTTGTGACTGCCATCTGTCTCTTCCAACAAACGCTAAAGAAGACATTTTGAAAAGACTAACCTCTTCCATCCCTGCAAACATAGCTCGCACACAGGAATGGTTGAAAGTTGTAAGGAACTAGGCTCTGGTTCTCTAAAGATTGTTGCGCCACGCAATTTATTTATTAACTTCCCATAGGAAGTTATTGTAATGGGTCCGATTTGTCAAATTGAAAATTTTGACATTTCTCGACGTTTCAAGGTCCCTAGAGTCGAAATAAAATATTTTTAGAAAGATGTCTGTGCGTGCGTGTGTACGTACGTTCGTACGTCCGTACGTCCGTATGTCCGTACGTCCGTTTTTTCGTCGTCCATAGCTCAAGAACCAGAAGAGATATCGACTTTAAATAAATTTTGTTATACAGATAATAAGGCAGAAAGATGCAGAAAGGGCTCTCAGGAAAATTGCGTGGGTGAACATTTTGGCTAACCCTAAATATCTCATGAACCAATGATGCTAGAGACTTGAATTAAATTTTATATTATATACTGTAACGTGATACAAAACAAGTATATTTTTGGAGAAAAATCCAATTAACGGTTTTTTTTATAAATCAAAAAAACTGAAAAAAAAAATTTGTCACCTCGAAAATTTTACGACTAAAATATGATTTCATCTCCAAAACAATTTTGTGCAACGAAGAATAATGTTTTTGACATCTGATAAAATTTTGAGAAAAATCGAATTGACAGTTTTTTTTACAAAAAATAAAAACCTAAACAAAATTTATAAAAGTTGGTAAAAATTTATTTTCGACTCAAAAATCTTTTCAAAACTTTGAAATATTGGCTTTAAACTACTTTTATCTTTCAAAAATATTGTTTCCAGCCTTCAGTAAAATTTTTAGAAAAATCGAATCGACGGTTTTTTTTACAAAAAATTAAAAACCGAAAAAAAAAACAATACTAAAACTTGTAAAAATTTACTTTCGACTCAAATGGCTTTTCAAAAATTAAAAATATTGGCTTTTATTTCACAGAAAATATTGTTTTAGATATTCAGTAATTTTTTTATAAAAATCCAACAGTCCGTTTTTTCTTAAAAAAAATAAAATCTACAAAAAATAGTACGCAAATTTGGTAAAAATTGATACATATAGACAAACTTTTAAGCAAGACAATTCGACAGAAGGGATGGGAAGTTATCAGAGTGGGTCGCATCCCAGCCTCTTTTTTTTAACCTCTTACAAATTCAAATGTGTCTTATTTGTAAATGCTCAATCTCACTGTCTAGAGCTTATTCACAAAACTAATTCTTTATTACCTATTTATCATTAATTTTATGGATAGAATCAGATTTCAAATACTTCATTTTACTTTTGGGTTTTCCCAGATAGGGTTTGCTCTGGAAAATTTGGATCCCAAATTTTTCTCGTATACCACCATATTGTTGAAAAACAAATTTTTCCGTGGAGTGAACTTTATGATTATTCTTTCAATTTTGAGAATTATAATTAAAATGGTTCTTGCGAAATTGGTTACATGGACAGGCTTTCATTGCATTTCAATGAAAGCTCTTGGAGACAAGGGCGCAACATTTTAAGGAACTTATTATTTACTAAGCGACTCCAAAATTTTAAACCTTTCTTTTTATTTCTCTTACTGGTAAATTTAAAATTCCCTTGTAGGTATTTTGAAACGGGCATCTAAAAATGTCTAAACAATGACAATTCGTAAAAACAAACAAAGCAAACAAGCTTAAGCGGACCTATAATTGGAATTTTCAACTGTAGACTGTCCAATTCCATCAACTGCTCTTAAAAGGTTAATAGTACAGATGTCATATGGATTTAGTAAATTCCTAAACGTAAACGTTATTTTAACTTAAGCTAAATATTTAGTGGTAGAAAGATGTTAAATTCCTTTAAAATTAGCTAAATCATCTTTTTAGCTTAGTAAATTTCTAAAAATGAAATTAACACTTTACTAAATCGTTTTAAATTTTGAAATAAAGACATAAAGTAAGAATAATGTTTAATTTACAGTGCAGTACATAAAAGTGAACAAACGATGTACAAAAGCCGATCAAATACATTTTAACTTTTCCCCAAAAAATTGTTAATAATTAATAAGCCTTGGCTTCACTTTGAGGTTGTTTATCTTACATTATGTCATCTTCTGCATCATGCTGTGTTTTTCCGTAATCAACTATAAAACGCAAAGGCCAAAATACTAGGAACATTTCTTCTCGGAAAAAATAACTATAAGAGAAAAGAAATTTAATAAGAAATGAGCTGATTTTTTATTTTCCCTTAAAAGACTCAATTTCATCATTTGACTTTAAAAAACAAATATTCTTTATCATTGTCTTTGATTAAGATTTGTTTCGTTAGGCATCAGTTATGTGACAGTATTTGACTTTAGCTGGAATAAGTGTCCTCTTATTTTGCACATTTAAACTTTCTACTTCTGTACCTAAATACAGTTTACCCTGATTTTTTAGACTACTTACTTACTACTTTAACCCATTCTCCCCTATACAAAAATCACTCTTCCAACTTGATTGCTTATTGCATGTGTACATATATTTAATAATATATTTTTATACTCGTAAGTTCTTAAGATTTTATCCTGATTTGGTAGATTGTATGACTTTATTTTTTTGTTTTTATTAAACACGGAAATAAACCTTAGCACTTAACTGATAAATGTTTGTTGTTGTCATAGTACTTTTTCATCCACCTTTATCATGTTTATTTAGTAATAAATTATTCTTTGAGTCCTTTGGTTTGTTTTTGTTTCTTTGCAAAACAATTTTTCTCCATATAGTGTTACAATAATTTTCCTTTGGAATGTGTCTTTCTCTAATCTTAAATTATTTCATATCTTTAATTAGTCTTCATATGATATCAGTACACTAACGAAAGGCTTACATCATATCAGAGAACACAAAATAGCTTCAAACTTCTAATAATAAATAAATAAGAACAAAATTCCTAGATACTGTTCGAATTTCAAACAAACAAATTCAATGCAATAGTACTTCGTCACCTCTCAGAAAATAGCACAGCTACAATAGACAACCATGAACGATTTTAACCCTCAATACTTTAGCTAAGTACAGAACCGTGTCAGATCTTTTAGTAGTCTAAAGATAGCTGCCAATGATTTTATAATGGCCATATAATTTTCAATGAAATAATAAAGAAATTAATATATTTGTGAAAATTTTCATACTGACAGCTCTGACAATATTTTAGGTACTGAAAATCGTCTGCACCCAGCTTTTGTAAATCTTTTTCTGCGAAGAAGGCTGTTTAAATTGTTTCATCTGTTTTTAAAAATATTTTCACGAAAACTTTAACATTTTGGTTGATGTGTTGACAAATTCGATTTGATCCGATCCTAATTCCATGAACAGTATTGGAGAGCCCTATCGTACGGCTTAGGCCCAAAATTCATCCAACACTTTCGACATCCATTTTAAATTAACTAAAAGCAATTATATAAGTTCATATACATATGTATGTACATATGTAGGTAAAATAAAATCATCTATAGAAATAACCATTACAGCTTACTTACCATATACATATACACACATCACAAACACTTAATTCGGACAAATTCTCCATATCCATCCAATATAATCAAAGGTTAGGTATTCAAGACTATTATCATGGCATTTGGCATTCGACTCATGTCATCTCGATTCCCATACCTCCACGTAGGGTAGATATGAACTTTTAATTCGTTTCCAACGATATTAAATGTTCAACACATAAAATGAAAGCGATTTGTATAACCCCGAATCCCCTTATTCTCAATAAACCCCTGCTCATTCTGATTATAACCCACAGAGCCAGAGGCATTTTGGACTTGTCTGGGATGGATAATTTGAAACTCGATCATAAAACCTTAATATTTGTCTGAACTGAAAACACTCCAAAGTACAATAATCATTATAACAGTGCGTATAGGTCAACCCTGGAATTCCGTTTACAGTTACACAAATTCCTGTAAATTCCAATATCCAATATCAATACCATCATAATCCTTCGAATATTGGACTTGAAAATTATAAATAGTAAACTCGGCCGCTGCCGAGCCGCTCACCTGCCCTCAAACCCTCTATCAAAGTACAATGTTGCACGTTACATCGTTTGTACTGTACTCGTATACGCTCAGCTATTCCAATTATTATTTTCGTTAAACCGGGAATAATTACGACCAATCTCAGGTAGAAAAGTAGAAGTTTTTTGTTGTATGTATAATGCTTGATTCCTATTCCTGCAGGATGCTACGAGTATAGCTGTATAGCTCGGCAGAAGCAGAAAAGCACTAGCATCACATTCCTAATGAACATTTTAGCGCTTCCGCGTGTGGAAATTGCTCTCAGCTTAAAGTTTATTAACAAAATATTTCAGGGCGGCTAGCTGTACAAAAATTAATTGAATTCGCCAGCCTGAAATTTTCACATGCCGTATCCGACGTGATTCTGTGTTCGGTGTGGATATGTTGATTGTAGAATTCACCATAACTGTTTTTGTGCTTATGAATGTGCGGACTGGAGACGGATACGGATACGGATATGGATATACGTAGAGGGTGGATTTGTACTCCTAGGTATATGGTATATCTATATGTGTATATTTTTGATCAAATGAAATTTGATAGTCTCGTTCGGGTCGGTTCGGTATGCTGCGTATACTGCTATGTTAGAAGACTCAGCACTCAGTCTTTTCTGTTGATGATGAAGGCCTGTGAAATTCCATTCTTTTGTAATAAAAACATCTTGGTGGAGCAGAGGCCGAGGTAACAATAGTAGGAAGGTATACCCATTGAGTTAGGCAACACAAAAGTACTGTTGGTGGTAGCGGGGCTGGATGCTTTTTTACCTAAGGAATGCAAGAAAGGTCGTGGTTAAGGTTAGGTATGGTACATATACTCGTACTCATATTGTTTGGGGTTCCTTTTTCTTATCCACAATATGTACAACTAGGTATGAATGTTAGACTTGGAACCAACAAAAGAGTGAGGCAAATTGTGGTTTTTCGGAACTCGTTGATGATGCGGTGTCGATGGTTTAGTGTTGATGAATACATTGTGGTTCTTATATGGTTCTGCTTGAAGTGCAGAACAGAAACCGAGGGAGATATAATAATGCGAAATCTCCTAAACGCGATTATATTATTCTTGAAATTGGGTTTGGGGTTCAAATTGGGGATTGAATGTCTTTTCTCTCTGGGAATTGCTCTTTATATACCAAAGGTTTAGGTATACAAAATTATCTTCTGTACTTCTTCTTCTTCTTGATTCTGCGAAGCGTATATCTACCTTGCTGCTTTGTATGGTATATGTAAACATTCTATAGAAAATGGAAACAGGGTACAAGAAGATTTGATCTCATCAAAATTTGGTATTTTGTGATATAGTCTTGGAAGTATAACCCACTGATGAAGGATTGGTGATGGTTTTTCCGAGAAAAAGACATTATCTTAAAACTTGTTGCTTACTTCGGTTTTTTGTGCTTATTTTATGTATGTGAAACATTTTGAAATTTTTTAATCAAGGCATATTCATCTGAAAGCGGATTTATGAGTTGTTGATGTATTCGAAAGAATTTACAGGATGTGTTTACTTGTATCAAAAACAAAGATGGGGCTATATACAGGATGGAAAGATTCCTGGGTTTTTCGGTTATCACTCGCATATCCGGATACATTAATCAACATTGGAATTTATTATTATTATTTTTTGGTTTTCGAGTAAAATTTAGACAGAATTTAAGATTAACACAGTGAGTGCTGTCAGTAAAATTGAAATACCGACCGGGCAACTTGGAAATTTAAGAAACAAACTAATAATATTAGAGCTGGCCACGAGACGAAATCGAAAAATTTCAGTCTCGTCCCGACATTGGTTTCGTATAGGTGAATCTCGTCTCAGTCTCGGTTAAGCTTTTTCTTTCCATTAGTTTCATTCATCGGTAGTCTCGTCTCGTATAGCCTATGTCTTTTATTTTATTTTGTATCATTTTAAACATTGTTGAATAATTCTTGAAGCAAAAAGTTCCATCAGATGTTATACTTATCGAAAATATCCAAATGGATTTAATGGCTACTTAATTGTATAATCCCAAATTCTTAGAACGTTTTTTAAGAGTACGAATCAAAGAAGCATTAACGGAACATATTTTTTGTGTCTATTTAGAAAAATAATGCAAAACCCAAAAAGACGAGACTCTTAGCAAATTTTGGCACAAAATGTACAGTCTCGTGTCGGTCTAGTCTGGGAAGCTTTAAAAGAAGGAAACTGAGGAGAGGCCGAAACTAGTCTCATGTCATTGCCAGCCCTAAAAATTATGTACTTTAATATTATACTTTTATGCTTTGTGTTAAAATTTTTCCTTCGAATAATTTAATTTTTGAATATTACTGTTAAATTTTTTTTTGTTTTGGACGTAATCAAATTTTTAACGTTCTGTTTGTTTTATTTACTTTAACTTGAAAGTTTTTGAATTTTTCGAAACTCAAATGTGATAATTTTGCTCTGGTCAACATATCGTTTTTATGCAAAAAATGTGATGGCGCAACAGTCCGGGACAGACCTGGGCCTCAATCAACAATCATCTCCAGCCACCTCGGTCCCTAGCAAGCTGTTTCCAGTTTTGCACACCAAGTTGGTTGAGGTCCTCTCCCACCTGCGTGCGCCACCTGAGACGCGGTCTTCCTCTACTGCACCGTCCCTCGGGATTGGATTCGAAGACCTTCAGGGCTGGAGCGTTGATGTCCATTCGTTCTACATGACCCAGCCATCTAAGTCGTTGGATTTGCATTCTTTAAGGTCAGTGTTGCTGTACATCCCGTGTCGTTTGTTGTTGTATCTTCCCTTCACTCTCCATCTATGCATACGGGATTAAAAATCACCAAGATGCTCTTATCTTTTTTAATGACATCATATACTTGGTCTTGCCCTTATTGACCACTAAACCCATATTCTCCGTTTCCGTGGCATAGCTCCAAAACGCTCCTTTAACATCACGCTTTGATCTTCCAATTATGTCAATATCATCGGCGTACCCGAGTAATTGGGTGGACCTTTGGAAGATTGTGCCTCTAGTGTTGACGGTTGAGTTTTGCACAATTCATTCCAGAACAGCCAGGAGGCTGATACCAAAATTCAAATGCAATTATTTCTTGAGTATAATAATAATTATGATGAGATTTCACTCATCGGGCATGTTTTCTTCCGACTAAATCTTGCAGATGAGTTGGTAAATACTCGCTTCCAAAGTCATCGGCTGCTGCTTTCAATAAATATGTAGTTATGTTATAGATTTCTTCACTTTGTCGTAGTACCTGTGGCATGATGGTTAGTGCGTTGGACTGTCATGCCAGAGGTCTTGGGGTCAATCCCTGTTGTTCTACATTGCCTAAGTCTAAAAGATGTCTATCTATCACTATTTTTATTCATCAAATCACTAACTTGTCCCAACAGCTCAAATTTTTTCACCAGCTTCTCCATTGCCAGCCAAGAGAGTAGTTTACGGCGATTTGAAAGTGTATCGTTGCATTTTTAGGTGGTGTATTTTTTCAAAATGTCAAAAGATGATAACAGCTACTTAAGACATTGCACAAAAACGGTGTGTACAATAGCAATTATTATTGCTCTTCAAATGAATTGTTCTCGTAAATTTCCACAAACTTCAAAATTTCTAGGTATCACTGATGTGAGGTCTATCAGATGTAAGAAGCATCTACTTCTTTAAGCTTCTACCGCGATGTTAGATTCAAAACGATGACCTTAAGATTAAAAACAAAATATGAGAAAGAATACAATATAGCTTTGTGTTAGCACAAGACCTCTTGTTTAAAGCGTTCAAAGAAGACTTTTTTATTTTATTTACGATTTATTTATTTATGATGCTTGCATATTTGTTCTAATTAATGTTTCTATTAAAATTTTAAACTTTTCCTACAAATTTATATCCAAAATCTATTTACAGTAAGTTTAATAGAAAATTATATAAAAAAGAACGATTTTTTTATAACATTAAATTCAAGAATTTTCTCTTTCGTTCGGTGGAAAAAGTACGTCGTCGTCCTGACTTCTAACTTTAATTTCTTTTTCTTCTTGATGATATTTTTTTTCAATTTTCAATTTTTTAGCGGTAAGACAACTGTAAAAATAAAAGCACTTTCCCGAAGGTACCTACCAACAAAACTTCTGTAAAAAAAATATCAAACCAGAGTGAAAATTTTATTTCCTTTTATTATGAGAGAGCGCAGTGCCATTTTCTTTGTTTGCCGCTGTACTTTTGTCTTATGCAGTTGAATTCTTAAGTAGAACAAGGACTTCCAGTTTTCTCAACACAGCTAGCACACATACAAACATAAATGTATATATCTGAATATTTTTAACAGAGCAAAACAAAAAAATGTTAAAGGCGAAGGGAGCAAAACAGAGTATAAGGATAAAGAAAGATTTACCGCAAATAGTTGTACTATTATTTTCTGTTGAATTAAATATAATTATATGCCATTAGGACGACTTTTAATTCTTCTATTTATTTTAATTTTAATTTTTTTCTTTATTTAAATATTTTATTTCTTCGTGGGAAGTTCTTTGTATTTTTCTTACCAGTGTTGCCAAATTAAAACAATGGGTTTTAGAGAGTTTAAAAAAAACCCTAAAAGCGATTTAAGACCCTATATAATTTATGTTGTTGCAGAAACAAATAATGAAAATAGAAAAATGAGGCTAAAATATGTGGATTTGAGGACTGTTTGTGAGGTTGCAACAATCTCTTGATTTCCCTAGAATAAAATAATGAAATAAGTTTTCATGGAAAAAAATTCGATGTATTTTTATCGAATCGGTTTTGTTTACGAAGCGAAACACGTGTTGATTTTATTCAACAATGTACACATTTTGATTATTTGAATATTACAATATTTTCGTATGAAGGGTGAATGATCTTCGTGGAAAAGTGGTTCACAATGAGGTGCTACTTGTGCAATCAGGACGTTTATCAGCGCATGAAAAAATTTCAATAAAATACAAAAGTTATGTATACGCCCTGGTGGACTACTTGTATAGTTAAACTTTTAATAACTACGTAGAAGCATATTTAAAGAATTATTTTAGTAAATTGTATACCTATGGACAAAGATTTTGAGAACACAAAACACGTTTGAAAATAGTACGCTTAATGCTTTTAGCTTTAAATTTAATATTTGAAAAACAACAAACACTTTAAAATTATCAATATGATTTATTTGAATATTAAAGGAAATCATGGGTAGCCAAAACTTCAGTAGGATGAAATGCACGTCCATAAAATCATTTTAAAAAAAGTATTCAAAAACTTAAAGTAAAGCAACATTCACGTTTCGGTTTCTTAACAATTAATCATTGATGATATTGGCAACTCCGGGTTGCACCTATTTCTTAAAACCACCCTGACCCAAAATAAAAAAACCAACTGAGAAAAGTTCACAATCCAGGCAAAGAAAAATATAATTTGCTTCCACAAGAAAATAAGAAGAACCGAAAAACAATTTTCTTTTTATAATGTACATATGTATGTATGTATGTATGTATCTAGAAATGATGATGATGATGATGACGGAGTAATGAATGAAAATGAGAGAAAAGAAGATGGTAATTTTAATACGAAAATAAAAGACAACAAAAACAAAACAAACAATAATAAAATTCGAGAGAAGAAAGAAGTACTTAAACCAAAGGAAGGCTATTTGAAATGAAAAACGTCAAAGCCAGGAAACTCATTTAAAAAGTCGGAGGATCTTTGGAATGTAATTTTATTCTCAAATTTTATGGTTTTTGCATATGTATGTATAATATTTTCAATATATTCATGGCATACAAACATATACACACAAACATGTATTAACATATTTAAATTATATTTAGTTTTATTTGTGGTCTGGTCGAAATTCATTATGTTGGGTTTTTCGAAATATAATTTTTCATTGGAGCTTTGAAAACAAAATCGAAGAATTTATTTGTCCCATTTATTGACTTAATAATTGAAAGAAAAAAACATTAAATATTGCTGAGCCATTAGGTATTCTTAACCATTTCTGTGTGCGAGCAATGTCAGGGGGTATACCTACCATTCTTATGCCGAATTCGAACGGATAATTTGAAAAAGCACATTTCATGACAAGGGGTGGAATCGGCTAAGGTGATAGTTGATTATCAAATTTTTGATAGTCAAATTGACTATCACCGAGTTTCCCGTCTGTGTAAGCTGATTCAATTCAATTCGATTGAACAATTTCAGAATATAATTGTCACAATTCATTGTTGCTATGGTGAAATTTTAAAAAGATTTCTATAAAATTTTTAAATAAAAGTAAGTAAGTCGTAAGCTTTGTCCGTCACAAGAATGTGTTTTTGTACCTAAAAAAGGTAACTGACAAAATTTTCCATTCGTTTTTTGTAAGCGTCTGGTAGCTCTACTCAGAAACGACATGTTTGTAGGAAAACGACTATCAAATTTTTCTAGCGACAGATTTTTAGCTATCAATTTGACTATCACCTTACACAGATCAAATTCAATTTTTTTGACTGTCAACAATCAACAATCACCTTAGCCGATTCCACCCCAGAATTACTCTTTAAAGATTTGTCAATTTCTCGAAAGAGGCGTGCTAGTGGAAAAAAACTCTAGACAGGGATCGAACCCGAGACTTCTGGAATGACAGTGTGACAGACCTACGCAATTACCATAACGCCACGACACGAGTATACTACTTTCAAGTCTAATAGAATGATAAAAGCATATCATTTCGTTATCTGTTTATTGAGTTGAAATCTAAATATTTGTCCATTTATTTTGGTAATTTTGAAATGCAAGGAATATTAAATATATGAGCAAAACTACTTTAAAATGATATGGAAAATACTTTGGGAATATAGGACTGTTGAAGATTTTAGAAAATATAATTCACCATTTATTGATTGATATTTTTGCTTTTATTTTAGAACTGATTTTGTTTTTTTTTTTTCGAAATCTTTCTATTTTCTCATATTTAATAATGTCCAACTCACTTACTTCGTCAGTCTGATTTTCGTCATAAGTTTGATTTCAATATCTTTTTTTGTTCCTAAGATACTTAAGACGAAAAACAATTGGTACCAATTTTTACCACCATTTTCAAAAGGTTTTTATTTCTTAAAAAATATACAGATTGAATTTTTACAAGAAAATTAAATTTCGTTAACTCTAATATTTTGTTTAGAATGAAAGAATTTTGAAGTCAAAGATTTTCATTTACTCTCGAGATATTCGAGTTGATAATTAGTTTTTAACAATTTTGCGTATAATTTGTTTTATATTTTTATTTTTATAAAAAAACTGTCAATTGGATATTTCTGAAAATTTTATTAAATGTTAAAAACAATGGCGCAACATTTTAGACGATTTAGTACGATGTTAAATCATTTTTAGTATGATACTAGGTTAAAAAAGGATTTTGATAATTTTAAACGAGTTTAGTATCGTACTATCTTCTTAACATTTTACTAAAGTTAAAATCACCAAATGGCTACTTTATCTTTTTAGTATCGTACTAAATCTGTATGACATATGTCATTTTTCTCAAATGTGACAAAAGGCGCAAAATTTTAGACGATTTAGTACGATGTTAAATCATTTTTAGTATGATATTAAGGTATGTTTGTTTAGTTTGCTCCACAATCTGTCATTATTTAGATGTGTTCATGTTTTTATTTTTTTTTAAAAATGGTTTTATAAAGATAATAACACAGAAAGATGCAGAAGGGGCTCTCAAAAAAATGGAGTGGGTGGTTTTTTTAAATATAAATTTAAAAAAATTGAAATTTATGGTAAATCCAAAATATCTCACGAATAAATAACACTATGTTATTTTTTTCTATTCGTTCATATTCATATTCCCTCGAGTTATTTGACTTGTTGAAACCACATATTTGTTCAAAAAATCGTCCACCACCTGTTCTTCAAGCACTCATTTGACGTATTTACAACATTGTGAATGGTCAGCTGGCTTCAGTTATTGTGTGAGCTGCACTTTCTATGGATGAAGGTGTAGATCCAAACGTAAAATAAGCCATAATGTGCCCTAAGACAGTCCTAATTCCTAAGAACGACGAAAAATCTTTAACCGATCCAGTCTCTAGAAATTTCTTCACAATTTTGCCAATTGCTTGCGTAGTTGGACGATTATGTGAACCATAATCTCTTCTTGAAGCACGATACGTGGCTGTGGCAGAGTCACCACTTTTGAAGTAGGTTTTAACAATTTGTAGGCGTTGTGAGATAGTTAAGCGATACATTTTCGTAAATTCCAGACTTCCAACAGAAAAATAAAAATTGCTTAAACAACAGCGAATTCCAGCCCTATACTTTTGAAACCGCAGAATGGATAACCCTTCATATTGGAAGGTGATACCAAACTTATATAATTTAAAAAAAAATCATTTAAGGGTTTCTTTTATAGTTCAAAAATACAAATAAAACATGACTTTTTCTCCAAAATAGTTTTATACAACGAATAACAGCGTTTTTGACTTCTTTGTAAAATTTTGAGAAAAATCAAACTGAGAGCTTTGTTTTTACAGAAACTTGGTAAACATTGATTTTCGTTTCAAATATCTTATGAAAAATTAAAAATATTGGCTTCAAACTAACTTATTATTAAAGAAAATATTTGTTAAAACCTTAAAAAAATTGTTGTCGACTTACATATGTAGGTATTAGGAGAATAAAAAAAGATGTTGACTTCAAATGACATATTTATATACCTACATAACATTAAAGTTTTAAACAAGACAAATCGACGCACGGGATGAAAAGTTATCAGTGTAGGTCGGGCCCCAGCCTCTTTTGTCCTTTATTTAAAATAAATTTAATATCATGACACAATAGGTCCGTTCACGTTCCCTCCTAAAACAGTCCAATTTTACGAAAAAATACGAAATTTAACCAAATCCTGTTCGCGTACTCAAAGATTTCGTACGAATTTTAGCCCAAGAAATTTCTTTGGGCTCATTTGTGAAAATTGTCTAATTGGATAGAAATTCAAATAAATTAAATAAATTGCTCGCTTTTGCTGTCAGTTATAAAATTTAAAAACAAATTTTCAAAGAACAGGAACAAGACAGTAATAGTGTGTGAAAAATTTGTTGTTTTCCCGTTCGCTTACTTTTTTGTAGTTTTTTTTTTTTTTTGTGAGAGAATTTTACCCCCACTCTCTAAAATATCTCTTTTTATGAATTTTGGTGCAGAAAGTACGCGAACGGACCTAATGTGTGTTACAAAACTTTAATTGAAGTCGCTGGGGTAACTGGTTCGAGAGATATTTGTTATTTACTTTTTTTTTAAATTGCTGTAGTAAAAAAACAACCACTCAATTTTTTAAAAGTTCTTTCTGCATTTTTTGATAATATCATCTGTAAAACAAAAATTTATATGAAGGCGATACCTTTGTTATTTCTTGAGATATGTATGGAAACAAAGCCATATTCCTATTTCCATTCACGCACACAAAGACATCTGCCTAAAAAACCTTTAATTTAGATTCTAGGGACCTTTAAACGTCGATAAATGTCAAAATTTGCAAATGGACACAGTGTAACAATTACAATAACTTCCAATATAGGACGTTAATTAAATTGATTTATTAAAATTAGTTTTTTTGGACAAACAATTATTTTTTAAGATCCAATACCTTTTAAAAAAAAACCATAAATACTTTCTAATACTGTTCAAAACTATTCGCACTAGAATGTGTACTTTGGTGTTAAGAGAATTAAAAGTAATCGGTCAAAGCCAGGGTTTATTTCCAAAAATTTTGGAAATAAATTGGAAAGTTAAAAATAAATTATCACATTTTTTTTGAAACAACATTGAACTTTTAATTTGGTTTTAAGTTTCAATTCAAAACAAAAATTGCCTTGTTACAATACCAATTTTAATAATTAAAATGTTTTGAGTAAAAAATATTTCCTTAGCATGCCGAAAAGATGAACAAAGTTTTTTAATTTTAAGCTAATTTTCAGATTGAAAACAGGAGTATTAATAGCTAGAAATGTTTGTAAATAACATGCTTTTTACTATGAAGATTATTATTACTTTTTTTAATAAAATATTGTTATTATAGAACTTATAAACAACATATACATTATACAATATACATGCATCTATTTTTTGAATTTAAAAAACTGATAAAATGCCTTCTTTTTTTTCATTTCAGGTAAGATTTAAGAACTTGAACTTCGTGAGTATTTTCGTACATAAACCAACCAAATAAATCAGTCATATTGAGAATTGACATTTTTCAAATGATATATTTATCCACTGATTTTAAATGTAAAGGTATTTTTGCTAATTACTATTTTGAATTTATTTTTACAATAATACTTTCGTAAATTTAATATTCCATTTTACTTTACACTATGGCACTTCTTTAATGACAACTTTGTCTTATTTTACTTCGCAGTGTCTTATTTGTTTATATCGAAATTAGAAGTTTGCTAAAAAGTTTCCTTCCAAACTTTGATCTAAATGCAACGAATTTCGGGTGCCTTTTATTTAAAAAAATAAATGTTTTATATATTTTTTGCACAATTTTATATAATAATTGTCAATTTTTAGGACATTGTTTGTTTCAATGAAAAATCTTCTTCAGCTGAACTCTGTTTCCTTATTTCTTGTTAAAATAACTTTCTTAGCTGTTTTTGTTTTTGATTAGCATAATTTCAGTATTTTACAACGCTGCTCTTGTATAAGGAAGCAGTAAGCAGGTAGGTTCTTTTATCTAGAATAAATAATAAGAAATTTTTAATTTATCCGCATCAGGGAAATAAACCATCCAGCAGGAACTCTGGAACATTGCCGCCGCACAGTGGCCCGTTTATGCAAAACTGCTTGCAATATTCATTTTTCGAGTGGGTCTATAATGCAAAACTTTTTAGTTCACTGGACTCACAAATATTTGGAGCTTGAGTAATCGAAAAAAATATTCAATTTGGGTTATTGGTGTGCCTTATAGAGCAGGCCAAAGTTGAACATTTTTTATGATGATCATTTTTTTTTATTTTTTTATTTTTTTTCTTAACTTTGAATGAAAAAACTAGAAAAAGGGCTTCCAAACGCTTTTCGTTTTTGTTTTTATGATATGCTTTGCCATTATTTAGATCGGTAGTTAAAACAAAAAAAAAACAAAAAAATTTTTTTAATTGTTTAATTTAATTTTTTTGGAAACACTACTTTTTGCACACTTTTTCGACTTCAAATTGGATAGAAAAAAAAGGTTCAACGAGTGGTGCTAAGATCTCAACTGATTCAGAATCCTTATATATTCCTTTACATAAATCCAAAAGATCAACTGCGTCATTTTGCATCGAACTGAGCTAGGGAGATTTGAAGTGATGAAGTCAGTCATTTTTTCCCCTCTTTTTTTATGGACATTTTTTTTTATGGTTTTCTTTGTTTTGTGTGTGGTGGATTTACAAAAGATGATTTTATTTTAAAAAGGTAAATCATTTTTATTTTTTGTTTATTACATAAGATTTTCAAGAGTTTTAGAACTAATTTTTTTAATCCTGTTATAAAATTTTAAATAACGCATTTGTTTTCGGGTACGATTGAATTTTGATCAGGTACTTTTATTGATAAGGATTAAGATTAAGAATTTATTGATAAGATTTAAGGATAAAACGATTTTGGAATATGTTAGTATACAGGTAGACAGACAGGTAGTTTTATTGGGGTGTCTTTAAATATAATTAATATAAGGATTAAAGTGACTTGAGTGCAGGTATTTACTCTAAGGTATAAAAAGATGAAACATTTGACTAAAATAATCATTTAGAATTCAAACGAGCGTTCGAGCAGTTGCTTTTATTTTTCAAAACAATTTAAAATGGATATTCCGAATAAGGATTTGTTTGAACTTTTTGTCAATGTTACCACTTGCAATGAGTTTATATCTGCCGTGGAAATTGAATACCAACTACCAGATGCAAATGCAATCAAACAGATATTAAAACAATTCTATTACAACCTTGATAGAAAATGGATAGCAGCCAAAAGATCGAGAAATAACTTTAAAAAGAATGCAGAATGTCTTTCCTTATCTCTGCATATCAATACCGGACAAACAGAAGAAGCGGGTGATCTCCCAACTACATCGAGAGGAAGACCAAGAAAGACAGTCAATGAGTGCGCAACATTTACTAAAAAACAAAAAATAATCAAAGCTACAAAGGAGATATGTACAGAACATCTCTCTGAAGCTTTGAGTATAAGATACAATAAGGCCCATGAAAAGGGGAAGAGTGATATAATTCAGGCAATATCTTCTGCAAGTCCACTTCGTGTCAAAAGAGTCAAGGAAAGCATTCACACTCCCCAACACAATCCCATAAAATACACCAATGAGAACGCATTAGCTTTGTTTATGGATTTGGGACTCTCAAAAGAAAAATATAAAATCCTGAGAACTTCGTTAAGACATCACAACATAGATGTCTTGCCATCCTACAATATGATTACAGTTGCGAAAAAAGAAGCAGTTCCCGACAACTGCGAAGTCACGGAAATATTAGCTAGAGTGAAACTTCAAAGCATGATGGATCATACAGCAATGCGGCTAATAGAAAGCAAAACGGAGAGTCAAATAATTGCACTTCCAAGAAGTCTAACGTTACAGAGTAAATGGGGCTGGGGAATGCAAAAATAAAGACTACAAGAAATATCGATATCAGAATACGTGTAAAGTTTCAAGGATTCGGCAGAATGAGGACCTATTTAACATGCTTGCAACCTCTTCGGATCCACTTATTTCTTCATTAAGGCATGTGAGAAGCCAAAAAGATCTGAAAGAACGATACTCTCCAGAAACGATGAGTGTATTACACATTTCCCCGGACTTAGATGACAGTTTTCAAGAAATTTAGTGTTTATATTAATTTGTTTTGTCTTTATTTCTTTTTACACTGACTTTTGATATATGTATAACCAAAATACATTATGTACTCTTGAATACTGGAAAATAAAAAAAAAATGCCTTAAAATTAAAAAAAAAATACTTTTTTCCCCACTGTTTCACTCGAATTTGTTCTTTTTCTCTTTGCTCCACTGTTTCAATTCACTAAATTACTTAAAAAATTGATTTTGATGATTGCATATTAAAATACCGCTACGTTTATCACCTTTGTTAAAACTTTTAATTTTAACACAAATTTCTGAAACACCCTGTAAACAGTTTTTTTTGCTCTACTGTTTCAATTCACTCAGATTACTTAAAAAAATGATTTTAACGATTGCATATTAAAATAACGCTATGTTTATGACCTTTGTTAAAACTTCTTATTTTAACACAAATTTCTGAAACACCCTGTAAACAGTTTTTTTTTTTTTGCTCTACTGTTTCAATTCACTCAGATTACTTAAAAAAAATGATTTTGACGATTGCATATTAAAATACCGCTATGTTTATGACCTTTGCTAAAACTTCTTATTTTAACACAAATTTCTGAAACACCCTGTGAACAGTTTTTTTTTGAAAGTCAAAATTTTTATAGCCTTAGAAATTTCCTTCAAGATAAAAAAAAAATTAAAGCAATATCTTTATTCGTTTAGGAGATATGATTTTTGCAACCAAAAAAGTCAAAACGGGCCACTGTGCGCCGCCACCGCGCGCCGCCGTCACATTGGTTGGTGCTGTTATCCAATTATACCACAAGAGTAGGTACCTACTTATACAGTAAAGAAAATGAAGACAAATGAAAAGTTATATTATTATAAAAAAAGATGAAAAATTCGTAGGTATAAAATATTAAACCTGTAAACACTGCAGAGTAATTGTTGTTTATTCAACGTCCAGACTCCGTTTGTAACGTTGTACAGTAGGTACACACATAAGCCCATCATCTTTTCTACAATCAGGATTACTTTATTTTTTTAACATCAGGTCCGGGTGCACTCATAGAAATGCTTAGGGCCAAAATTTATAGAATATTCAAAATTATACATATATAAAACAGGCAAGAACGGCATCCTTGAAACATCCTTGTGTTGAATTTGTTTGACTCGTCTTAGAGCCGATTTTTATTATTATAAAAAAGCTATATCCTGCAAGCTATTAAGTTAAATACGAGTTAATAGTTGAAAATCAGTGGATATAAGAAACTAGGGACTAGATATCTTATAATAAAGAAAAAGAAGAATTGATAATGAATGATAGTGAAGTGATTGGTTTTGTTCGTTCAAAGATGGAACTTTCAACTTGCGGAACAAAAAGCGTACAAATCGGTCCAAGAATTATGAAGAAGTTCAAATTTTTTGAGACTATTAAAGCCTATACCGCTATCTGAAATAACTATTCAAAAGTGGTCGTTCAAAACTATGTACTTAAAGACTCTCAACTAGAAGGTGCTACCATTTCCCTAGAATGGAAAGAAATGAGAAATAAAATGGACAGTGTTCTCTTATCATCATTTAAAAATCTGAAGTGATGCTTCAAAAACTCTACAAAACAAAAATAAAACAATACAAAACACCTTGATTCTGGATTTGAACTAATGGTTCTTAACTACTTTTTAAACGAAATACTGCTCTCATGAAATCTCAACATTTTTGAGCCTCGAATTTTATTTCGACCAAATCCTTCACTTACTAGGTGGTTCCTCTATACCTATAAGTTTACTCAATTCCAACACTCAGAGGCCATAAGGCCAGGCCAACAAATTATAATTTTCCAAGCCATAAATCTTGGTATTGTATTGCCTTCCCGGCAGCCTACTTTACAATTTAAAATCACAATGCGATATGCAAACAAACGACGACGAACCTTTCCCCAACTCACTCATACTCATTCTTTCGTCCCTACACAAAAAACTTACAATTTTTGTGTTTATTTTCCGAATAAAGTTAAAAACATATAAAAATAATCCGGCACACACACCATTTGTATTTTATGTACATTCATATACTTATATATAAAGCACTTTTTGACTTTCTCAAGAAGTTGTAACTTGGAAAAATTCCCAAATCTCATTGCAACTTGATTCTCGTGCTTTGCATTCCTCTGTTTGGATGCTTTGCTTGGATGTTTTTTGTTCATGTTCAACACTTATTCCCGAGTGATGACTCTCTTTTTCACTTTCTGTGGATGCAGTCTATTTTCAAAAAAGAAACAATTTTTTTTCCTTTACACAGGACTTATTCCTCTTGTTTTTTCTTCGTTCTTTCATCATCATCAAAGGACATCACCACTACCACCCCACCATCAGATATTTAGTGATGAGCAACGAGGTGCATTTTCGTGGTATGTAAGGTTTTTGACTGCTTTCAGTTCATTTTCGTGGTATATAAGGTTTTTGACTGCTTTGCACTTTTCAAATAAGTAAACACACATTTTTAAAGCTTAATACTTATGAACTGTCTGGCCACTTAATTAATCCCTTTACAATTATTTTATTTGAAGGATTTATATTTCATTCTGAAAAAATACAAACGTTATGAACGTACATATACAAAGATTACACTGGTCGGGTTAATGATAATGATTCGATTTGATACCTTTGTGAGTTGGCATATTAACTTAGAAATGTAAAGACAGAACTGGAGATTGTTCAATTATGAGTGCTTAAGGCGAAAAATATTGTAATGGAAAAGACTCACCGTTAATTGCATACTATAACAAAACAAATGTCAGGGTATAAGAAACATCATCTTTTGTTTCAAAATCTTTGTTTGAAACCTTTAAAAAATATCATTACCAGGGTAGCCTTCTCAAAATTTAATAACTGACAAAATTTAACTTACTAGCTGGATAAAGTTTAAATTAATTTCAAAACAATCAGCAGCCTTAACAAAATGAAATTGAAAAATAAGTAATAAACATCATATACTTTAACACACTTAAACATTTTCATAAAATTTTAAAACAAGGTGTTTTTTTTTTTTTTAATTAAAAGTTCGGTTGAAAACCCTTTCGGAAAAAAAATTAAAACAGTTTTACACTATAAAACACATAAAAGGTTTAGTTTTTAGACTCCTTATATCCTCAAAAATAATACTCCAAGTGTGTTAAATGGCTTGATCTTAGAGACATGCCCATGTCGCAAGATAATGCGCTACATTACCTATTTTGTTGATGATTACGTTGTTCAGAAGTAAGTCTATTCACTATGAAATGACAAGCTAAATTGAGTATAAACCAAGTGGCAAATGTCAACAAGAACATTCCAAAAAAAGGATTGCTAGATTGAAAACCACACATCTAAAAAAACACCCGTTACTATGAGAGAAAGCAGTTCTTGATGAACTAAAACGGTTTAAATTCAAGAAATCAATCTCTTGTAAAAAAAATAAGTCAGTTCACTTATTTTGGTCCTACTTCGAAGCGTTATCCATTTTATGGTTTCAAAAGTAAACGTAAATAAACACATATAAAATATTTTATGGAATAATATTTCTTTTTTATTATAAAGTTTGAACGTTGACAACATCGATTCTTTCGACCACTTTCTGACACATATTGGGCGGTATCTCAGCCATAACTTGACGAATGTTGGTTTATTTATTGCTCAACTGTTAAATGTTTATTTGCATAAACACGGCCATTCTCGCAGTCCCACAAAAAAAGTCCAGCTGTGTCAAATTCCATGATCTTGGTGGCCAGACTCGTTAGGGCCCGTGAGTAGAAATGATTGAATTTTTATTTAAAAAAAATAATCTAATTTTATGAATATAGGGTCTTCCAATAAAAAGATGTAGTATTTTGTAATAAATTTATCGGATGGTTACTTCATTGCAATTAAAGTGTTTCATGAACAATTCGCACATGGCCTCAATAACTTTACGAATTCCAACTTTAATGTCTTAAATTGACCATCGAGCATTTGTATAGACCTTTTCTTTAATGTGGTCAAAATAAATTTTAGAATGTTAAAACTCTAAATTCTGGTTCCCAATCGTGATCGATAAATAAAACAGTCAGAAAAATTTTCTTGCAAAACGGTGACTGAAATGTGCAATTAGTTTGTATTAAATTTTTAAAATTTTAATGCGTTGTTGAATAATTTTTTCTTCCAGTTTTAGAAATGGTGTAGTTTTTTCTTGTCAATTGTCAGACTATGACAGATTAAAAGTGGCAGCTGTCCAAATTCCAGATATTCATAATGAAAGCTCTTATTGGCAAAGCTTATATAATTTTTGAGAAAGATCAAAACCTTGTTGTACATTTTTAATGTTGATAGCCATAGGTTAGTTTAGGTTAAAGAAGCTGTCCATGATATAATAGGACACACTTAGGCCAGTTTAATGGTTCATTGTGATACCAAATGAATCTTGAGGCTTTCTTCTAAGGGCAATGAAACCAGTTTAAGTCCCTTATAGAGTAAGAGCCCAGGGCCGCTAGACGTTACTTATTTTCTGAGTAACAAAATGTATCGTACAGAATAGTATTAGTGTATACTCTTAAGGTATACATACCTTCTAGCTTGGGCCGGCCGGCGGCGGCCAATTTACCTGTACCAGGTACTAAAGGTAAATAAAAAAATCTCTTTCTTTTCTTAAAGTCTGAGTGATAATTTTTGTATATACATATTTTACACAATTTCATTAGAAATTTAAAATCAATATTGCCAGACAGTTTTCGTCGGCGGTAATTTCCGCCAGACACTTTAAATTTTGCGAAAAAATGATGCAAGTTTTCTTACAGTCTGATACATGATATTTTGGAAACTATTTCAACACACTTTGCAAACAGCCAGACCAAATTGTAGGAGCCAAATATCCCCCAGACAACAGAAATTGTTAGCTTATAGGCGAAAGGTTCATACTAAAAGTAATTAGAAAATAATTTTGTTACTAGCATTTAATTCTATAAAAAAATATATATTCACGTTCTTCTACAAGATATACCTAAAGAAATTTGTATAGAAAATATTATAAACAAATTAATTCAAGATGAGTTAGTTTGCTAATTAATAAGTATATTGTAATAATTTTCAATGTTCGTCATCGTTGATATTTGATAACTCGTCATCCAGCCAATCTTTGTATTGAGTGTCTAAGTCATCATCATCGTCATCAAGATCAGCATTACTTGTTTCTGTAAAAACATATAACGTAATAAAGAATCGAATAGTTATAAATTTATAAAAGAAATTTTTAGAAAAATACCAGAGTTTTTGTCAAGCGATTCACTGACGAAAGCTGGTAATTGATCTCCATCGAACCAATTGAATTGATACTGGTTGTCTTCTAACTTCCATTACACTATTACTATTCTGTACGATACATTTTGTTACTTCGAAAATAAGTAAGGTCTGGCAGCCCTGGGCTCTTGGACTATTACGAAACTTGAGAGGCTGATTATGCTAATATGATTTAGATCGTTTAGATCGTTATAGAAGAACTCCCTGAGGTAATTCTTGCGTTTTTGAGCTAGACCAGGGCATCTACAGAGAAGTTGAAGAACTGTTTCCTCCTCTTCCTCATCCATACATCTTCTGCAAAAGTCATTTGAAAGTACGCCTAGCCACGTGGCGTGCTTTAATATTAGACAATTCCCGGTTATGACACCCATTATCGAGCTTATATACGATCTGCTTAGAGATACGAGTATCAAGCACCTTGATCGCATTAAAATCTAGTGACACGTGGTGATATTATTCCACCTGATGTTTGCCTTCTTTATAGGCAACTATCGCATTAGCGATAGTTTACATGTAGCGATTGGTGTGGTAGAATGGCTTGTATTGTACAATTCTTGTCGAGTTCATCTGCCTTACAGTTTCCTGGAATGTCTTTATGACCCGACACCCAGCAAAGGTGAATATTGAACTGTTGTGCCATCTCCATTAGAGATGATCGACAGTTATGGACTGTTATAGAGTTTGTAGAGAAAGAGTCCAGGGATTTTATAGCAGCGTGACTATCTGAGTTGAAAAGCCATAGATTTGGAGATTTTTTTAATAAACTTCATTTGTGTTGAGCAACATTTTAAACACGAAGTCATTTAAAATTTGATCTAAATTTTCAAAAAATAAGATATTCATAAATATCGGGTGCTTTTTTAAGAACATAAAATAATATTCCAAGCAATAAATTAGCATACAAGCGATGACACCACAAAGGTATGATTATTTGTAGGAATATTTTTTTTAATTCCCATTTCATGGGTCCTATTTGTCGAATTCCAAATTTGGTCGTTTCTATACGTTTCAAGTTCCCTAGAATCTATATCAAAGGTTTCTTAGAAAGATTTCTGTGTACGTACGTTCGGATACCTTATAACGTCGCCCATATCTCATGAATGTTGCAGAAAGGACATTCAAAAAATTGAGTGGGTGTTTTTCTTACTATAGCAATTAAAAAATAGTGACAAAATTTGTTGACCAAACAAATCAGTAGAACCAGTAAAGCTAGCAACTTCAATAAGAATGGTAAGATTTTTAGAAGAACACAATTGTCAGTTTTTTTAAATAAAAATCTTCAAAAAATAATTACACAAAGTTTGTGAAAACGTATTTTTGAATAAAATAATCCAAGAATAAACGGTTTTCGACTCAGTATCTTGAGAACAAAGGAAGATATGGACTTCAAACTTTCTTTATCTTACACAAAATGTTGTTATTGATATTTAAGGTTTTTAGAAGTATGGACAGGCACAAATAGGAGGTTATTGTGGGTCGCACCCGAACCTCTTTTTATTGTTGCAATCTGGTAGCCGTTCAAAAGTCACTCTAATGAAGATTAAAAATAAATTGTGAAATCTCATTGAATATAAATGTTACCACCGTTTAAAATTGTTGACTGTCAAACCATATACAATAACCATCGAAAATTCAACCATTATCATCTAAATACAAATATCTATATGTAATGTATTTCGGTAAAACCGTCAAACTTATAATTACTGATGTCATGTTTCACATAGCCTCGATGGTTTTGTTACATTTTAATAATTAAGTAGAAAATCTTGCATTAAATTTGATAATCATTTCTGTTGCAATATTTAATTATACATTTATATGATGGTAAAACATGTTCTTTTAAGCTATACACAATAGCATTAGGGTGGTCGTTTTAGAAATGCATTCGGCCTGATATTGTTTCAAAAATCAATTAAATTAATTTTCAAAAATATTCAATCCCGCTGTCACCTTAAAATATGCAGAACCACTTCACCAAACATTTAAGTTTAAATATTTTGTACTGAAATTTATCATTTTTCAACATGTCAAAAACAAGTTCGAAGTCTGATAATTGTATTGAAAATTTTATTTAGAAATTATTGAAAATTGACCAATGTTAACTTTGAGTAATACGATTATAATTTTTAAAATCATTCTTTTGCTTTAAATTAAGGGCCATACTAATCTTGTATGTTCCTAGGAAAACATATAATATATGCGCTTCAAAAGATACCAGACTTCTCATATTGTTTTACTAAGTAAAAATCCTGGGGCAAATTGAAATTGAAACATGAACTGCAAAGTGAATCCTTATGCTTTTGTCTTCATTTAAATTAACATGTTTTGTTTTTGTGTATGTATGTTTTTTTTTTTTTCATTTCTTAAAATTAATCTGCCAAAGGTATTTTTCCAGACAAATCCTTTGATAAACGAGAAACCCAAAACAAAGGGCAAGAAATTAAATTGCAAGTGTAATTTAAGTACTCGAGACATAATCACATAATCACCTTGATTTAAAAATCACTTCTTTCAACATAAATACATACAAACATATACATAGACATATAAAATAAATCAGCTTTTAAATTACATTAAACATTATGTAATTTTAAATGAAATTTAATCTTCTATCTACAGAAACAAGTGCTATTGGGAAGGTTTTTGTCGATCCTTTTAATTTAACTGCAAGATAATGTATAAATACCATGCTATTGATTTTCTTTTAATAAATCAAAGAATCAAAGGAATAAAAAGAGATACCTTTAGAATGGAGCTAACAAGCCTATAATTTAAATCAAATTATATATATTTACCTCGAACCTGATGTCGATTGCCATTGTCATTGCACTGCATTCTGCATTCTGCATTGCAGTTTGCAGTGTCCACTTATTTTATTTTTTTATTTTTTGCCAACAACTCTTTTTCCAATTGTCCTTTTCTATAATTCAATCCTGAAGAAGTCGTACAAAGGCAATTGAATTATTTAATTCTATAATACAGTGGCGGACATGAACTTGAATAGGCCTTATGGCTATTTCATTTTCATCATATACTTTGATTTTTAATCCTTGTACAACTTTGGTTGAAAGAAATTGAAACTACGGTTGTCAATTTGACTAATGTATACGACAACTACGGTAGTCAATATGGCAACGGCGGTAGTCAATATAACAATTCCGGTAGTCAATACGACAACTGTGGTAGTCAATATGGCAACTGCGGTAGTCAATATGACAACTGCAGTAGTCAATATAACAATTGTCGATAGTCAATTTTGGTAGTGAATATGACAACTGTGCTAGTCAATAGGAGAACTGCGGTAGTCAATATGACAATTTTTTCTGAAAACCGAAATCTAATTTGACTAACGGGTAGTTAATACATATAAAAATCCTCGATAGTCACTTTTTGCAGTCAATATGACAACCAAATTGTAATATTGACTACCGAAGTTGTTCTATTGAATACCCAAAATTGACTATCGAAAATTGTTCTATTGACTATCGAGTAGTCAATTTTTTAAAATAAGGTTGCCGTATTGCCTATTTTGGTAGTCAATACGACAATTTGGCCAAATTTCAAGTTGACTATCGACGATTGTTAATATCACAACTTTTTTTCTGTTTTGTCAAGATAATGAGAGGCTGGGAAGCTTTGGAATGGTCCGTCTTATTTTCTTGCCTAAAGCCGATAATCGGCTTTGTGGATCCTTGAATTTAAATTCAATTGAAGATAATTTTGTGGAAACACACAGCTGTTGTACGTCTTATTTTGTCTTATAGATCGATTGTGAGGTGGCCTGCCCTTAGCAAAAAATACAATATCGAGAAACTAAGGAGCGTTCAAAGAATAGCTTGTGTCGGCACTACAGGGGCCTAGAATGTTATTCTGCACCTTATACAAGTATACCTACACATTAAATATGTATTATCGTGTAGCCCGCAAAGGCTTAAACAATCAAAAGGTTGGTTTTCCAAACCCTACAATGAATACTGCACCCCTGCCATGAACCTCAGTAAAGATTTTAAAGCCATTTTTCCTGCCAGAAAGGATTTGGAGAATGGGATAGTTACGAAAGACTTCGATACCACTATAGTTTCTGAAGGTTCAAAGATGGAGTGTGGAGTTGGGTCGAGAATCTTCTCTGTGTTCTTAAATGTCTTTAAGTCCTTTCTCAAATCAAACTAAAACCAAAATGGAAACACGGCTATATGCACTGCCAGCCAGGCGGCTGTTATGCCTATCACTTGGGCCAAAACATTCTCTTCACTGGTCCAAAAATGTTGGAATGAACTATAAGTCTAACGGACTGTTCCATATTGAGGAAGATATGGCCTAACAATATAAAAAAAACCATTCTATTGAGTTTTTATGCAGGTCTGGCCAATTCTAGAATGTAAAGCTTCGGAAGGAAAATTAACTTCAGATTTGTTTCGAAATTGACAGGTTATAGAAATTGCCTGGAGTGCGAAAGGGCTAGGATTCGAGTTAAATCGAACAAAATTTCGGAGGTTTAGGGCATTTTACCGACATTTGTTCAACCTTCTTTCGTCGGATTTGGTAATAGAAAAAGTTAAGAAAATAATTAAAATTGTCAATTTAGCTCATTCCCCAAATTCTGTAATTGAGGTAATTGATTTGAACAACAAAAATTTAACAAATCAAAAAACACGTAATAACAAACAGTTATAATTTTCATTTTGTGAGATATGATTTGGATACGGGGCCATTTTTCTGAAAGGATTTTGTTTTGAAGATATCTTGGAAGCTTACTTGTTTCTCGCATAATTATTTAAAGACTTAAAACCTAATTCATTTAAGACGATTAAACTCTATACGAAGTGCCAAATCAGTTCCATAACTTCACATAAATTGCTATTTTTTACTTTAATTGATTTCAATTTTGTTCAAACAAAAAAGTATCAGGTCTATTTTTTTTAAGGTTGCATTCCTTCCATCTTTAAGGGATTCAAATACTACATTACAAAAATTTTACACCTTTTACATATTGTACCTTGTACCTTTGAAAGACTATAAAAAAAGAAAGCTGTATTTACTTAATTTTTGATAACATCTTTGGCTGTCCCAATCTAGTCGCTTTGTTTTAACAATGAGAAAATAAAGAGCGACAAATATTTCGACTTCTTTATGCATTGAAGCCCTAAAATCATAGTCGTTCTCTTTTTACTTCTTTGATTTTTACTATAAGTCCGCTACTGAAACTTAAGCTTGAAAAAAAATCAACCAAGTTGTTTTGTCATTCAAAGTTCAAAAGGGCCATCAACCTTATAGATATTTGATAAATTCGATATCTCGATTTAAAAAATAAAGCTCTTTACATTTACTTGTATAGATACTTATAGATTCACACATAATAGGTTAGGTACCTACCTATGTGCATAAAGATACGTATCCTCCTATAACATAAATGTTGCTATGTTATATCTACCGTCATCGTAGTCGTATATAGTTGTTCAAATAAAGGACTCCCAAGTGTTCATGTAGAAAACACACAACATAAACATAAACACAATTCAGGCTGTGCAGTGATTTGAATTCAAATCGAATAATAGGATTTAATGCTTCGATGAGTTTTATCGACATAAAATATCAAACCGTGTAATGGTGACAGCGGCGCACAGTGGCCCGTTTTGACTTTTTTGGTTGCAAAAATCATATCTCCTAAACGAATAAAGATATTGCTTTAATTTTTTTTTATCTTGAAGGAAATTTCTAAGGCTATAAAAATTGTGACTTTCAAAAAAAAACTGTTCACAGGGTGTTTCAGAAATTTGTGTTAAAATAAGAAGTTTTAGCAAAGGTCATAAACATAGCGGTATTTTAATATGCAATCGTCAAAATCATTTTTTTTAAGTAATCTGAGTGAATTGAAACAGTAGAGCAAAAAAAAAAACTGTTTACAGGGTGTTTCAGAAATTTGTGTTAAAATAAGAAGTTTTAACAAAGGTCATAAACATAGCGTTATTTTAATATGCAATCGTCAAAATCATTTTTTTAAGTAATCTGAGTGAATTGAAACAGTAGAGCAAAAAAAAACTGTTTACAGGGTGTTTCAGAAATTTGTGTTAAAATTAAAAGTTTTAACAAAGGTGATAAACGTAGCGGTATTTTAATATGCAATCGTCAAAATCATTTTTTTAAGTAATCTGAGTGAATTGAAACAGTAGAGCAAAAAAAACTGTTTACAGGGTGTTTCAGAAATTTGTGTTAAAATTAAAAGTTTTAACAAAGGTGATAAACGTAGCGGTATTTTAATATGCAATCATCAAAATCAATTTTTTAAGTAATTTAGTGAATTGAAACAGTGGAGCAAAGAGAAAAAGAACCAATTCGAGTGAAACAGTGAGGAAAAAAGTATTTTTTTTTTTTTAATTTTAAGGCATTTTTTTTTTATTTTCCAGTATTCAAGAGTACATAATGTATTTTGGTTATACATATATCAAAAGTCAGTGTAAAAAGAAATAAAGACAAAACAAATTAATATATAAACACTAAATTTCTTGAAAACTGTCATCTAAGTCCGGGGAAATGTGTAATAAACTCATCATTTCTGGAGAGTATCGTTCTTTCAGATCTTTTTGGCTTCTCACATGCCTTAATGAAGAAATAAGTGGATCCGAAGAGGTTGCAAGCATGTTAAATAGGTCCTCATTCTGCCGAATCCTTGAAACTTTACACGTATTCTGATATCGATATTTCTTGTAGTCTTTATTTTTGCATTCCTGGGCTTCTTCTGACAGTTCTCCAAGTGGTAGTGATTGATATTCAATGATATTTTGACTATGAACCAATATTTTGTGTAGTGTAGGTGTGAGTAATTTTTCAGGATACTTTTGTTTTAAAAGCTCTGCAGTTTTTTTTGTATACTCCCCAAATTTAACTGCATTCACTACTTCTCTGCAATTTAAAACGTTCAATATTACTTTGAGCCTCATTATAACTTCTCCATTGACTCCAGTTATTCGAGCGGTTGCATCTGACTGTTCAAAAAATCTTCTTGCAGTGTTTCCGTCATTAGTGTTTCCAAACCTTTGCTTTGGTTTATCCACATCAAGGCCAAGCTCATCGCGAAAACGCCTTTGGATCTCTTGTTTTCTTCTTTTTTCCGCCTCCTTGGTCCCAACCGATTCATCAGTACCTTCTCCTTCTTGTCGAAGAGTATACGCAAGCTTCAAAATAAATTCCATGCATCTGATTCTAGCGTGCAGTGGAGAGATTCCATATTCGTAATTATGTTCGTCCTCAATTGATTCATCTTTATTGAAATTCTTTTGTGTCCTTTTGCATATCGGACATGACCGCGTAGACTTTGTTTCCGTTAATTCGTTTAATACTCTTCCGTCTATCATAGTTAAAAAGAACTCGTGATTCACAGTAATAGTTGTTTCTTCATTAACTTTATATATTGTTGGTTGAATATCTGCTATTTGACTTTTTATTTTATTTACTTTATTATTGACTGTGGTATTTATGATGTCACTAGTCTCTTTAACATATTGGAACATAATGGGCCGACAGAAATAAACTGATGATGGGGGAGGGTTCCTCCAATGTTCACCATTTGTACTATTGAGTCGAAGTGGGACAACTGATGCCATGAACATGTGTGCGTCTGTTTCACCATCTGTTGTATTTATTTTTTGCTTGTAGGCACTTTGTCCAGATGATCCATCGCAGCCCCATTTACTCTGTAACGTTAGACTTCTTGGAAGTGCAATTATTTGACTCTCCGTTTTGCTTTCTATTAGCCGCATTGCTGTATGATCCATCATGCTTTGAAGTTTCACTCTAGCTAATATTTCCGTGACTTCGCAGTTGTCGGGAACTGCTTCTTTTTTCGCAACTGTAATCATATTGTAGGATGGCAAGACATCTATGTTGTGATGTCTTAACGAAGTTCTCAGGATTTTATATTTTTCTTTTGAGAGTCCCAAATCCATAAACAAAGCTAATGCGTTCTCATTGGTGTATTTTATGGGATTGTGTTGGGGAGTGTGAATGCTTTCCTTGACCCTTTTGACACGAAGTGGACTTGCAGAAGATATTGCCTGAATTATATCACTCTTCCCCTTTTCATGGGCCTTATTGTATCTTATACTCAAAGCTTCAGAGAGATGTTCTGTACATATCTCCTTTGTAGCTTTGATTATTTTTTGTTTTTTAGTAAATGTTGCGCACTCATTGACTGTCTTTCTTGGTCTTCCTCTCGATGTAGTTGGGAGATCACCCGCTTCTTCTGTTTGTCCGGTATTGATATGCAGAGATAAGGAAAGCCATTCTGCATTCTTTTTAAAGTTATTTCTCGATCTTTTGGGTGCTATCCATTTTCTATCAAGGTTGTAATAGAATTGTTTTAATATCTGTTTGATTGCATTTGCATCTGGTAGTTGGTATTCAATTTCCACGGCAGATATAAACTCATTGCAAGTGGTAACATTGACAAAAAGTTCAAACAAATCCTTATTCGGAATATCCATTTTAAATTGTTTTGAAAAATAAAAGCAACTGCTCGAACGCTCGTTTGAATTCTAAATGATTATTTTAGTCAAATGTTTCATCTTTTTATACCTTAGAGTAAATACCTGCACTCAAGTCGCTTTAATCCTTATATTAATTATATTTAAAGACACCCCAATAAAACTACCTGTCTGTATACCTATATACTAACATATTCCAAAATCGTTTTATCCTTAAATCTTATCACTAAATTCTTAATCTTAATCCTTATCAATAAAAGTACCTGATCAAAATTCAATCGTACCCGAAAACAAATGCGTTATTTAAAATTTTATAACAGGATTAAAAAAATTAGTTCTAAAACTCTTGAAAATCTTATGTAATAAACAAAAAATAAAAATGATTTACCTTTTTAAAATAAAATCGTCTTTTGTAAATCCACCACACACAAAACAAAGAAAACCATAAAAAAAAAATTCCATAAAAAAAGAGGGGAAAAAAATGACTGACTTCATCACTTCAAATCTCCCTAGCTCAGTTCGATGCAAAATGACGCAGTTGATCTTTTGGATTTATGTAAAGGAATATATAAGGATTCTGAATCAGTTGAGATCTTAGCACCACTCGTTGAACCTTTTTTTTCTATCCAATTTGAAGTCGAAAAAGTGTGCAAAAAGTAGTGTTTCCAAAAAAATTAAATTAAACAATTAAAAAAATGTTTTTGTTTTTTTTTTGTTTTAACTACCGATCTAAATAATGGCAAAGCATATCATAAAAACAAAAACGAAAAGCGTTTCGAAGCCCTTTTTCTAGTTTTTTCATTCAAAGTTAAGAAAAAAAATAAAAAAATAAAAAAAAAATGATCATCATAAAAAATGTTCAACTTTGGCCTGCTCTATAAGGCACACCAATAACCCAAATTGAATATTTTTTTCGATTACTCAAGCTCCAAATATTTGTGAGTCCAGTGAACTAAAAAGTTTTGCATTATAGACCCACTCGAAAAATGAATATTGCAAGCAGTTTTGCATAAACGGGCCACTGTGCGGCGGCGGCGGCGCGGCTTCAGCGGTAAAGCATATCTACTAACTGTATAGGTATCTACATATATTATTGTAAGTATCATCAGCTGAAAAGGCTCCTAACTTATATTCACATAATCTATTCAAACTGTACTAAAAGTCGTTCGCGTGAAAGCTATGTGCAAAATATTTTATTCTTTTTTATTTAAAATTACACAAATGGAAGTTTCACTTGAAATTCAAAGTACTTTTTTTCAAAAATATATAAAAAGTTAAACCTACACGTTTTGAAATGTTATAACACCCTCACTTTAACTTTGTCTCGTTGTCGTTTCGCACTCTTCTATATGTATATAGTATAAAGTTGGCGCGTCTTTTCATTCTCTGCTGTGTTACCAGAACCACACATAAAATGGTTTTGGTTTGGCGTAGTGCCATGTGAAATCACCTTATCCAGATGTTAAATTGATATAATCATAGATACACTCAGCTCAGAGAAACATAGAAGATGCTTCATAATATACATACCTACTTTCTATAGAAAAGGATACAATTGTATCTACATTATATAATCCCAACGCGCCCTAAAGTGAGGGTGTTCAGACAACAACAAAAAATAGACAAGAATTAGTTTAGTGTTGTTATCTTCCTTTTATCAACTTTGTGGCAGCGCAAAGAAGTGTACTTTGATGGTGTTCGGGCAAAAATTACCACACACAAAAAATAGTTTAGATAAAGTTAGGAAATCCGAATCGATTAGACATAAAAATCAGCTCGAAGTAACTGAAGCATTCAATTTTCTTGAAAACCCTCTAAGGAAAATGAAAGACTTTGAAAAATATTCTAATTGGAATAGTTTTTTGGTTTACCGAATTTGCATTTTTCGAACTGGAGGGAAACTTGTGTTTTTCTTAATTAAATTTATAATTTATGTTTTCTTAATTTAATTAAATATGCGTTTGGAAAGTCTGCGCTCGAAATATGAAAATATTGCTGTATTTAAATTTGATGTTACTATGTATTTCTATATTTAAGAATATATATTTTTCTAGGAGCTATCTATTTCAAATAAATTAACTTCGAACTTATTTAATATAAAGCAGCTAGGGCAGTTAAAAATATTATTTGGATTTAAAAAAATATAAACTTAGGATGTTATTAACTTTCCATAGATTTGTCCGATTTAACGAATTAAAAATGTTGACATTTCCCGACGTTTCAAGGTCCCTAGAGTCGAAATTAAAGATGTTTAGAGAGATGTCTGTGCGGGCGTGTGTACGTACGTCCGTCCGCCAGTCCGTACGTCCACGACGTTTCTTTCGTCGTCAGTAGCTCAAGAACCAGTCGAGATATCGACTTCAAATAATTTTTGTAGAAAGATGCAGAAAGGACTCTCAAAAAAATTGAGTAGGTGGTTTTTTTACCATAGCAATTTAAGAAAAAGGTGAACATAACCCAAAATATCTCACAAACCAATACAACTAGAGACTTGAATTAAATTTATTAAATTATGTATTGTAACGTGATACCAAACTAGTATATTTTTGGAAAAAAAATCCAATTAACGGTTTTTTATATAAATCAAAAAAACTAAAAAAAATATTTGTCACCTAAAATATTTTACAAACAAAAAATGATTTTATCTCCAAAATAATTTTGTGCAAGTGCAACGAAGAATAACGAAGCATACAATTTTGAGAAAAAATCGAAATGACAGTTTTTTGTATAAAAAATAAAAACCTAAAAAAAAATCATTAGTAAGAGTTTGTAAAAATTGATTTTCGACTCAAATATCTTTTCAAAAATTTAAGATTATGGCTTCAAACTAATTTTGTTTTATAAGAAATATTGTTTTCAACATTCAGTAAAATTTTGGGAAAAAGCGAATTGACAGTTTTTTTACAAAAAATAAAAACCTTAAAAAAACAATACTAAAACTTAGTACAAAAATTTACTTTCGACTAAAATATCTTTTCAAAAATTAAAAATAGTGGCTTCAAACTAATTTTATCTCACAGAAGATATTGTTTCAACATTCAGTAAATTTTTTATAAAAATCCAACAGTCAGTCAGTTTTTTCAAAACAAATTAAAATCTACAAGAAATAGTACGCAAATTGGTAAAAATTGATGTTCGGTTCTTGATATCTCGTGAACAATAGAAGATATTTACTTCAAATTAATTTTATTCATGCAATTTGTATTTTATACTAGCTTTTTACCCGCGGCTTCGCCCGCAGTGGAGAAATTAAATAAGTATGAGAGATAAAGGGTAAGGGTATAATAATAGAAATGAGTCAATATAATAACTAAATTTTATTGCTTGGCTGAGATCAACAATTTTTAAAAATTACTACAGACAATGAAGTTTCAACACCTTAGTATATGCTTATTGAAATGCAACAACAAATGTTAAAATATATTTCACCGTAACAAAAATAAATAATTCTGAATTCTAACAATTTAAAAAAAAAATACAAAGTATTAATTTAAGATATTTTTATAGACAATGTTATAAGTTTTCCCGTCGGGTGCAAATATGTGTAAATTCCGGGCATTAGATACACGTGAACAGGCTACATAAAGTTGACCATGAGAGAAGCATGGGCTTTCTAAATGCACTCCTGCTACCTGTAATGTTTGTCCTTGTGCCTTGTTTATAGTAACAGCAAAGCTAAGCTTGACGGGAAACTGAACCCTTTTAAATTGGAATGGAAGGTCAGTGGAAATAATTGGTATCCGAGGTATTATAACACTATTTCCCTTACCGACACCTGTTAAAATAGTAGCACCAAGTATGTTCTGTCCCAATTTTGTTATCCGAAGCTTTGTTCCATTACATAGCCGAGGAGCATCTAGATTTCGCATAAGCATTACTGGTACATTTAGTTTCAATTGAAGTTTATGTGACGGTACACCCGATAGTTCAAGTGAATTTAAAAACTCCACAGGATATGAAGTACTTAGTTCGGTATCCATAATTGTATCCATTGACAAATATTCCTTCATTTCTCCTTGAACCTCCTTTAAAATGTCAGTGTTGATCCTATTTACAATTTCATTTCTTGGTGCTAATATTGCTCTTGCACACAACCACTGATCATTACACAAATTTTGTTGCAATTCCGGAAAAACATTAGCAATGAGATCCACATGACGATATTTTGACAAACAATTTTGGCATTTTTTCAAATAAAAGCAGAGTAAGAATTAACATCAGCGAGTAAGATCTAAAATAATAAAGTAACAGCTAAAGCTAACCACAAAAATTACGGATAACCTCAAAAATGTGAATAGTATTATTATACTGCATGTAACGACAGAAGAAAATAACAATAAATATAGAAAAATTAGAAACAGTTGAAACTATATTCAATTGAATTAGATATTGAATTAGATATTGTCGTCACCGTCGGTAATACAGTGGGTTGGTATTACAGTATTCAGGGTTGAAACTTCATTACTATGATGCTAGATTGCGTTGAAGTAGCTAAATTTGACGTTATTTTGACAAACAATTTTCTTATTTTTCGTAAAAAAATTTTATTTTTTTTTAATAAAAAGTATCCTATGTTACTTTTAATACCTTCAAGAGTGTATGTGCAAAGTTTCATGATGATCGGTAAAGTAGTTTTTGCGTGAAAGCGTAACAAACAAACTTACATTCGCATTTATAATATTAGTATGATAATAAAATCAAAAAGATTTGTTTTTAAAGTTATTTTATTTTAATATAAATAACAAAATTAAACCACAACTAAATTATAAATAATTTTATTTTTTTTTTGCGACGCGTTTCGGAATTATTATTCCATCTTCGGGCGTTATTGCTGTGCACTGTATGATGCTGATGATATTTTATATAATAAAATCAAAAAGATTTGTTTTTAAAGTTATTTTATTTTAATATAAATAACAAAATTAAACCACAACTAAATTATAAATAATTTTATTTTTTTTTTGCGACGCGTTTCGGAATTATTATTCCATCTTCGGGCGTTATTGCTGTGCACTGTATGATGCTGATGATTGTGCATTCGTCTTCGTCTCATTTTATGCTGTTGTCTTTTATTTTATTGTTGTTGTTAATTTATTTTATTTCTTTGTTTTTATCTTGCGTGTTTTAATGCTGTGTCAAATAATATTTTTGGTTTAAGAGTTAGTTTGTCATTTAGTAGTTTGTCTTCTTCTGTTTTATATCTATATATATAAAAATCAATGCCACTTTTCGTTGTAATGTTATAACTCAACAATGCCTTTACCGATTTGGCTAATTTTGGTCTTGAATTATTCGTAGAAGTGCAGAGAAGGTTTGTACGTAGAGAAAATTAAAAAAAAATCTTGAAAAAGTGTAAAATCAACATCTTTCTATACGCATATACAAACAATTTGTACTAATACTTAAAAGCCAATTTGAACCTTTGGCAAAACAACCGAAGACAAAAAAAGTGACGTTAGTTCTGTCAAACAAATTTAATGTCATCATTTATGTATGCCATTTCATTTTATCAGCGATAATTATTGCTTTGTTGTGTTTATATTTTCCAAAATATTGTTGAGTTATTGCTTTGTGTTTATATTTTCCAAAATATTGTTGAGTTGTTGAGTAAAGGTAAAATGCCACGAGCAAGACGACCAAACATAGGCCGGCGAACGCGTAATGCAAATCAAGTGGCATTATTAAGACGATCTCAGACTACAGATGAACGCGCACAAGCTAATGCATTACCTGTATAAAATATTGAAATTGAATATTCAACAAAGACATTTATGTGACACAATCATGCAAGCCGTTTCCAATAATGCAGGTGGATTATATTTCTTGGATGCACCTGGTGGTACAGGCAAAACTTTCCTTGTATCATTGATTTTAGCGACTATTCGACCGGAACAGAAAATTGCATTGGCACTTGCATCTTCGGAAATTGCTGCTACATGAATAGAAGGTGGTCGGACCGCACACTCTGCATTAAAATTGCCTTTGAATGTACAGGTGATTGAAACTCCAACTTGCAATATTTCGAGAAATTCTGCTAATGGCAAAAGTTCTGCGATTAACGTTAATTGTTTTATGGGATGAGTGCTCAATGGCGAATAAAAAATCAATAGAAGCATTTAATCGAACAATGCAAGATTTACGCGGTAATCAAAAGCTTTTTGTCGCTGCTCTGATATTGCTGTCAGGGGACTTTCGTCAAACATTGCCTGTCATTCCTCGATCAACTCCTGCTGATGAAATAAACGCCTGTTTGAAGTCATCAGTTTCTTGGAGATATGTACGAAAATTGACACTGAACATTAATATGCGTATTCACCTACATAATGATGCAACTGCCCATGAGTTTTCAAAACAATTGTTAGAAATTGGTGATGGCAAAATACCAATCGACAATACGAACGGATTGATCACTTTACCGAACAATTTTTGTACAATTGCGCAATCTATAAATGAGTTGATTGAATGTGTTTTTCCGAATATTCGAACGCGCCATTTTAGCACCGAAGAACATTCATATCAAGCCATTAATTTTCAAATTCTAGCGAAACTACCAGGTGTAGTCACGATACATAAATCAATTGACAGTGTTATGAATCAAGATGGGGCAATGAATTATCCAATTGAATTTTTAAATTCATTGGAACCGGCTGGTATACCACCGCATTGCTTGAATCTGAAAATTGGTTCTTTGATTATATTATTGCGAAATGTTAATCCACCAAAACTGTGTAATGGCACCAGATTGGCAGTGAAAAAGTTATTGCCAAATTTGATTGAAGCTACAATCTTAACTGGTAAATCAAAAGGAGAAGTGTGTTTGATACCGCGTATCCCTATGATTCCAACTGATATGCCATTTGAATTCAAAAGATTACAATATCCTGTGCGTTTATCATTTGCGATGTCCATAAATAAGGCCCAAGGGCAAACACTTCACGTTTGTGTGAAAAACAAAAAATATTGTTTATCCAACTGTTTTAGACTAACCCATATAAACCCACCATAGTAAGAGTACCCAATTTTTTTTTTATTTTTTAGTTTTACTCTTTGCTGATAAATATAATATAAACAATATATCATTTGGGTCATTTAGACTTTTAAATAGCTAGCAATTTAAATTTTTTTGTTTGAATAAATGAATTTAATAATCATTTTTTTCTATTACTATGCCTTATACGTAGCAAAGCACGTACCGGGCAGCTAGTGCTTTATAAATTTCATACTCTTCTATGGCGTCTAATAGTTTCCCTTTCTTACAATGGTGCATCGGAATTAGGTTATTGTCAAAATTGGTGTAATTATGGTTGTTGTTAATCAGGTGTAATGCAAAATTGGATTTCGTGTTTTGTTTTGGTCTATGTTCGTTAAATCTTTCATAGAATGTGCGTCCAGTTTGTCCAATGTAGTATTTATCACAGTCGTTGCATTTTATTTTGTATACACCTGATGATAGTTTTGGGTCATAGTTATTTTTCTGTTTTGTTAATTTCTGTATGTTGTTATTGGTTTTTTTTTGTATTTGTTTATATAAGAAATAAAAACTTTAAAGAAATGCTACTAAAATTGGTAAAAATTGTTTTTCGACTAAAAACCTCGTTTACAATAGTAGATTTTGAAATCAAACTATTTCCTCAAATGTAAAATATTGTTGGTATTTTGGAATTTTTAAGAATAATTCAACTGAAAACTTTTTTATCACAACATAAGAACCTTCAAACTTTTAAGGAAGACAAATCGACAGACGACAGACGATCTCTTTTTATGTTTATGGGAGGAGCATATCATTCGTCTTGAACGGAGTCAAAAGCTTTACTAATGTCAATAAATAGAAATTAAACCGATATTTAAATTCATTGGGTTTTTCTATTAGCTGAATCATTGTCTGTAAGTGGTCTGTTGTTGTGGATCCATCTCTAAATCCAGCTTGTTTTCTTGGTTTCTTGTTATTAAAGTCTTCTTTGATGGTCCTGTAAAGCGTTTTGGAGAAAAGCTTGTAAGTTGTAAAAATGTTAATTATGGGTCTATAGCTATTGATATCGTTGTTTCTTTCCATTGTTCAGTGATTTGTTATGTTTGTACCATTTCGTTGAAAATGTTTGTAAAAATGTTGGAAAGGAAGTTTTTCTCATACATATATTTACATTTCTGATGATATTCCGACATCTCCGGTGCATTTGTCTCCTTTTAGATCGTCTATGGTTCTTTCGATGACTTCTTTGCTGAACATAAGGGTGCGTAAATCTATGTTGTCTAGTGTATCTTCTTCTGTGATGGTTTTAGTCGAGGTTAACAGTTTTTCAAAAATTTAGTTGCGTTTTAATTGATGTCTTTTCAATTTGATATAAGAGCTGGTGTTTTGGTCCTTCATACTTGTAATCCATTTTTGTTTATTATTCAAATGAATATGCAATTTCGAAAAGGGCACATTTCGGATATTTTGTCAAATACGGTTTTTATACTAATGTGACGTAAATGCTTGTCTACATCCATTAAGATGTGCCCTTTGCATATTCAAATATGTTTTGCTTTTTTAATTGATTTTGTTTTTGTAATTGTATCCTTTATAATGTTATTATTTAATTCACGAATGTCTTTCGTTATTATATATCTTATAGTTTTCCTGAGTTCGCTTAGCTCTATTTTTTCATGTTTAAGTAGTTGTGGGTTTGTTCTTGTTTCTCTTCTTAAATAAGAGCTTTGGTCTCGTCGCATTTTTTTTCTTTGAATTCTTTTTTGAGATTTTTGCTGTAGTCTTTATAATATTTTTTAGATTGTCATATTTATTTTGAAGGTGTTATTCGTGTTTTACTGTTCTTAAAACTGATTGGTCTTTGTCTATATATTTTCGTTATAGGTAATTATTTTTTAATCAGGACTATTTAAGGGATAATGTAGATTTGTCCATTTCTTCTTAATTTTGTATGGTCAACTTTAATCTTCATTCTTAATAGCATGTGTTCGCTGTCAAAATGTATATTATCAAGGACAGTATGTGTTCGCTGTCACAGTGTATATTATCAAGGATAGTTATGTCTTGGATGGTTTAGATTTTGTTTGTGAGGTCTATTTCGTTTTAAGTCTTTCCGTTCGATGATTTTAAGTAACTTTTGGTAAGCTATGTTATTACTTGTTAAGACTTATGACTGCTAATGCTATAACTCGCATATTTTTTCAGGTTTCCACAACCAAAATTAATTTTCAACTTTTTCGGAAAGTTGCAATAGAATACATAAGCATTTTCAAGTCTCTTAAGTAAGTACTCATCTTACACCACTGAGGAAGCCTATGCGTTAAGATAAAATCTTCTTTGGTGCAAAATGGCAAATCAAATTTTGTCAATAACCAATATTCAAATATTTTTGTTATTCTAGTTCACTTGAAATCATTTTAGAAACTACACCATAAGAATTATTCGAAACCTGTTTTGAATTTTTCGAATGGATTTGAGGTAAGATCGAGGCTCTTTAGTTAAGCAATTTCTTAGCCTTAAGTAAGATATCATTTAAATGTAAAAACCAAAATGATTGACACTCACGTTGATTAATTGTTAGTGCTGCAGCTACTTAATATAAAACGAACAATTAACAACTTTCACACCAATCAAATCAAATCGAATCCAATCGATTTCCATTGACAAGAATTTGCACGAGTGAATTGCATTGTGCATTGCTCTTATCCAAAAGCACTTTCCTCTTTTTATTCGTTACAAACTCCTGTTTTAATCCTTCCAGCTGACAATGATGACAGAGAATAAAAAGAAAAACGATAGCGCGTTACTTGATCGTATGACAACAATGCAAAACTCACACACCTCCTGAAACACCTACTCAGCCACCCAACTCTTCCCACCATTGGGATTCCTGTCAGGCAAAAAGCGTTAAGTAACACTTTACGTTACATATCCTTTACTACAACATCACATTCCCAACGCGATTCAAGGAACTCAACCAGAGATACGAACAAATCTGAAAAAAATGAAAACACTTCGCTGTCAATATCAGGACAACAGAAATAATTTATGCAAGTGCAAGTACCTTCCACCAGGACCTAGCACCAGCACCAGAACCCAGAACCCAGAACTCTACAGAGATTGTACTTATGGTAGGAAAATTCCATACAAAGAATTCCGTTGAGGGTAAAATAAAAATTCTGAAGACCTCATTCTGTGATTTTGCTATCGCTATCGCTATCGAGTTCGTATCGAAATGCACTGCCACTCAATGACATGAACAAGGCCCAATGTGACTTATCTGTGAAGACAGTTTTTGTAGGTACTTGAGAGTTTTCTACAACAGATTGAAGCTTCAATAACTGCTGTTTTTTTGCTTTGAAAATTATTGAAAGACGAAACTAATTTATGGATTTGTTCCTTTTACTAACAGCGGATTGACTATTTTTACCAGGCGCGCCTTGTCAGATAGACATTGGTGAAAATGCTCATTTGTTGTAAATGTCTGAATTCTCGACCACTTGTACAAAAATGTATTGTATCATTTTGGACAAGTCAAGGCAGATATCTAAATTTTTGAACGATGCGAATATATTTTCTGATTTTTTAAGCAAATGAGTATGAAAATTAAAAGTTTTATCTGAATAGTACCGCTGACATTGGTCCTAAAAAGAATGTGTCATGCTAAAAAATTGTGAGTGTCATAATTCTCTTTTTTTAAATAAAATGAAAAATGTATAACTGCTATTAAAGTTTCCAAAAATCTTACTTACCAAATTTTTATGAAATATTAAAATATTCTTCTCTTAAAAGATGAAGATGATAAAAGAATTTGGTAACTAATAACAAAATAATATGTGACTCCCCGTCTTTTCATTTTTACACTAATTACTATCTATGTATATTATGAGCTGATAAGTAAGGCTGGCCGCGATACGAAACCTGACAAGAATTTAAGCATTCTATTTTTGGTCTTGCGAGGAGTTGATGAAATCTAAATAAATAGTTGTCATGAAAAGTGCTTTAAATCGGATTTGGCAATAAAATTGTAGGTCCCTAACATCCCTTATCTCTAATTCTCCACTTGAGACGTATGAGCAATGAATTATGAACTCGAACTTTTTATCAAACCCGTAGATAATTCGAAAAAAGTAGTTTTGGCGATTTTTTCTGTCTGTCTCTCTCTATCTGTCCTCACCCTTTGCCAAGACTATTTCAGTTTAAACTTGGAAATTAAGGTTTATGTAAGCTTAAGAAGATAATCGCAATCAACGTGTTTGTTTTTAAATCTTGAAATATACATCCTTCTTTAGAAAGACATCTTGGATACAGAGGCAAGTTCATGTGGCTCAGTCGTGCATTTTTTTTCTTATAGCTACTTAGTTTATTTTGTAAAGTACTTACTTTTAAGGGAAATATCACATTTTATCGTTTTGCAATTTAATACAAATTTTATCCAGTAGCTATAATGCCTTTCTAAAAGCAAATACAAGTCTATAAGCATTTGGTTTAAAAACGCAATTTTTAGTGTGTACAACAAAAATTACGATACATTTAATACAAAAGGTGTTTTTTTTATAATGATACTGACCTGAAAAGGCTAACGAGACCTTGGACACCAATTAGAGCAGCGAATTTCTCGCCAAATTTTAGTTTTAATTATACAGTCTCGTCTAGATTTATCTTGGGTTCCTTTTTATTTTTATAGTAAGAAATCAATATTGCCGTGAACTTGTTTATTTTGTAATTAGATATAGAAGGATTTTCAACTATTTGTAAGTTTGCACAATATCTTCATGTGCATTTAAGTAACATAATTTTTGAGTACATTTTGAGGTGAGAACTGACAAACTTTGTGTTATTCCATTATTAGTTTTTTGCTCAAAAACCATTCAAAAAATTCAGAAGTTGTAACGAGATCATTTTCACAACTTTTGGTCTGAAAAGAGTTTCCAATAAAATTCAAGTTTTTTGTGTTAAATTTGCCAAACCTACATTATTTATCTATGTATTATTTTAGTTTTTAACATAGAATTTGTGTAAAGTACAAGAATTACTATAGCTCTTATGATCTTTGTTTGCAATCTACAAAGCCTGTGTATGTCCAAAATTTAAGTATCACACAAATTAGTAAATATCCTTATAACACGCTTATAAGTCTCTTGGACAAAATCAAAAAGTTCGTCTTGATATATCGTTAAAAAAATTCTTTTGCAATTGACGCAATATTAGAAATGTCCACCACTTCACCATTAAGCTTAGTTTTGGACATATTGTCAAATACAGAGATTACTTTTTCAGCTACACTTTAAGAATGTAATGCTTTACCCAATTTCGTCTATTCTTTATATTTTGATATTCAAAATTTGAATGCCAACGAGTATCGGTATCGCCTCTTAAATCATCCCTATTTACTTGCCGCTAGTAACGTGTTTTAACTATGGTAGTTAAGAGTTTCATTCAAATTTACAAACATATAGAAATTGTTTATTGTTCAATAAATTTTTGTTAAATTTCTAACATTGACGTGCAGAGAAATCGCAAACCTCAAAAATGTTACCTCATTTTTCCTTCTCAATAGGTACATATTGTGTAGTTATAAAATGCGGGCCTGGACATATGTGTTCATCTTTTGGAAACTGCATTCGTTTTACACATTTTATTGACTACCTTACCTACTCGTCGCAGGTACCTGCATTTAGATCGTGTTCATCTTCTATATTCCTATCGACCATGAGACAACATCTTTGTATATTTTGCACAAAAAACCGCAGACCTAACATAACGACACATATCTTTATCGTATGCAATAGAATATGGAATGTTAAGGACATGTAGACTCATTTTTTTTCTGTCAACCTTTCCTTCAATACTTTAAGAAAAAGGTGAGCAGTACATAACTGAATCTGGCTCATGTGTTGTGCGGTGCATATAGAATGTGTCCTTTTTTGTTCAACGCCTCCTTCTTCTACAGAGGCCACATGTGCATCACTATTCTGGCTCTGAGACTTCTTAACGATTCGTAACCATATCGCCATAGTCGTTGTTGTTGTCGTCGTCTTTTTCGTCGCCATATAGTCCTGATGTCCTGCCACTTACCCCAACAACATGCCAATACAGGTAATAATAATTTATAACCGAAATGGTATTGAGAGGAAATTGAAATGCAATTCAATATTTTATGTTGCATGGCTGCCGCTTTTCTTGCCTTCCCAGCTCAGCCATGCCAGTGAGCAGTGAGTGAAAGAAGAGATATGGGTAAATAGATAGAGTATAGGGTATATGTAAATCCTTGCACCAGGATTGTACATGTAGACACTTACGTGCTGTCATTTATAGTTGTCGCAGCAATTTCCTTAGCAGGATGCAAACAACAACAAAAAAAAGGAGCATAACTTGTGTCTTGTTCCTTATAGAAGTTGAAAAGCCCTCATTCTATACCTGGCCATTTTACATACCCAATATAAGGAAAAATTGAATACCAGTAGAAAGGAGCCAGCATAATAAATATATGTAGATGCCTTTTATCTTTATCACTCACCTAACAAAAATTTTGTAAAGTTAAAGAATTAAATTTTATATCGAAGGACATTTTCATTGGTATAAGCAAAGTTTGTTTTATTTTATTCCTATGCCATGAAAAATATGAAACCAAGCCGATCCCATTCAAAATGAATGGATACACATTTATGCAAGGATTTTGTGCTGACAGAAGAAGTAAATATCATATTTTATCTCAAATGCACTTCAGTGTTCTTTTGCTACTGATGGTAACCAACATGTAAGTGTTACCACAAAGTCTCATCTTGCTCCTTTTTACAAAGTTGGAATATCCTTTCCACCAGAGCTTGAGCCTGAGTGATGTCTGGCAAGACAATGGGCGTATAGAACATCTTTGATGCAACACGTCATATAGAACGTATAGGTACATGTTGTTGACGAATATGTCTTTTGGCCCAAAATGGAATATCGACAACGACCTGCCTTCTGCTGGCTTCTATAGGAAGGTATAGGTATAAGGTCCTTGTTTATATAGAAAAAAAGGGTATGTACTTTAGTATATAAAGACAAAATAATAATATTATGCAAAGTGTATGCGATAAAATTTACCACTAAAGTGTCTGCGAACATACTCTTTTATCCTTTCGTAAATGAATGGGAAAAGATTCTTTCATCGCTTTTGTTAGTGAAGTAGATGAAAAAAAAGGAGAGAGAGGATATATGCTGGCAAAGATGTTGATGAATGAACTTAAATTCTAGATGATATACTTTTCTACCTTCATAATATATCCTGCTTGCATGCATCTATATTCTATATACCGTATATGAGTATCCTTGAGTATAACGTGTGTATGTCAAAGAGAAAGAGTACAACAGTTTGATGTATGACGTATGAGTCATGTCAGCAGATATTTATGTTTGTTTTGAGATTTTTTCCTTCTCCTTACCATACACGAGCATCGTGCGAGTAAATGAAAGAAGTGGGGGTTTATTAAAAGGATTATATGACAGTAGATATAGTGGTGATTGTGTCATTTTTGCGTTTTTTATTACTGAAGTCTTCCAAATTGAGAAATGTATTCACAGGTCCTTAAAAAGAAGAAATTGATGCTAAAATGTGTGTACGACGATGAGACATGAGAAGATAGACATGCGATGCGATGTATGAGTATTCTGAGTATTTATAATATTAGTTTCATCAACAATGTGACATGAAATGTCTGTTGCGAAGGAAAAAAAGGAAATTGGCAGAACAGAAAATTGTATTTTGAACAAGGACAAAATTTGTAAAGGATTATGTATATATACGATATAAGAACATGTAAATTTTGATTTTATTGAAAATTATGATATAAATTGATATAAAGTACCATATAAAAGGATTTGAAGATGTATGGTATAATTTTGTTTTTGTTTTCAGAGAACTTTGTTTCTTATTGATTTATGAAAAATCTTTCTTTTGATAAAAAATGAGATTGCGTTTGTAAACTATTTCGAGATTTTAAATTAAGGATAATATATAATTTATATATCTTTACTTTTGAGAGGTTTTTAAACACATTTGTTTTATTAATTAATTCAACATTTAGTTTTTCATTCAGCTTTTTTGGTCGAAATGGTTTGTATGATAAAACAATTAATATAAACTAATTCGAATTTTACAACATTTTAAAGGAAACAAAAATATTAATTGTTAAATATTGGTAAACAAAAATTGAATTATCTTACTTAACGTAAAAATGAAGTTATAAACAAAAACAAACGTTTGGTCAATTGTTTTCAATTAATCACCCTTAGATTGTATTTAAATGAGTATGATATATAAAAATAAAAGAACTACAACTTTAAAGAATAAGTAAAAGGCGTTGGTAGCAATATTTAAGGATACAATATTTGTACACAGTTTTCGTCAACTCTTTTTCATTTAAATTATTGTTCAACTTACCCTTCTGTTTGAATTGAAATACGTATTTAAGTAAATTGTATTTTAGTTATGCAAGTATGTGTTTAATTTTAAATGAGATATGGATGGATTTTGAACGTTAAAAGTATTCTTCTCTATGAATTTCTTTATATTATAATAGATATAACTATTAATTTATAAAAGTGCATGTACGCCAGAGTATTTCATATTTTTAACTTTCCATAGGAAGTTGTTGTAATAGGAGACTTTGAAAAATTCAGTCTGCTATTGTTTTACTACAGCTATTTATGCAAAGTGAACCCAAGTTGACGATAAATATCTCACGAACCAACAATGCTTCCGTCTTAAATTTTTTATTTACTAATTAAATAAACAAAGTTTGTATGAACTTGAAAAACACTTCAAAAACGAGGTGTTTCCTTGAAAATCAAGCCAGAAAAATCAACAGGCTTGTCCTCTTCTACCAAAACGTAAGGGGACTTCGTAGTAAGACTGCTGACATTTTTTTTAACTCCTAATCATTTCCACACGACGTATTCGTTTTGACAGAAACTTGGCTTAATTCAAGCTTTTTCCGACACTGAAATTTTCAGCCAAGAGTTCGAAGTTTACAGAAACTATTGTCACGTTGGTAATGCAAAGGATTTAGGTAGAAGTGTTCTCATAGCGGTAAAAAAATACACATTTCTCTTCTTCTAATTTTTTTTCATTTTAACTATCAATTGAACTGGTCTGTGTAAGGATAATGGTACAGACTAAGAACATTTTCATTTTATACGTTCATAGCGAACTCTCCTTGGCATTAGACTTTTTCATCAATTCGTCCTGCTCTGACACCAATATTTTACTCTTGGGTGGTTTTAATTTACTGCACATTGACTGGATTGCATCTGAAGACGAATCCTGCCTTGAAGCCTCTATTTCTTCTTCACAATTGGAACTATCTTTTCTCGATAAAATCCTTCTTACTGACTTACAGCAAACAAGCTCTATTAAAAAGTCAAAAATCGAATTCTCGATTTACTATTTTCTTCTGACGCTATTAGTGCTCTTGTCCTAGAATCTAGATCAGGAATTACTAATATTGATAAATATCACCCGCCCCCCCTTTAGACATTTTTCTTGACTTAAATAATCACCCTACTGAACACAGTAATTCCTTTGATTGCTTATATAATTTTGATTTCAGAAGTGCTAATTTCCAGTTGTTGTCTGAAGATTTAACCATTTCTGGAATTGCTGATACATTAGCATTTTCTTATATTGACGAACCAGTTTTAAATTTTTATAAGATCCTTAATTATTGTTTGTAAAAGAATGTACCTTTAAAGAAATAAATAAATACATACTTTAGCCACCCTTGGTGACGAAAAAATTGCCTTTACTGCGTAACAAAAGAAATAAGACTTGGAAAACTTACCTCAATACTCTGTCTCCAATCAAATTCTTTTTTATGTTGAACTCTTTAATGAATTTAAGTCAGCACCACAAAAAAAAAAGGAGACTAAATTTAAGTCTCTTTCTAATTTTTAAACCCTAGTTATGTTGCTGATATGGGCACATCTTTGATTGAGAATCCTAAAAAATGTTGGAAACTTGTAAACTTGAAGAAGAAATCAGATGGCTTTGCAGTTAACTTCACTTACAAGAACCTTTTATTAGATAAAACTGTTGATATCTGTAACGCTTTCGCAACAAATTTCCGTGAGTCATTTGGTAATACTCGTAGCCCTGAAGAAGTTGGTGTGGGAAAAATAGCTTCGCCCTCAACTCTTTAAAACGTCAGACGATAACTTTTACTAAAAAACGAATCGGTAGGGTATTTGATTATTGTATATCACACCAGCAAAAACTCTGCCGCATCTTCACATTTAAAACCGGAAAATAAATACTGGTGTGCCCAGGGCTCTGTTTGTATTGTATTGGTATTGTATTTTTTATTGTAATCGGACTGATTTGTCAAATTGAAAATTTTGACATTTCTCCAAGTTCCAAAGTCCCTAGAACCAAAATAAAATATCTTTAGAGAGATGTCTGCTCGTGCGTGCGGACAGACGGACATACGGCCGTACGAACATACGTACGTCCGTTAATACGGGAAGCTTTTTTCGTTATCCATATCTCAAGAACCAGTAGAGATATCGACTTCAAATAAATTTTGTTATACAGATAATAATGCATAAAGATGCAATCTCAAGAAAATTGAGTACATAGCAATTTTAAAAAAAATGTGAAAATTTTGTTAACCCAAAATATCTCACGAACCAATAAGGCTATCGACTTGAATTACATTATATATTTTATGTTATACCAAACTAGTATAATTTTGAAATAAAAATTTAAAAAGAACGAAGGGAAAATTATCGTCATCTCGAACAGCTATGATTTTATCTTCAAATTAATTTTATACAAGAAAAATAACGTGTTCTTGAAACCTAGTAAAATTTTGAGAAAAATCGAATTGACAATTTTTTTTAATAAAAATCTTAAATCAACATTATTAAAACCTGGTAAAAATTGATTTTCGACTTAAATATTTTTTCAACAATTTAAGATATTGGCTTCAAACTAATAAATTTCATCTTATACAAAATTATGTTTACGCGGCATTCAGTAAAATTTGTATAAAAATCAAACAGTAAGTTTTTTTTTTGAAGGTTTACAAAAAATAGTAGATACACGAAATTGGTGAGAATTGATATTGGATTCTCGATATCTCTTGAATAAATTGCGGTATTACTTTGAAAATGATTTCATAATGTGCTTAATTTTTACGTAAGGTAATAGCCTTACAAAAATCCAATCTGTATTTTGTTATACAAGAAATAAAAACTTTCAAAAAATGGTACTTAAATTGGAAGAAATTGGTAAAAATTGGTTTTTGACTAAAAATCTCGTTAACATCAACAGATTTTGAAATCAAACTTATTTTATCATATGCAAAATATTTTTGCTAAATTTTAGTTATTTTTTAGAAAAATTCAATTGACAACTTTTATAACAAAATCTACTAAGAAAACAAAAAAAATGAAAAGAAATGGTTTTCTACTCATGCATTAAAATAATAAAGAAAATATTGACTTCAAATTATTTATCTCACAAATTTTGTTAAAATCTTATGTGAAATAGTGAAAAAGCCAGCTGCACATATATGTATATACTAATGCTTACACAGATTAATCGTTACAATCGCTCATTCAAGATTGTTCATCAGTTTAGAATTGAGTACAATTTCGGTTGTGCTGTGCCAAAAAGATATTCGTCCTTTAACCGTACTTCGCGAATGTGGAACTAATTTTCACGCTCTTTATTTGTTCCTGTCATTGCAATGTGCAAGAATTCAAAATCAATTTACAACGGCACCTCCTTTCCAACCCCTCTCTTTTTTCCAAATGCCAACACTGTGACAAGACAAAATATTGTTTTAATAATTGACAGTGTTTGTTTAAAAAGTTTAGAACAATTCCATCTTCTTTTTTTTTCCAAAATTTAAATCCATTACACCAAAAACGAACCTACATAATGTGGTCATAATATCGTACGAAAGGCATCAATATTTCATTTTTCCATTAACCATATCTAACTTGATTGACATCCAAATTTATAACTTCACATGAGGTAAGTTTCGATACTCCACTAGCATAATGTCCATTCCAGAATACATTTTGTAAAAATTTTCAAATCAAATTTGTCTCTGCAATTTAACAACGACCTTTCCTTTGTTATCAATTTTATTTTCTTAGAATCAGAATAACCTCTACAAAAACATGATTTCAAATTGGTCTAAAGAACAGAAATAAAACAAACCCTTTGCATTCAAAGTGTACAAAATAAAATTTAAAAAATAATACGAGCACTTAGATTATATGAATGTAGGTGGTAAAGATATATTTTAGTCTATAGAGATCATAAAAGACAGTAGACTGATGTTATCATTTTTCAGCAGTCGCATCTTCAACTCGTTGCATTTTACCTGTCGAGTTTATATTTTATAATAAGAACATTGTGGAACTTTTAAGTTTCTTCTTCCTTTTGAGAGTAAACATCGCGTTCACATCAGAGAGCGAAGTTTATTTGCCTTGAGGGCGAACACACTTCACACCAAAAAGGATTCCTTTCTTTTTATTTTGTATAAAGATAGGTGTACCTGTTGTTTTGTTGGGGCTACATTGCTGCAAGAAAAGACACTGAAAAAAATATATAAGAATTGTAAACATTTAAGATTCTTATATTTAAGTAGTATTACATTTTTATCAGAAATACTGAATTTAATTCTAGAAGAAAGTTTCACTTAAGAAGTCAAGGTTGTTGAGCCGATGGGTGGTGTTAGAAGTTAGTTCAAAAAGCTAAGTTGCGTGGCTTAAATTTCATAAACAACATCAAACACTGTAAAAGTAGCTATAGGGATAATTCGAGGTTGTTAGGAGTATATAAATTTTGACACGTACCAATTTGATGTTTAGTGTTTTTCAATATTTATTTTGTAGCTTCTTCGCCAACGTTATATCAACCAACCAAAACAACCCCTTTAAAAATATCAAAAACATTAAAACTAAACTAAAATTGACAACTTTCTTGCTTTTAATTATTCATAAGATTAATTAATAGTTTAGAATTATGTTATTCAACGTTATCTCTGTAATTTTCTAACCCTTCATAGACTTGAAAGAGGTCAAGAAAATAAACTTAAAAATGTTGTAATAAAAAATTTCTACATCAAACTACCTACCTACAAAATTTAAAATCAGCTTATACTGATCCCTTGAAGTGACCGTCAAACGAATAAGATCATTAGATTAAAGGTTTTAATGTCACTTTAGATAGAAGTTATGTATCTATTCTATTAACAAGGTTAATTTTTGAGTTTTGAGTCAACGTGAAAAATGACAGGCAAAATCAAAAAAAGAGTCTGGGATGCAACCCACACTGATAACTTCCCATCCCGTTTGTCGATTTGTTTTGCTTAAAAGTTTGTAGGTTTTCGTGTTTTATTAAAAAAGTTTTCAGTTGAATTATTCTAGTATCATTTCTTAAATTTTTGTTTTCTTATATAAACAAATACGAATTGGATGAATGAAATTGATTTCAAGTCAATATCTTCTATTGTTCACGATACGAGTATATCGAGAACCGAACATTAATTTTTACCAAATTTGCGTACAATTTTTGTACTTTTATATTTTTTTCAAAATTTTATCGAATGTTGAAAACAATATTTTTTATAAAATAAAATTAATTTTAAGCCTGAATCTTAAATTTTTGAAAAGATATTCAAGTTTAAAATCAATTTTTACCAACTTTTGTTAATTATTTTTTAGGTTTTTATTTTTTGTTAAGAAATTGTCAATACGATTTTTCTCAAATATTACTGAATATTAAAAACAATATTTTTTAAAGGATAAAATTATTTTAAAGTCAATATCTTAAAGTTTTTAAAAGATATTTAAGTCGAAAATCAATTTTTACCATCTTTGAGTAATGTTTGTTTAGGTTTTTATTTTTTATAAAAAAAATTTAATTCAATTTTCTCAAAATTTTACGAAATGTTAAAAACGTTATTCTTCGTTGCACAAAATTGTTTTGGAGATAAAATAATTTTTTGTTCATACGGACGTACGGACCCATTACAATAACTTCCTATGGGAAGTTAAAAAACATAACTCCAAAATCTACTAACTTTTAGGAGACCAAGAAAAATGCACCACAAAAGTTCAAATTTATTATTTTTTCTTTCAGTGTAAAATTCGCCCTCCCATATTTACATACCAAACCAAACCACAATTCATTTGATATCTATCTACCTTTTCTGATTATTTTCAATCATTCTTTCACTGGTGTTTTCTCTCTATTGTGGTCGATGAACGAGGACGGTAAAGACACGACGACGAACGTAGCATAGGACGGGACAAGGGACAAGAGGATTTTTTCAACCCTTCTTTGCTCCATTTAGTTTCGCTTTGATGGAATACAATAAAATGCGCTTTTGATATGGTTTCAAGATGTGTACCTAACCAACATAATGTCTGCCTCGGCTCTTGTCCCTCCGAGCGCCCTCCTCAAGCCTTTAATGGAGTTGAAAATCACCTGTCTATATGGTTTTTGCACGACTTCTCAAACCATCATATACTTGCATCTAGTACCTACCTCCCCAACTACGCTACGAATCTTCTACTTCTGGGAAGTTGTGAGGACATCAAACCAAACCTATCTTGCCTATACTGCACTACAACTTCGCCTCAACGCTACCGCCAAAGAACGAAAAGATGACAAATAGTCCTTTCGGCGTATTGTTTTCACTAAGAATAAAATCCTCTTCTTCTCTGTTGCATCTAACATTTCATCCTTTAGGTTGTTTCTTCTTCTTCTTTTTGAGTTGGGAAAGGGATTTTTACCAAGTTGTAGGTATAGGTAGGAGATGGTTCTTGCTTATCGTCATCGTCCTGCTCGTCGTTGTTGTCGTCGTAACATGTGCACCAGCATTTAAGTGAAAATTCTCAAAAAGAACTATTATGCGTCACTGAGGTTTTTGTGGGATTAAAAGTGAATAGGTACACAAGCGTGTACTATTTCATATGTACCTATATAGCAGGACGACATCGTTAAAGACGGGATTCCTTTTTCCAATTCTTTAAGAAGGAAATATAGTTTTGTTTTTATTCTTCTTCGGTCTTATTTTCTGAGATGTGGTCTTTGAATGTATTTTTATTTTCTTCGACTTCAAGTCCAAAAAATAGAAAACGAAAGCACCATGACATTCGATCGATTCGTATGATTTACTGCAATGATTTTGGAATTATCTATTGATATTGATTCGAAAGGAGGTTTAAAGGAAAATCAAACAAAAAACTGTTATTTTTTTGGGATAAATTTCCAAGAAAACAAACTTGTATATAGTAACCTACAGCTCTCTTGTACATTGGAGACTACATAGAGTAGTGCTCTTCTTTCAAGAGTCTGAGAGAAAGAAGATTAAATTGTTCTTTACTTTCGAAGAAGAACATCTTCAATTTTCAATCAGTACAACATTGGCATGGATAGGATACCTCCTACACATATCTTTCGTTAAGTTTTTGAATCATTCATCAATCGAAAAGTAATTTCCAAAGAGTATAAAGGGTAAGGTTGAGATATGTACATAATACATATGTATAAGTAAAAATTTAATTTTGTTCCCAAAAGATGTGCACTTCGAAGCAAATTAAAGAAATGTTTATAGGTTACTTTTTGATAGAAGTTTTAGACTTAATTTAGAAGAAAATGTCGGTTAAATAATTGATACAAATCAGTAGATATTAAATTCAAATGAAATCCGGTATGAAATCATTTAGAATCTTATTTCTGTTAAATTTTTTAATAATTTGTATTTTGTCTTACGTAAGAAAGTTCACAAATGCAGAAGTTATCTTTTTTCACGTAATTATTTAAAATTATAAAAATGGACAGCTTACAGGCAAGGTCTTTGTTAAAAGTACGTACAACGAAATTGTTTTAACAATTATTTTTGTTTTAATTTCAAAGCCTTGGATTATGTTGGCTATAAGGCCGTTCTTGTTTGAGCCAAAAAAAAAACACCAAACAGTATGACTTTTTCGGGATGTTCTTGAATGTAAGTTGGTACTTATTTGGTATTATTCTATAAAATAAATTTCATTCAGAAATATGCCTCATTGTTGAAGAAAATAATTGTGAATTTCCAACTGCTCCAGAAAATTGCATACGTCATTGTTGATGAACTTTTGTTTTCAGCTTTTGGGTAAGTTGAAAATATAAAAGTAAGAAAGAGGACAAGATGACTATGTGCGTAGGACTGTCATGTCAAAGATCGTGGGTTCAATTCCTGCCTGTGCCATATTAAGTTTTTTTCGAGGGAACTGCCTCTTGCGAAGAATTGACAAATACTCCAAGAGTAATTCTTCGGATTTGGCCTTAGACTGTAGGTCCCCTCCATTCCTGATAACATTACTCGCACACTTAATGATTGATAATTGGAAGACACTAGACCCTATTTTTCAACGAACTCTTGCGCCAGCTAATTTATTATTCTTTGAAAATTTTCTAATAAATGGTCTGCCAATGGACAATTCTGAGTTCTTGTGAGATATGAGAGCCCATTGTGATACCACATGAATCTTGACGCGTTCTTCTAAATTCAATTAAACCAGTTTAAGGCACTTACGAAACGTGAAAGACTGACTATGTTAATATGATTGAGATGAGGATCGTTATTGAAGAATTCTTCTAGGTTGCTTTTGTGTGTTTGAGCATGTACAGAGAAGGTACAACTTCTGCAAAAGTCACTTGGGAATACGCCTAGCCGGCGTGACGGAGTGTTTCCTATTATAGACAGTGCCCGGTTATGACACCGATCATCGAGCTTATAAACGATCAAATGTTGATATCACGTTTTCTTTAAGCCAGGACAAAACTTTATCGCAAAAATTCCACCTAAAACACGTTACAATTATTGGGAGAGTACCCCACAATTTTTTTTTATCCATCTGTGTAAAAGTGAATGGACTCGTCTTCTAGGAATGCCCTATCCTCGCAGAAAGATCTGGAAGGTATAGAAATCTGGAAGTTTCTGCCGAATTGCAGTTGGGGTAAGGTGTAGTCTGTGTGCTTTGGAATTTATTCTAAATACTTAATAACTATGGAGTTTCCAATGTTCTTGTTAACCCACTGCGATGAAGCTATGAAGCGAAAAGCTGAGTTTGCAGCTATTTGTTTACTAAGTACATCAAGAGGTGTTAGGTAAGGTAGAGCAGGGTTAGGGTATCCAGTGCCGTAGATGGGATGTCATGCGAAGGGATCCACTTATACATAGACAAGCTGAACGTTGGACTTTATTTAGTTTGCCACACACAACATTAAAATCGGTCTGATTACCGATGTGTATAACCAATGCGTGATTCTGGGTTGTAATTGTAAGCCCCATTTATTACCAATAGCGTTTTTGTAAGAAGAGAAAGCTACAATAGCTTTTTGACACTTTCTTTTACATTGCGTTTCAAATTAATTTTTTTTGTCTAAAATAAGACCCAAACACTTAGCCTCGTTTGAGAACTTTTATTGAATTCCTTTAATATAGGCAGGGTTAACAAATGAAACACTCAGTCGACACCGATCAGCCCAAAGTGTAAGTTTGTCTAAGAATTTTGTAAGAGTTTTAGGGTGTGAAGATGCTTTCCTAAGACCGCTATAGTAACGTCATCCTCATAGGCAATCACTCTCAAACCCTCCGCTCCCAGACCAGTTAAGGTATTATTTACCACCCGGTTCCAGAGGAGAGGGGATAGAACACCACCTTGCGGTGTCCCTCTACTAACTAATATTCTAGCAGAAGAGTTGCCCAATTTTGAGTTAATTATTCTGCTAGTCAGCTTTAAAGGAATGTTGTTAAAAACACCTTTGATTTAAAGGAAAGAAACCATAGTGAACTCTCTTAATGGAGGAAGTATTCGAGGGTGCGTACTAATGTGTGTTACACCGATTTGCTTGAACAGTAGGCATGTTGAGACATACACATAGACAGAAGTCTTGTAGCAAAACTTGCTCTTAAATGTATATCAATCAATCTTTCGAATGTATTAAAAAGGAATGCTGATAGACACGGAAGATGTTTTCGACAGAAATTGATCTTGTATGTGAAGTTTCAACAGCATACCCATAATGTTTGAAAGCTTATATTAAAAAAATTCTTGCTTCTTACTTGTTCACCTGAATTACAGCCCAACAAAAGTTCGTTTACCCCAGATAGTACTTGAACATTTTTTTTAATTTTAGACAGAATAGGTTAAATTTCTTTAAGGAAAAACTTAGGATTTCCTAGTTTAAAATAATAGGAATATAATTAGTCTGTGTGTATCAATACTTCCATAATTACTTGTTAGCTTCAATGTACGTATGTACATATGTACGTACATTATTTGATTCCATTTTTACTCAAATATAGTGTAAAAATATATCAAAGTAAGAGTAGAGATTAACTATTAAATTGAAAGGTCAGATAGAAGCCAAATAATTTGAATCATTACTTTATTTCTTAATCGGATTGGACAATAGAAACCACACATAAAATACTCAAAACCTTATTAAATCGTCCAAAATGAGTATAAAACAAAAAAAAACTTATCAGATCTTTCCCATTTCCAAAGAAAAATAATTATCTTCATTTAAAGCTTAATTAATTATGTGACCTAGTTTAAATATTGCCCTTTTTTAAGTTTCTCCTTTTTACCAATACCAAACCAACCAAACTTAAGTTAGGTGTAATCTTTTTCATTATTTTATCAAAATTGACCATAAGATTCTAAATTAAAATCCCCAAGCCAAAAACTTTTCAGCATAATATTTTGGCTATTTATCAGAACATATCCGGCCTTGGGTACAAAAACTTAACACCTTTACACCTTTTGCATACGTACATACATGTACAACGTTCCCATATAATTATCATTAAAAGGGAACTTTTATCCATACCATGGATTTCTAACCAAAGATATCGTCATGACACGTTAACAAGCACACATCCTTTTTACACACAAAAATAGAGTAGCCTAATGACTTGTGCCGTTGTTATATTTTACCCTCATAGATAGGTACATATATAAGCCTAAATTAGGTGTAGGTTTGAGACGATATGACCATGGTCTGGTCATTTTAATCCAAGTTTTTACTTTTTGTTTTTCTTCTCGTCCACTAAAAGCAAAAAAATCTTCCATCACCATTTCTGATATATAAAAAGCCCCTTAAATCTCAAAGGCCATATTAGGCAGAGCCACATTGAGTCCATATTTGAAAGAAGGAGCTTCTCTCGCAAACATGGACAGAGACACAGGACACGGCCCTATACACAAACACAAAACAGCTATAAACGCAAACATTATAATGCTACAAATAAATGATTGTAATTAGCTGTGACCATTAGTTGTTTGGGATTTTGTAAATGGACTCTATGATACCGTTATTCTATAGATATGTATGTACTGTATATAGAGCATTAAAAAGGTTTTGTTTGCATTCAAAACAGAAAAGTATGGACGTAGAGAGAGAAAGTTTTATCCTTTTTTTGTGTTTTTGTTTTATTTTTGGATCCTTATTCTACTTTCAAACAACAAACCAAATCTCATGTCGTATACATATACACTTGTTGTAGATGTTGGAGGGAGGAATGTTAATAATTTTCAACCCTCATGAGTACAATTTTGCAATTCAAACTTTGGGTTGGGTATGGATGTAGGTACTTTTTCATGAAAGTAGACCCAGGCCTATAGGGTGGGTATCAAGGTGTGTTTTTTCATGTTTCATACATTTCTTGTGTATTTTGTGTGTGATTTAAATAAAGTTATATATTGTGATGGGGGGGATATTTTGTTGGCATCTTAACTATTCCATAAAGTCCCAGGTGCACAAAGAACACGGTTGCCATACATATTTTTGTGTAGATACATAATTTCTTTCAAGTTTAAAATGAAATTTCGAACACTTTCCGCCATATAAGCAAAAAAAAAAATGAAACAATAATGAAAATTCGTACTACCTAAAGTACCAAAAACGTTATGGTTAGTGCGTAGGACAGTCTTGCCAAAGGTCCTGGGTTTAATCCCTGCCTGTGCCACCAAATGTTTTTTCACGGGTACTGCTTCTTGTGAGGAATTACAAAAGTCATTTTTGTCATGAAAAGTGATGCTATCTTAAATAAGTCGTTTTAATTCGGCATAAAACCCTAGGTCCGCTCCATCGTTGACATCATTACTCGCACACAGGAATGGTTGAAAGTTGCAAGTCACTAGACCCTAGTTCTCAACGGATTGTGTTTCCACCTAATTTATTTTGTTTTACTACTTGAAGCCCTAAAACTTTTTGTTAATAATTATAAAATATATTACAAATATAAAAAAATTTTTGATTTTTCTGTGTCGGTGTCTCTGTCGGTATAATGTGTATGGAGACGCTCGTGCACATTTGTTAACTTCCCATAGGAAGTTATTGTAATCAGTCCGATTTGTCGAATTGAAAATTTTGATATTTCTCGACGTTTCAAGGGCTCCGTACGTCCGCGACGTTTTTTTTTGTCGCCCATAGTTCAAGAACCAGTAGAGATATCGACTTCAAAAAAATTTTGTTATACAGATAATAATGCAGAAAGGACACTCAAAAAAAATTTAGTGTGTGGTTATTTTACAATACCAATTTAAAAAAAATGTAAACATTTTAGTTAATCCAAATTATTTCACGAACCAATAACGCTAGAGACTTGAATTAAATTTTATCTTATACATATATTATAACGTGACACCAAACAAGTGTATTTTTGGTAAACAATCCAATCAACGTTTTTTTTTTAATATAAATCAAAAAAAAAAAAACTGAACAAAAATATTTGACACCTCGAATATTTTACGAACAAAAAATGATTTTATCTCCAAAATAATTTGATTCAATGAAGAATAACGTTTTTGACATGTCGGTAAATTTTGAGAAAAATCGAAATGACAGTTTTTTTTTATAAAAAATAAAAACCGAAAAAACATTACTCAAAGTTGGTAAAAATTGATTTTCGACTCAAATATCTTTTTAAAAGCTTGAGATTATAGTTTTAAACTAATTTTGTCTTATAAAAAATAATGTTTTCAACATTCTGTACAATTTTGAGAAAAATCGAATAGACAGTTTTGTTTACAAAAAATAAAAACCTAAAAAAAATTATACTAAAACTTAGTAAACATTTACTTTCGACTCAAATTACTTTTCAAAAATTTAAAGTATTGGCTTTAAACTAATTTTATCGTACAGACAATATTGTTTTTGATATTCAGTAAATTTTGTTTAAAAATCCAACAGTCGCTTTTTTCATAAAAAAAAATTAAAATCTACAAAAAGTAGTATCCAAAATTGGTAAAAATTGATGTTTGGTTCTCGATATCTCATGGACAATAGAAGATATTCACCTCAAATTAAGAAGTTTAATTCATCCAATTTGTTTTTGTTTATATAAGAAATAAAAACGTTTAAGAAATGGTACTAAAATTGGTAAAAATTGGTTTTCGAACAAAAATTTCGTTAACAAAAATTGATTTTGAAATCAAACTATTTCATCATATGCAAATTCATTGGTAATCATTAATTTTTTTAGAACTGACAACTTTAATAGCAAAACACGAAATTCTATAAACCTTTTAAGCAAGACAAATCGGCAGACAGGATGGGAAGTTATCAGTGTGGGTCGCATCCCAGCCTCTTTTTTTGTTTATTATTTAAAGCCCTTAAACTTGTTGTTATTTTAATAAAGTGCTTATCTTAAGCGGCCCATAGACACCACACTAGTGTTCACATTTGTGTCGGTGTGCAGAAATGTGCGCTGTGTGAGGGCTGGAGTAGACACCTATTTTAGGTGTCAAGCACGGACCGGGTAATTAATTAATATGTCATTTAATATTCAGCTACATTTCAATAAAAGCCTTAAACTTCACCGTCACTCATTTTGATCCTTCATCTATGAAATCTCTTTTATAACTAATGGCGGTATGCAACAGTACACCAGGGTGCACACAAGTGTGGTTTCTATGGGCCGCTTAAGCCATAAATACCCAAGTAACAAAATCTAACCACCGTCGCAAAATGACTGAGGTCATAAATTAACCGAAGTTAACTGTGGTCATAAAAGGGCGTTAATTGAGTTACTTAAAAACTGTCAGTTAATTTACGGTATAAATAAAGCCAAATTATAATTAAGGTTTGACTTGGGGTAAAATGTTCTCTCATTCTAACTTTGAAGTTGATTTGCAGTAAGATTTTTTCTCAATTTGAACTGTTTTCTGAATTCCGGTTCAAAAAAACTCATTTACAACCTTGAGGTCAAATGTTCGATATTTGTTGACCATTTTCTAACACGTCCTTCATTTTTATGGTTTAAAAATAACTATTATATAACCTAGGTCAATTTAAGGTACTTTTCCCACTCATTCTTAATTTCAATAGTTTGAATTACGTTTTTTATTACCTATTTTTTAAACACTCATTGTCATATGTTGGTTGAGAACTAACCGAAACTAATCTTCAGTTGTTTATTGGTTGCATATCAACCAAATCCAAATTAAAGTTTTGAATAAGTCAACAAAATACTTTATTTTGACACTGAGTATTATTTATTGGTTATAGATCAACCAAATCTAAATGCACGTTTTGAATAAGTCCTTAAATTACGATTTTTCAACACATAGTATTTTTTATTGGTTAAAAATCAACCAAATGTAGACACAAGTCTAAATTAAGTCCTTAAATTACTATTTTTTTAAATACAAAGTTTGTATTGGTTAAAAATTTACCAAATGCAGACACAATTTTAAAATTACCACTATTCCTTTCAAACACAGAACAGGTTAAAAATTAACGAAATCCAGACATACGTTTGGAATAAGTTTCAAGATTGCGCTTTTTCAAACTACAACACATACATGTTTAAAATAAGTCCTAAAATAACTATTTTTTCAACCCCCGGTATTATTTATCGGTTGAAAGTAAACTAAATCCAGACACACGTTTGGAATAAGTTTCAAGATTACGCTTTTTCAACCTACAGCACACACATGTTTAAAATAAGTCCTAAAATAACTATTTTTTCAACCCACAGTATTAATTATCGGTTGAAACTAAACGAAATGCAGACACACGTTTGGAATAAGTCATCAAATTACGCTTTTTCAACCCAAAATATTATTTATAGTTGGAAATCGACCGCAAGTAAACCTCAGTTATAAATTTGTTTTATTTCAAGCAATTTACAACTCCGGTAATATAGGGTGTCCCAATAAGAGCGCACTTTTTAAAATTGAAATAATTTCTTTGTCATGCAAGTAGGAACTCTGAAATTTGGCAGATGTCACCTCTGTTTGTTCCGATTATACTAAAAATGGAGCGCTTTTTGAAAGAACAACACGTTATAATGGTAAAAACTCATTGCAAAATCCAACGTGTTGTCGGTGAAATACAGCCACATCTCTGTGCAAAAGTCATGGAAAATTTCATTAAAAGAGTAATGGCCTGTCATCGGAGCCGGAGGGGTCATTTGCCGGATGTTTTATTCCATATAGACTGCTATTACACGGTGACTCATGTTTCAAGATTCTTCTTCGAATTTTCTTTTGAAATTTTATCCTCTGAGTCGAACTGTATTACACTATGACTTTTAAGTCAGGACTCAAATTTTGGCAACACTCTTTCATTCACATTCCTTGAAATGAAATAAAAAACATTCTTTCTCACTTTTTCAAATAGCAAGGACATGGTGAACTGAAAGCAAGACGAATTTAAATAAAACAGAATCAAAAAATATAGAATGAGAATAAAACAAAATTAAAAAACGAGTCGTACGAAAATTTGCCAGCGACTCACCGGGCAAATTATTTTTCTTTTCAGCTTTTCCAATTTTGTATTCCTTTTACACCAACGTAGTTCGAAAAAAAGTCTGACTCATGAGTCACCGTGTATAGCAGACATACTTAATCGGAACATATCTTCTTTACAATACAATAAAAATATAACGTACACCTCTGTCATAAAATACTTGGTTTTATTTGCAAATTAAAAAGTGTACTCTGATTGGGACACCCTATATTTCATTTCATTTCCAACGACTATTCAACTGAAAACAACCCTTCAGATATACCCATCTCGCTCTTGCATTGCAATGCAAAACTGAATTCGTCATGCGCATGTTTAATCAGTTTATTGTTTTGCATCGTGCCAGTCGGACGTCGCGTCGGTTCAGTTTTCTTCCAGTGTTATTCTGTGAAAAGTGAATTTGTGAAATATAAACAATAAATTAAAGTGCGTACGTGTATTTTATTCCAGATATTGTTCATGTAAGTAACTTATGAATTCAATAATAAAAAATAAATTATTTAGTTTAGTGTCATTTTGTTGGTATTAGCAAAAAAATTGAGACGCATTTCGTTACGTATTGGTTGAAAATTGACCAAGTCTGGTTCTGAGTCATAAAGTGCACATATTTTAACCAAACCACAACTCATGTGTATATGTTTGGTTGTTTTCTAATCTTTTTTTAACCATTTTATAATGGATTTTTTTCACGCCTGCGTATTTTGGTTATAATAACCAAAAAATGACTGCTTCTTGACGGTAATTAAACCTAGAGACGCCATCAACGCCATTTTCTTTATTGTATGCATTTTTCGTTTCGGGATTTTATTCCGATTGTTCAGTAAGTGTTTTCTTTTTCAAAGTAGCTATCTGATAGATTTTTAGTGTGTCGCTTCTAGAAAATCGTTTATCGAATTCAATAATGAAAAATAAATTATGTAGTTTAGTGTCATTTTGTTGGTATTATCAAAAAAAATTGAGACGCATTTCGTTACTTATTGGTTAAAAATTGACCAAGTCTGGTTCTGAGTCATAAAGTGCACATATTTTAACCAAACCACAACTCATGTGTATATGTTTGGTTGTTTTCTTAACTTTTTTTGACCATTTTATAATGGATTTTTTTCACGTCTGCGTATTTTGGTTATAATAACCAAAAAATTACTCCTTCTTGACGGTAATTAAACCTAGAGACAACGCCATTTTCTTTATTGTATGCAATTTTCGTTTCGGGATTTTATTCCAGATTCTTCAGTAGCGTTTTTGTATTCGTGTTCGCAAGAGTATCTGATAGATTTTTGGTGCGCTGTTTCTTAACAAATCATGAATTCAATAATTAAAAATAAATTATGTTGTAGAACTACGTATAAAAGAAAAATTAAAAACATTATAGTTAAATTACGCGAAGAGGCAAGAAAAAATCGTGAAAAGCCATTACAACAAGTCGAAGATTCACATTCATCGGATGTTACTGATCCAGTTTGTGATTGTGACCCATCAGTTTGCCATAAAGAACTAGTTTTTGATAGTGAAAGTGTCAGTTTTAAGGACAATAGTCAAGAGGTCTCAAGTCCAAAAAAAAAACCAGAGGATTTGACTAAGAACTTAGCGAACTGGTCTATTCAACACAATGTGTCTCATGTCTGTTTGAAAGATATGCTTAAGATTTTGCATAATTCGCATCCTTATTTACCATTAGACCCTAGAACACTTTTACATACTTCCCTGGCAGTTGAAAACGTTTTTATAGATGTTCCACCGGGTCGATACTGGCATTTCGGTTTGGTTCGCGCGTTAACTAAAGTTTTTGAACGTGTTGATACTCTTACATGTCCGAAAGAAATATTTTTAGACTTTAACATTGATGGCATTCCTGTTAGTAAAAGTTCCAAAGGTCAATTTTGGCCTATTTTGTGTTCTCCAGATGGTTTTCGTTTTCCACCGCTTGTAATAGGAGTTTATTATGGAATGGCAAAACCTTCGAATGTTTCCGAATTCCTCCGTTTATTTCTTGAAGAAGCTGGCAACATTAGTGATGTTAATATCGGGTCAGAAAACATTGTTTTTAAAATAAGAAATTTCATTTGTGATGCCCCTGCTCGCTCTTATTTGAAAGGAATTAAAGGCCATAATGGTTATTTTGCGTGTGAAAGGTGTAATGTAGAAGGGGACTACAATTACAATTCTCACCAAATGAGTTTTCCAACTTTATCGAAATCACTTCGAACGAATGCTTCTTTCCGGGCAAAGATACATGAAGATCACCATACTCAACCATCTCCATTAGAAAAACTTTCAATAGACATGATAAATAATTTTCCATTAGATTACATGCATTTATTGTGTTTAGGTGTAATGAAAAAGTTACTCGTTACATGGATTAGGAACAGATCTCTCAAAACCAAACTTCCCGCGAAAAACATTGAGAATATATCCAATAACTTAGTGTCTTTGCGAAAATGTACTCCATGCGAGTTCAATAGAACAGCTCGTGGACTAGATGTTATTAGCTTTTGGAAGGCCACTGAATTTCGTACTTTCTTATTGTACTTAGGTCCGGTTGTTTTAAAGACTCAAATTCATGATGAGGTGTATGACAATTTCATGAAACTGCACTGTGCTGTTTCAATATGTTTGAGCAAAAATAAGCATGTTTTTATTGATGTCGCACAAAACTTGTTTCATTCTTTCGTAGTAAACTTCGCTAAAATCTATGGAAGTGAAAACATCAGTTATAACATTCACAATTTATACCATGTGGTGGATGATGTAAAATATCATGGACCTCTTGATAACATAAGTGCATTCAAATATGAAAATCGTTTACAATACGTAAAACAAAAAATAAGATCGGGAAATAAGCCACTTCAGCAAATCGCAAATAGAATTTTTGAAGAATTTGAAAATTCGGAAATGCGTTATGATGAAAAAATAATAACTCCTTGGCCTTATGATAAAGATAACAAACGATCATGCGAACTTGAAGGCTGTATTGGAATCTATAGAGCCATTCGTTTAAAACAATTTGTTTTAAAGTCTTCGTTTGCAGATGCTTATTTCTTAACAAAATCCGAACAAATTGTTCGAATGGAGTATGCAACGTTTCTGCACGGCACTCCTGTTATCTATGGTTCAAGCTTAAAGCAGAAGCTTAATTTCTATGAGCAACCATTTTATTCAAAATTTTTGAGTGTCTATCAATCAAATGAAAAAGAAAATGCTCCCACCCTTTGGAAAATAGATGAAATTACCTCGAAATTTTTCAAAATTAATCTGGCTACCGGTTCTGTTTTTTTCCCTTTAGTACACTCTTGAAAAATGTTTTGCGTGGTTGAGACCATTGAGGATGGAGAAAAGATGGTGACGGCGGTTCCGAAAAGTTGGGTTGAGGACGAAAAAACCTTGCTATGGCCGCGAACAAGGAAAGACACTACAATCGGACGAAAAACAAATATGCAACCTTCGCCAGAATGGCAGAAATTGTCCTGCAGAATATTGTTTCAAAATATTGGTAAAAAATGTTTATATTTATCTTTAACATTCATTTCATTTTTCATTTATGGTTTACTAAATAATATTAACCTTTTTTTTCTTAGATTTGTGGGAGGAAGCCGTAAGGAAAGAAAGGGAGGCGGAGAATTGTTCCTCAGAAGAACAGTCCCAGGAGGACAAATTGTCAGAGAATATGTTAGACTACAACCAGCTTATGTCCACGTTCATATCGGATTCTGGTAAGCATAAACTCATTCAAAGCTTGAAAAAGTCTTTCAATTTGTAATATATTTTTATTCAACAGGAAATCAATCGTTCAACCCCATCGAAGCGACAATAACAGGGGAAGTCTTCAACGAATCTTGTGTGGGAACATCTGCATCCCAAATAATCAATGTAACAGAAAGTAAGCAAATTAATAATAATTGATCATGAAATAAGATTACTTATTTTTCGTGTTTATTGAATCTTTTCAGTTCCCACCTATAATGCTCTGAAGGAGTTGGGAGTAAAGCTGGAGCAGGTGCTAGAAAGCCACAACAAACTGGCAAGTGAGGTCGAAGGCCTAAAGACCTTGATTCACAAGTTTGCTGCAACAACTGAAGTTTCCCTCAATTGCCTTGTGAAGAAAATGTGTGAAAATCTTGGCCGGGAAGTTGTGGCGGAACACGTGCTCCAGGAATTCACAATTCTTGATACACCGGAGCAGTTGGAAGATCTGGAGAGCAAGATTAGTGGGGACATCCACTATAAAAGAAAATTGGTAAGATAAAAACATATTTTCCACTATTTTTTGTATTATATTGACAGAATAATCGGTACCAGAAAAAAAGTGCCGATTAATTTAAAGACTTTCAAATATAAACTTTCATAATATTATCCTGTTTTTTCTTTTTTTACTATAGATCCAAAAGTTGTCGACATTAGGGGGGTTGGACGGAGTGAAATCCATGAGAACGGTTTGTAGGACAATGTTTTCTGACACTCTGCTCTCCCTTTATTCCTGGCATGGCACTTCAACGAAAAAAAGCTTCAACAAATTTCAGGCAACATTTTCTGCCATTATGGAGGCTTTGAGGGTACGGTACCCCAGCTTCACCGATGTCGAGGGGACGACATTTTTAAAAAATTATTTGAAGCACGCTCCTTTCAGAGCGGGAAAGTCAGTCCTGTAAGTATTTAATTTACTATTACTTAGTTTAGCCTAGTCAAAATTACTTCATATACTTTTAGATACAAACTAATACACATTTGCTTCATTTTTTTTTTGTTTCTTTTTAACAGCAACCAATCTTCTTCGAAGCCACCGTCAGCTACACCACCACCAGTGACACCACCACCAGCGACACCACCACCAGCGACACCACCACCAGCGACACCAACACCTTGAGCGACACCACCCACCTTAATCTAAATCTAATTACCACCAGTGACACCACCACAAGCGACACCACCTTCAGCGACACCACCACCAGCGATACCACCACCAGCGATACCACCTTCAGCGACACCACCACCAGCGACACCAGTCCCGTAAGTATTTAATTTACTATTACTTAGTTGAGCCTAGTCAAAATTACTTCATATACTTTTAGATACAAACTAATACACATTTGCTTCATTTTTTTTTGTTTCTTTTTAACAGCAACCAATCTTTTGCGAAGCCACCGTCAGCTACACCACCACCAGCGACACCACCACCAGCGACACCACCTTCAGCGACACCACCACAAGCGACACCACCTTCAGCGATACCACCACCAGCGATACCACCTTCAGCGACACCACAACAAGCGACACCACCACAAGCGACACCACCACCAGCGATACCACCTTCAGCGACACCACCACAAGCGACACCACCTTCAGCGACACCACCCACCTTAATCTAAATCTAATCACCACCCAGTGACTCCACCACAACCGACACTATAACATTTATAATATTTTTTTTTTCAATAAACTAAAAATAATGTAAACTTAAATTTATTCTTATCATTTATAGAAGAGAAGGACTTCACTTTCAGATGGGAAGAATTTCGAGCTACTGGACGATGGTAATTTTAAGATGTTATTTTCATAGCTTTTTTAATCATTTCTTTTCAGTGTTCAGAAAACTTGGCCCAAGATCACCCAGGTCTAATTGAAACGTGTAGTACTTTTGACAGTTGTTCTCTCTATCACATCTGGAAATATGAAAAGAGCAATTGTCAAAACTACTATCGTTCAATTTGGACGTGGGTGGCATTGGGCTAGGTATTTTGAATACTGTATGGAAACGGTTTATAAAAGCCGTTAAAATAACGTCTCAAAATAACCAACGGTTTTATAGGTTTTTTTGAGACTATTTCTGAAAGGTTTCAAAATGACGTCAAAATACGGTTTAAAACTAACCGTAACGTAACTATTTTGAAACGGTTGCAAACATACGTCGTAATAACGTTTAAAATGACCGTAACTCAACAAAGTAGGGTTTTTTAAAAACCCTATTTAAACGGTTGTGTAACGGTTGTGAAATAACGAAAACCCAACATTATACCGGTTTTTTTAAAACCATTTTTAAACGGTTGCAAACTTACGCCGAAATAACGTTTAAACAAACAAGAAACAGTTATTTACTAACTTCATTGTAACGTTAATTATAAACTTGTTTAAGCCTGAGGTTAAATTTTACCTGACCATTTACAGTCACGGGAACGTTTCTGTAAAGTGATTTATACGTTCCTGAAACCAATTTATAACTGGGAAGGTTTATTTACCTCGGTTGACGTCCGGTTGTTCAACCGGCTTTTGACCACAAATTGTTACTTGGGTACTTTCATTGACGAATAGTAGTAGCTTCTAAAAATTTGAGCCCTACATACGAATAACCGATTTATTATTATATACAAAAAAATACTGCGACTATGTTCAGTCCCTAGCCTAAGGCTGATTCATTTCCCATTGGTGCCCTTAAAAATTTGATCGTAAGATTTTTGTAAGCTAATTTTTGTCCAGATATTTACACGATAATTTAATTTAGTATTATATTTTTGCCAGGACTTTAATTTATGTATACAAAAATGTCAATTGGATATTGCTAAACATTTTACCAAATGTGAACAAAAATCTTGAAATATGATTCCACACAGTGGCAACCATTTTAGTGAAGCCTGCAAAATTATTTTGATAAACATGAAAAAATCTCTTAATAAAGGAGTCCTTGGATCTGGCTAAATTGACGTTGCTCTCCTTCTCTATGTACCAGAAGGTAGTAGTATAGGTACCGATTTGACTTTAGTTATTGCGCAGAGCACTGCTGGTGCTAGTCCACATGATGGTCCTCTGCTGTTTTTCCATGATTGTAGCCATTCTCCTTCTATAATTGCTTTGCTTTGTTTTGTTACGCAGGAGGATACTTACCACACACCGGGACTTGATATTTTCATAAAATCAACAAAATTAAAAGATTGCTGGGTTAACTCCCCCACCCCAACTCTAACACCCTCCTTGCATCAGCTTTTCTGATGCCAGCATACATGCTCAGCTCAGCTCAGTTCAGGCTCATGTCCATGTCCCTATTCGTCCATTACTTCAGGATAATTATGTCTGAGCAGAGATTTATACATTTTCTCTTTTTCTGCAGAGTACCTTCCTCTATATATATGTATGCATTTATACCATCAGTAAAGTAGAAAAATACCACTCTCCACTATAACATACATATATATTCAGACAGAAGGACAATAAGAACGGGCGGACGCGAAAACATGCAGAGAATTCAATTTCATGAGCGCACTTTCATCAGTACCATTATCCTTGCTGCTGTGCTGCTGCTGCTTCTGCTGTATACCTACTTACCCCTTACCTATCCCATCGTCACTGTTGTTGTCGTGGTCGTCATTATTTTAATTTACTGCGTCATCTAGGTTTCATTATAAATTGAATAAAAGAATGCGAAGCGGAGAAAAAAAATAAAAATAAATACAACAAAAATGGAGCAATTGAATGAATAACAACGGCAAAAGCCATTTCAGAGTTAATGGGCTAAAGCCAGCCTCGAAAAGTATGACCGACCGCCCGACCGACAGACGACGACAACGTCAACAAGAAGGGGATGTGGTGAAAGAAAAATGAGGCAAAGCCATCAGCCATCAATCCACAGGGTTTCCGTTATATACCTTATACCTGTGCGCCATAAGCTTCCAACGCGAAAATTGTGCCGCAATTACGGCTAAGACCTAAATATCAAAATCAATTAACCGCGACTGCTGCCTTCTACCTACTAACTTTTGCCTTCAGCATGATGCCATATTGCCATTATACCTCCCTCTAGCTAGCTAAGTTTTCCATATTGGGACATAGTCGTTTCCATCAGTGATGGGCGTATTTGGAGGTCATATACAACTCAACTTACGAGATATCAATCACAGGGTTGTTAACGCGCTCACGACCCATTAGTGCGCTGCTATACTCGTAGAGCAAGAAACGGCAGCACACACAAATCCTTCATCACATCAGTCGTGGATCGTGATGGCAGTTTGGAGGAGCGAAGAGCTTTGCTAACCTTCATCATTTATCCGTCACCGCCACTTCTATATAAACTCCCCCTCGTGCTCCCCATTACTGTATTTATCCATCGTCATCCTTCAATGTCGAATTATAAGTTTGTGTATAAAAATTATCCCCAAATTAGAGCATTTTTTCAATTTTGACGCGCGCTCATGACTACTTCCTACACTCTTTGCCTCGTTTAAATGTGACAAATATGACGACCGCCAATAAGAGGGTCGTTTGTTTAGGACTTCCTTTTTTGTATTCTTGCTTGGGATAGGACCGTTTTTTGGACGCGCCGCATCTCTTCCGAATAAATTAGGGTAATTTTATTTTTATTAAACATATATAATTATTTTATACAACAAAAATGGATTATTAAAAATAAATGCAGAAAAAAAGTATAAAAGTTCTTGATAAATGTTCTGCTGAATATGCGTTTATAGTGTATAGTTGTATTTTTGAGGGATAATTACCCAAAATTATATCTTTCACAGCTGCTGTTGTTTCAATTTCAATTTCAGTTTCAGCTTTAGCTTTTCATTGCTAAGCTCTTCCCAACTTAAAGCAGAAAAAAGAAAATAGAAACCTAAAATAAATTGGTTCTAATATACTCGTACCAACTCCGGTATAAAATATAGGGTTCATAAATTATAATGAGGATTTATTTATGTGTCATGAAGAACTAGATTGTTGGTTAATTTTCTCTGTAAGATTTTAATTAAACGCTTCATTATTTTAATCTATTTTGTTTATATCAAAAAAGAATAATTTGGAAGTTGAATATATTTTGATAAAAGTTTTTGGTCAAAGGTCATAATATTACCTAGTTTTTTGGAAGTCCAAGCTATAATTATGAAAGAGATTATATAGAGCTACGAAAAAAACGCATTGAAAGCGAGAAGTCTTTATTTTAATGAATATTTTGGGAATGTGAGATGAGGGGTAAACAAAAAAGAAGGCTATTAACAAGTTCTAGATCGATTTTATTAACATTCGGTCTTATCTTGGTATCGTATCACTGAGCCTCTTCTCGGTATCGGTCATGTGGTTTTCCTTATAACAAATTTGATTTCTAACATCGTTTCATCTATTTTAGATGGATTTTGTTAAAGTTTCAGGTCCTAATTAATCGTCCTTTTTCATAAAATAAATTCATGCGATATACATTTGTACAGTATTTAGTATTTACTAATTTTGTGTATTGGGTTTTTAAAGATTTGTATTCGTTATCAAATAAACTGACAGTTAAATTTCTGTAAAAATGTTATCAAATGTTAAAAATATTTGTTATTATTTGTATTGTACTATTCGTACTAGAATGTCAGCTTGTTAGACTTGACCATTCCTTTTTAATTTTATTGAATGTTTTTTGAACAACAACAACAACTTAAAGGTGCTACCACTCTGGTTCGTTACCGATCTTCCAACCTCTCCCCCTTTGATACGTACTACGAATTGTTAGTCTATCAAATAAGGTATGGAGAAAAATGGAGGCGGAACAAAACAGCATACTTAAAGGAGCTTATAAAAAGGTTGATGCTTCAAATGCATTTGATAAACAATTAGCACATCTCGACCTGTGACGTCAGTGGTCTAAAGTAGTGGAGTGCGTAGTGCACACGACTTCTAAGACTGAGCAAATCTGATATGCGTGGGTTCGAATCCTATGTTGTGCATAAAGTTTTTCAAATAAAATTGGATTAAAGCTCAGCACCACAAAAAAGGAGACTGATGAGTGCAAAAGTGGCAAAGCACGAAATAGCTATATCTCCAGCCAAAACAATGAGTGGTAGCACCTTTAAGTTGTTGTTGTTGTTCAAAAAACATTCGTTAAAAATATTTATTTTATAAGAAAAAATTAATTTAAAGCCAATATCGTTGAAAGGTTCCAAGAATGTAAATAAAAAATTTTTAGAGAGATGCCTTTGCTAGCGTGTGTAGGTACGTTAGTACGTTCGTACGTCCGTCATTCGGGAAGCTTTTTTCGTGGTCCATAGGTACTTCAAAAACCTGTGGAGATATCGATTTTAAATAAATTTTGTTATACAGATAATGATGCAGAAAAGACTCTCAACAACATTTCGTGGGTGTTTTTTTTTACCATAGCAATTTAAAAAAAAGGTGAAAATTTCGGTTTACCCTTAATATCTCACGAACCAATAAAGCTAGAGACTTGAATTAAATTTTTAATTATACAGCTCTGTGAAAAAAAATAGCACCAACCACTTATTGTAGTTTTAAATGAAAGATTTTTTTAAACAAATGATAGTTAGAATTTCATTTTACATTTTAATAACAGAAGTGAAGATAAGGTAATCTATAAACGTAAACACTTATCCATTATAACTAAAATTAAATAAGTTATGCTTATCAAAATAAAAAAATATCACTTTTTTTGTGTGAAAAATAATAGCACCAACATTGGAAATTCGTAAAAAAGTACAAATTCTGGGTAAAATCAATAAGTGTTTGATTTTTTTTTTACATCTGCCCAAAGATTTTCGATGGGGTTTAGGTTTGGCGACTGAGCCGGCCATTCCATAACCTGAACCCTATTTCTAGCGAAAAAATCTGTTGCAAATTTTTTTCCGTTTTTGTAAGTGGACCTTTGTCAATAAGGGTACCTTCCTGGGACTTCTAGCAGGTAAATTATTCTTTGTCAGCTTTTTCCTTACTGTCGAAGTGGTCACAGATAGATTTAATTCCCCTTTTATTTTATTAGAGGTAATAAATGGATTTTTTTTTACTAATCTCGTTACGCGTCGTTCATCGAAAGGAGTCAATTTCGGTTTTCTGCCTCTTTTTTCATTCTGGGGAACATACTTTTTTGCATTTGATATCATTTTATTAGAACATCCAACTAGTTCTCTAATGTATTTGTATGTTTTCCCCTCAGAAATTAATTTTTTTATTAAGGAATGTTGTTCTGGAGTACGATGTCTACCGCGACCCATTTTAGCTGGTTAACACATAGTATTTATGAGTTATTAATTTTAAGTTATTTAAATACCTTACCTTGATATGATAAAATGTAAAAAAAAAATGAAAACACGAATATATTCTACCAAAACTCTAAACAGAATGACATAGTGCTATTTTTTTTTCACACATTTGCGTTAAGCGTCTCAAAGGTTAACGGGAATTTTTATCTCAAATCAACGGAAAAAGTGAGAGTTTTAGACAAATTTCCTTGTTCATTATACTACTGGTAGTACCCGTAGCGTGATGGTTAGTGCGTTGGACTGTCATGCAAGGGGTCTTGGGTTCAATCCCTGCCTGTGCCACCTAACTTTTTTCACGGGTACTGCCTCTTGCGAGGAATTGACAAATTCTCCAAGAGTAATTCTTGTCATGAAAAGTGCTTTCTCAAATTAGCCGTTCGGATTCGGCATATAAACTGTAGGTCCCTTCCATCTCTGACAACATTACTCGCACACAGAAATGGTTGAGAGTTGTAAGTCACTAGGCCCTGGTTCTTCATGGACTGTTGCGCCACCTAATATATATATATATATATATATATTATACTACTGAATGCAATAGAAATACTTTTCAGTAGATGCGTTGTGTTATCATTAATAGAGAAGAACGCAATTTGTAAGAGTAGTACAAAATGCAACATGGTGCTATTTTTTTTTCACAGAGCTGTATATTGCAACGTGATACTAAACTTCTATATTTTTGGAAAAAATAAAAATAACCTTTTTTTTATAAATCAAAAAAAACTGAAAAAAAAATATTTGTCACCTCGAATATTTTACGAAAAAAAATATTTTATCTCCAAAATAATTTTGTGCAACGAAGAATAACGTTTTTGACATCTGGTAAAATGTTGAGAAAAATCGAATTGAAATTTTTTTTATAAAAAATAAAAACCTAAAAAAAAACTATACTAAAAGTTGGTAAAAATTGATTTTCGACTCAAATATCTTTTCAAAAATTTAAGATTATGGCTTCAAACTAATTTTGTCTTATAAGAAATATAATTTTGAGAAAAAATGAAATTGACAGTTTTGTTTACAAAAAATAAAAACCTTAAAAAACAATATACTAAAAGTTGGTAAAAATTTACTTTCGACTCAAATATCTTTTCAAAAATTAAAAAAAAACTTTCGACATTCGGTAGATTTGTATTGATTTTTTCTTTACATCAACTGTACGAACATTTTTGATCAATTGTGTTCAAAGTCCTTCCCCTTTAAATCCCAAACCATTAAATTTGTATACCAACCTTAACTTTTTCGTCTTCGTTCGTAAATAATAATTATATTGTATCTAATAACGATAGTAAAAAATCAATCATGAAGGTCGCCATGTTTTTTTAAACGCATGGTGGTGCTCATGTCTGATGTTCTCCCACCGTTTCCCTTAAATAGTTTACAACAATGTTATATGACAAAAAACGTTAGTTAGTATATTTATATTATTTTTATTCTCAAATTAATAGAACTGTGTAATAGCTTTGAAGATGGTTTCATACATTTTTAATATATAAACTCGTACTTGTATATATCTACTTAGAAGAAATAATGTTTTTTTTCGCATACAAAGTTTCCATTAAATAATAACGAATCTAAATGTTCACAAAGCATCAAATTTTATAACTCAATTTATAATTTAAAATAAATACTACCTAAGGCGATTTTGGCAATGAGCAATTGAAAAGGTATTGAACAAAAATTTCAAATTGTTAACCAAAAACTTTTTAATTTAACTTCTAGCCATGTGTAAATGTAATAAACCACTAAACAACAAAACAACAACATTGCATTGCATCATTCTGCCTATTTTCTTGTTTGCTTTTTAAACAAAAAAGTGTTTAAAAAATCTATTTCTATTTATTTTTAACCAAAAAACCATTTACGTAACTTAATCAATGTCCTTCAATTATTTATAATTTCCAGCAATTTTTATTTTTAGTTTAAGATTAAATACCTACAGTTTTTTATTTGGCTGTCATTTTTAATTCCGAAAAATTACAACATCGTTTCAGAGTAGTATCGAAATAGTTTTGTCTATTTAATTGGATTGGAAATGGGTTTTGGGCATTGGACATTGGACATTGGACATTTGGGCAATGGCAAAGTCCATAGATATTCGTTTTAAAATAATTGTTATTTTCTATTTTAGCGAGGAGGATATTTGTTTTGGGACATTTATATTTATACCGCATGAAACGAAATTACTAACAAAAATGGACCTTTAAAACCTACAGCATATACTCATGTGTCTCTGTGTCTCTGTGTCGATAGTTATTTTTCTAAATACCTAATATTCCTTTTTACAAACTATATATGACTAGTTTAAAATAGTCAGCGAGGAAAATCCATTTCCCAAAAAAACTTTAATGCTTTGAGGCATAGATTTTTATCACAATCCCTTTCACTATATATTTTTCCATTCTAAATCGAGGAGATGACCACCATCACCATCAATATCACCACTCTCTCATCACCCACTATAAGAGCATCAGCTTTTGAATGGGCTGCACATGAACAGGATATAGAACAAAAGGACATGGATAACATAGTGTAATTGTACACAAATTCCCTGCTTCGGTTTACCGAAATCTCTCACGATGAATGGAAAATATTTTTACACTCAAATGGTTACAAGCTCTGGAGCTCGAGTAGGAGCTTGGACTGAGGGTTGAGGGTTGAGGGTTGATGGGAGCAACAATTTTTCCCCAAAGGATAAGGATCAAAAGGATGGGGAGCGGTGGTTGCAGTAGGAAGGTTTCTAATCTTTTTGATGGAAAAACCAAAGTCCTAACTAAAAAATAATAATAATAAATATAAACAAAATGTATTCTATAAGGTTTGCAGTTGTGAAATCCAACTGAATTTTATATGCACAGGATATATATGATATATGTATCAGGTACCGTACCTATAACATTTTTGTTGCCCAATAAGTACGGGACTTAGAGCGGATATTGCGGGATGCAGTTCTTTTTTACTTATTTATTTTGGTCCTATATCCGTTTTTGTTTTTATTATTTTTGTCCGAAGGTACTCGGCCATGATGTTTTGTAGTTTGCGCCAATGGAATATTTAAGCGCCCATTGCAATACCAGCCCAGATAATTGGTGAAGCGTACGTGAAACAAATTGAAACCGTGGAAGAGTACTAAATAGAAATATGTTTCGTACAGTGATTTTATTTTCCCTCTTTTCTTTATTGTTTATTTAATTTTCGTTATATTTTTTCGATGAACACTTTTTCCAATATTCTAAAGGGAAAATTGGGAATGGTATTTTGGTATACAAATATACCAAACAATGAAAGAATTTTAAATGATTTTCAATTGAGTTTTCAAAAAATAAATTGTCAGAACTAGAACTGGAGGCAGAGAGAGTCGGGATGAAGAGAATGAGAGAGAGAAAGAGCCCCAAAATGTTCCAATAGAATATTCAATAAGTAAAATATGTTGATACTTTTAACTGTTTTCAATAAAATATCGGACTGATATATTTATATCCTTTTTTTTTGGATTTATATAGATGCGTGTTGATTTATTGAGCGACTCTATGCTTCCGGTAAACAACTTTTAACGAGGATATCAATGAATGATGAGTTCTTTATAATATAGAGGTATACCCTTCATAACACCAACATAAAAAGATAAATCAATATAAAAAGGTATATATTTTATATGAAAAATAATTTTTATTTGGAAAAGAAGGTTTTAAAATAGATTTATAAAAGGGAAAAAAAAAGAAAACTATCATAACCAGATTGATATCGTATCAATCAGCTTAATATCAATCATGTTTTAATAAAGATTCAGTTCATAGAAGTTTGGTTTTAACTTAAATAATTTAATCAAACTAGAGAGTTGAAAAAATCGGTTTCATATGCTACAAGAGAGCTCTTATTCACTTTTTTCCAAAAACAACACTATATGCGATCTTGGACAAAGATATTGAGAATTGAAAAATTAAGTAAGTTGCTCGCGAGCTCTACGAGCAGAAGAGGAGAGAGGAATACCAGCTTCTTAGATGGAAAATGCGCCATCAAGAAGATAAATGGATGTTACAACAGGAATGAGGTTCGTAAATCTTACCAAAACGTAAAAAAACCTCCCAAGGGTACCAGTCACGAATCCGAAGCCTGTAAGGACGATCAGGGGAACATCGTACTAGAACCAAAGTCTGTGTTGATAATCTGGAAAGGCCACTACTCCAAATTAAATAACGGCGATGACGAATCGAAATCCACTGTAAGTGAGATAGAACCACTCAAACTCTGTGACGCAGAACAACAATTTTGCCTACCCGACCTTGACGAAGTGAAGACAGCTATATCTAAACTGATGTCCAACAAAGCTGCTGGAGCTGGAGGCATCGCTGCCGAATTATTCAAAGCAACAGGTGATGACTTGGTAGGGGGCATTCACCAACTCATCTGCAAAATATAGTCTGAAGAAAGCATGCCCGATGAGTGGAATCTCAGAATAGTTTGTCCAATACATAAGAAGGAGGCTCTGGTAATTCAGCCAATTAAGGAGGCATCAGTCACCTGAATATTGCATATAAGATCCTTTATGCCATATTAGTTGAACGTCTGAAGCCGTTTGTCAACAACCTGATAAGTCCTTATCAGTGAGGCTCTAGACCAGTAAAGTCCACCATGGATCAAATATTCACAGTACGGCAGATCTTAAAAAAAACAGGAACTTAAAATCGATACCCACCATCTCTTTGTCGATTTTAAAGCCGCGTATGACAGCATCTAAAGGGTGATTTTTTAAAAGCTATAGGAAAGTTTAAAAAAATAAAAAACACATACAATTAAAAAAAAAATGCATGAAATCTTTATTTAAACCGATAGTACGGTCCATATAATTTAATGTTTGAAGATTATTTCATGCAAATGTTCACCTTGACTTTACCTTAAATGGTCCATCCGCTTAGTCCATACATACTCTTTCCAACATTTCGGCCGCTATCTCACGAATAAATGCTTCAATGTTGTCTTCCAATGTGTCAATTGAAGCGGACTTGTCTGTATAGACATGAGCTTTAACATAGCCCACAAAAAAAAAATCTAAAGGCGTTAAATCGCACGATCAAGGCGGCCAATTGACCGGTCTCGAACGTGAAATAAAATGCTCACCGAACTCGCCTCTCAATAAGTCCATTGTTGCGCGTGCAACAATGGACATGCAAGTCAAGCTCTTGCATTTTGGTCAAAAAAAAGTTGGATAATTATCATCTCACGGAACGCTCATCATTCACAGTTACGATTCGCATCATCTTTGAAGAAGTACGGTCCAATGATGCCACCAGCCCATAAACACCGCACCAAATTGTGACTTTTTCTGGATGCATTGGTAACTCTTGCAATGCTTCTGGCTGATATTCACTCCAAAATCGACAGTTCTGCTTATTTACGTACCCTGACCATATTTACGTAACTGACCATAAAATGGAAGAAGGGCGCAATGAACTTTCTTAACAGAGCACGCATTTTAATAATAAAATTCAATAATTTGCAAGCGCTGTTCGTTTGTAAGACGATTCATGGTTAAATTATAGACCAAACGGAAGATGTTTGAGATTTTAGACAAGAAAATGGACTGTCGTGCGACTTCTTCAAAATCGTTCTAGAAAGAATTGTGTAGAACTCAACCGTCAACACTAGAGGCACAATCTTCCAAAGGTCGATCCAATTACTCAGATACGCCGAAAATATGGACATAATTGGAAGATCAAAGAGTGATGTCAGTAGACCTTTTTTGAGCATTGCGACGGAAGCGGATAAGATGGGTTTAGTGGTCAATGAGGGTAAGACCAAGTATATGCTATCATCAAGAAAGGACATTGAACGATGACGTCTTGGACAAAACGTCATCATGGATAGCTATAACTCTGAGGTAGTTAAGGACTTTGTCTTGTCAACGACAGCAGCGTTGAAATTTAACGAAGAATAACTGTTGCTTCTTTTGACTTAGAAGGTAATTGAGTAGTAAAGTCCTCTCTCAAACATCAAAAATCACCATCTATGTTAAAGACACTCATTGTCCCGGTTATCATTTATGGCGCTGACGCTGAGGCATGGACCCTGTCAAAAAATTCTTCGGGTGATTTTTGGTCTCGTCTGCATAGATGGAGAGTGGAGGAGAAGATACAACGACGAACTATACTCGCTGTACAGCAATACTGACCTGGTAAAAAGAATAAAAGCCCAACGACAGAGATGGCTGAGTCATGTACAGCGAATGGACATTAACGCTCCAGCCCGGAAGATTTTCAAAACCAATCCCGAGGGACGGCGGCACAGTAGAGGAAGACCGCGACTCAGGTGGCGCACGCAGGTAAAAGATGATCTCAACCTAGGGACCGAGCTGGCTGGAGACGCATGTTGGTTGAGGCCTAGGTCCACCCCGGACTGTAGCGCCACCTTAAGTAAGTAAGTAAGTAAGAATTTAAAAATAACCGCAAACCATCGCAAATATTACAAAAATGTGACTGCAATGATGCTGAACATATGTATGTATATATTTTACATTGAATTTTATAGTTTTTGGCTTTGGCATTCTCGTTGGGTTGCTCCAGACAAGTTCTCTCTTTATTTACGTTATAATGGGTGATTTTTTTGAGGTTAGGATTTTCATGCATTAGTATTTGACAGATCACGCGGGATTTCAAACATGGTGTCAAAGAGAAAGATGCTCAGTATGCTTTGACATTTCATCATGAATAGACTTACTAACGAGCAACGCTTGCAAATCATTGAATTTTATTACCAAAATCAGTGTTCGGTTCGAAATGTGTTTCGCGCTTTTTTATCGACAAATTTGGTTCAGCGATGAGGCTCATTTCTGGTTGAATGGCTACGTAAATAAGCAAAATTGCCGCATTTGGAGTGAAGAGCAACCAGAAGCCGTTCAAGAACTGCCCATGCATCCCGAAAAATGCACTGTTTGGTGTGGTTTGTACGCTGGTGGAATCATTGGACCGTATTTTTTCAAAGATGCTGTTGGACGCAACGTTACGGTGAATGGCGATCGCTATCGTTCAATGCTAACAAACTTTTTGTTGCCAAAAATGGAAGAACTGAACTTGGTTGACATGTGGTTTCAACAAGATGGCGCTACATGCCACACAGCTCGCGATTCTATGGCCATTTTGAGGGAAAACTTCGGAGAACAATTCATCTCAAGGAATGGACCGGTAAGTTGGCCACCAAGATCATGCGATTTGACGCCTTTAGACTATTTTTTGTGGGGCTACGTCAAGTCTAAAGTCTACACAAATAAGCCAGCAACTATTCCAGCTTTGGAAGACAACATTTCCGAAGAAATTCGGGCTATTCCGGCCGAAATGCTCGAAAAAGTTACCCAAAATTGGACTTTCCGAATGGACCACCTAAGACGCAGCCGCGGTCAACATTTAAATGAAATTATCTTCAAAAAGTAAATGTCATGGACCAATCTAACGTTTCAAATAAAGAATCGATGAGATTTTGCAAATTTTATGCGTTTTTTTAAAAAAAAAAGTTCTCAAGCTCTTAAAAAATCACCCGGTATAAGCAAAAGATCCGTTGACACCATTAATAATTTATGAAGGGGCTGACTTATAATGCATATTTTATTTGTTGACGAAGCCGTCTACTTAAAAATGCGTTCATAAATCTTTTTTCTGGCGTTGCTCTGTAAAGTTTTTGTATCGAAAGGTAGCTCAATGGCTTGTCAAATCGTTGTTGGAAACCTCCTTTTACCTTAATAAATCAGGTACAAGTAGAAATGGAAAATATTTTTTTTAAATTGAATAAAATTACAAAAATAAGTAGGTATAGGCCAAAGTGAACACTATTGGGTTTTTGGTGTATTTTTAACTTGAAAATTGTCAGTCCTTTATATACAATACTTAATGTTCGATACCAAAATACCTCTTCTGTCTCTGGTGCTTTGATTCATCGTTTGTTGGAAAAAGTTTTTCACATTTAAAAAATGTGTTTTGTTCCATACCATATATTTGTGGTTTCAAAAGTATAGGGCTGGAATTCGACATCGCTCAAACTAACTTGTTAAAGCAATTTTTTTTCAGTTGAAAGTCTGATATTTACGAAAATAGATTGCTTAAATATCGCACAACGCATACAAATTTTTAAAACCTACTACAAAAATAGTGATTCTGTCAAAGCCACATATCAAGAGGATATTGTGCATTTTATAATCATTCAACTATGGCAACAATTGGCAAAATTGTGAAAAAATTTTAAAAAAATGGATTGCTTACAGATATTTTAAGGCCTGTGCATCATCGTTTCGCTCGTACCACTGAAAATATTGCTGCTGTAAGTGAAGGTGTTGCCGAAGACTCGAATGTGTCGATTCCTCGTCGTCCTTAGGAATTAGGACTATCTTACGGCACATTGGGATGTAATTTGCATTTGGATCTGCACCTACATTCATATAAATTAAAACTCACACGACAACTGAAGCCAGCTGACCATTCACAACGTCGTAGGTACGTCGAATGGGTGCTTGAATAACAGGCGGTGGACGTCGATTTTTCGAAAAAAAAATGTTCTTCAGCACATTTCTCACCGGGTGGGTATGTTAATAAACAAAATTGTCGTATTTAGGGTTCTGAGAATTCTCAGGTCACATCCACAAAAAGTAACTGTTTGGTGCACTCTTTGGTCCGGAGGAGGTGTGATTGGACATAACTTCTTCGAAAACGACGATGGAACGACTGCGACCGTCAATTCGGAACGTTATGGTCATTTGATAATCAACTTTTTTTGCCTGTTATTGAAGAATACTACTTGGAGAATATGGGGTTTCAACATGACGGTGCCACATGCCACACACCTCGAGCGAATATGGCTTTATTGCCAGAGACATTTCCTGGCCCCGTAATTTCTTGTCGTGGCAATATCAACTGGCCATCAAGATCATGGAATTTGACACCGCTGGACTTTTTTTGTGAAGCTACGTGAAAGACTCTGTTTATGCAGATAAAACTTTAATTTATAATGTCAACGTTCAAATTTTATAATATATGTAAATGGAATATTATAACAAAAAAAAAATATTTGTAAGTGTTTTATTTACATACGTTTACTTTTGAAACCGCAAAATGAATAACCCTGTATTGAAAATGAATAAATCTTAATTCTTGAAAGCTTGAAAAATATGAGTTTGGTGAAATATGAAAAGAAAATTATAAAAAATCGATGTTTCTGGTAAATGAAAAACACAAAGGTGCAGATTTTTGTTGACCTACTTAAATCATTTTCAACTTTTTCATAATCTACTTCTTAATCTACTACTTAATCTACTTCTTACCTGCAAATTTTTCCACTGCTACACATAAATAAATTAATCTTCCCTCTGTTTAGTGCTTGCAAAAATCCAAACTGTTTTTTAAGACCATTTTTTATTTCAAAATCTCATAAAATTGAAAAAACAAAATACCTACTTTTTTCTAAACTCACGTGTCCAAAACACATAATACACTCAACTCATACATTATGGCTTTTGAAAAGAATATGAAAACGAAAAGACGAAGAATACAAAAATTGTAGGTACGATTTAAAGAAAAAAAATTGCCCTCATTATTCTTCATTTTATTTCTAAAGGAAACTTCCATATGATGCTTATGACTTATGCATCATACAAAAGTCCCTTTCATGACCCAAAAATGTATATTTAAAAAAATTTCAGTCTTTTCCCTCTCACTCTCTTAAGTGAATGATGTACAGAAAAAAAAAAAAAAACATAACACTTAAGTTTTATATGTTGGTACATCACCAAATTCAAAGGTAGCCCCCTTAAGGATGATAAGGGTAATTTAACCTGCCAAAGAAAAAGAAAAAAAAAAAAAAACATCAACACTTTACATTCAAATAAGTTAAAGAACCTACCAAAATTACGTTACGTAGATACCTCCTCCATATACAAAGATATCGGTAGGTACCTTCACTAACCTGTACAAAAATAATAAACTCTAGAAATCGTGTAAGAACGCTATGGAATTAACATTCGAAATACAAATTTTCCAAGCAATGAATTTAAATTTTCCTCGAATTTCCATTTACACCCTTCAAAAGGAACCATCTATTAGCTCCTTGGGAATTTAGAGAGAAATCGACAAGAAGAAACATCTACATCCACTTCCATTTTCCATTCCATCCATATCCATATACTCGTACACATCAGAAAGGACGAATACGAAGAAGAATATATCCTTTCTCTCATTCATTGCGAGGATATAAATTTCTGAGACTTCATCAACCTAAGCACCGAAACTTGGTTGAAGCCGAATGTGTCTGGTTCTACTACTGTATATCTATATCTCTCCCTTTAGAACATTCAAAAACTCACAACGTGTTGAATGTCGAATGGAGTGCGTAAAGTACAAATTGCGTTTACGAAACCGTATCATTTTCAATTTGCTTTCTTACTTGTTTTATTACGAAATCTTATTTAACCCGCTTTAAAAGGAAATGTGTATGATATGGGGAGGTGAATGGGATAGCTGATGGGACAACTCAACTGTGTCGGGCTGTGTATACAGAGTATGTACATGTACTGTACTAATACATATTTGTATAATATAGGACGGCTATAATGCTTGTAATGTTGTGTGACTGTTTTTGAAATCTTGGAAATACTTTTTTCTCAGGGTAGTTATTAAGATGGGGGCATGGGACCAACTCACCCCTTAACTCTTATTTTGTTTAAATTGAATGTTAATATTTGTCTACTTCCTTAAAAAGTAGTGCCCTTGGCATGATGGTTAGTGCGTTCGACTGTCATGCTAGAGGTCTTGGGTTCCATCCCTGCCTGTGCCATCTAAAGTTTTTTTTTTCACGGGTACTGCCTCTTGTGAGGAATTGACAAATTCTCCAAGAGTAATAATTCTTGTCATGAAAAGTGCTTTCTCAAATTAGCCATTCGGATTCGGCTTAAAACTGTAGGTCCCCTCCATTCCTGACAAGATTACTCGCCGCACACAGGAATGGTTGAGAGTCGTAAGTTACTAGGTCCTAGTTCTCCACCTAATTTATTTTCTTCCTTAAAAATATAAAGATTTTTGTAAGAAAAAGGATTTTTACCACCAAATTAAAATATGAAATAATTTAAATGATTTATATATTCTTTTCTTTTTCAATCTATATTTTTTTATTTAAATCATTGAAATAAATAAATAAACAATGCTAAGAGCGTCTATTATTATAAATATTAAATTAATATTATGGTACTTCTAAAAGTAACCTTAATTTTATTGTTTTTAAGTTAATATATGGCACAAAATTTAGTCGATGATATAATAAAATCGATTAAATAATGTTATAAATCTTAAAACAAGGAATAACTTTATTTTAACAAAAATTCTACAATCTCTCTGTTCCTTTCTTAGCGTTTTGAAATTAAATTATTTTCTTTGCTTTATTAGGAAACTTGTCTTATAAGCTTAAAATTTTTTGCAAAAATTTTCTTAACACAATTATTGTTTATTGTATAAGCCCAATAATTAGTTTGATTATTAAAGGAAGTCATTTTTGTGCATAATTATGTTTCTTAATTTTCGTACTTTTTTTAGTATTTTTGTCAATTGATTTAAAATTCGAAAATTCGAAAATTTTGATATCACTCACACATAGATTTTTGTATAATTTTCTAATAACTGGTCCAATTCCCAAAAATTTGGGCTGATTAAAATAAAATGACGAAAAAATATCAAATTCAATGATTAGATTTATAAAGTTTTTAACACAATTTTTAACAGAAATAAATTTATTTTCAAACTGATTTGACAACTTTTGGAAAAATAATAAGTTCCAAAAATGTAGATGCCATCTGATTTGTTTAAGGAATAAACAATCAATTTTTAAACATTTTCAAAACTAAGTGTTAAAAACGCTTCTTACTTGTTATTCTTGTATTTTTTTTACTGTCGTATTATAGGACTCCAAAGTAAAGAGATATAATAGTTTTTTACTTGTCTTGCCTTAAATTTAGCTACAATCGTCCCCTATCATTTTCAAGCGTTTTCTCAAACTGAAAATCTATGTTTATCTCGATTCCTATATGTAATGTTAACCTAAAACTGGTATCTCGAATACAAAAATCTTGACTGTACAAAATCTCGAAACATAAAATAAAAATCTCGAATTAAAAAATCTGGAACGCACAAGAATCTCGAAAGATAATATCGAAAAAAATGGAAAGTCGAGATTTTTATAATATTTGTAAAAGAACACTTATTTTTTTTATATTAACTCTAAATTTATTTTCACCAATTAACAAGGTTACAATAAAACAAAAAACTTGAGAAAATTTTACAAAAAATGAATAAAAACTTAACAAAATTGAAGGAAAAAGTAAAAAAAAGTGAACAAAATTCAATAACAATATTAAATTTACAAAAAATAGTTTTGAGCTAAGCTTGATAAGAATCCAATATGGCCTCTTTTTTTCTTTTTCCTCCATTATTTTCAAGATTTGATTTTCTTTTTTAGCATCCTCCCACTTGATTTTAAATTCTTCCTGCATCTCAAGTTTTTCTACCTTAGATTTTGCCTGAATCGACTCCTGCGCTAAAACATCAATCAGCTTGTAGTGGCCAACTTGCGACTTACTAAATAAAACTTTAAGTCTTTTCAACTTTGTTTTGAGTCCTTGGTAAGCTTTGACTTGCTTGGTCGATTGACTTAGCATGCAAACAGAATGAGTTGTTTTTTAGTTCAATAACTTTAAGTTCCAAACAAATTAACTTATCTCGAAAAATTATTTTTTATTTCGAAAATTTAGCAAGCGCAATTTTTTTAAATTCTATTTATTTAAAATTTAAAAATGTACCTGCAAAATCAGTTTGTTTTCAAACAGTTAATAAGGGTTTTTCAATTTGCCCGGGTAGATTTTGGCGCCCCGCCCGTGGCGACCATTTTGTTTTGGTGAGATCTTTTAAATCTTTTGTTTAATATTCAGTTATTTATGTCAAATCCAGAGAGAAAAAACTAATCGAGAGAGCCAAATTTCCTCGTCTCCGTCCCTTCGAAACCTCTTACTTTCATTTTTTATAGCGTGTTGAATTCGTATCGGTGTATACATGTTTTCACCTCGGAGAAGAGTACACAAAAAAACATCATTTCCGGGAAATGCGACATTTCTCATTTTTTTTGTTGATAGCCAAGAAGGCTATGTTTTTTAAAGTCTCATTATAATATTTGTAATTCTCATGAATTTCTTTCTTTTAATTTTGCTAACATCTTGTCGTTTTTATATCTACAAAAATACTCCTATAATTCAAATTAATTCTAGCAAAACATTTTTGTTTGTCAATAAATAACGGAAGAAGTTATACCGGTAGTTCGTGGTGAATTTGTTTTTCTCTTCTTTTTCTCTAAGTTACAGATAGATGGCAGGAACAACCAAAACAAGAAAAGATGTGTGCAGAAAGTGTTTAAAAAGGTTAAGGCTTTTTAGATAAGACTTTATTTGTATATATGAACGAGTACATGTTTTTAATAAATGTATGTTATGTTTATTTCAATAGTAATACCTTAACTAATAACTTAATTACTGTATTATCTAAAATATACTGCATTGAATTATTTTACATTGAGTTATAAAAGGCGGAATTAATAAAGTTCTACAATTTACCGGGAATATTTTTAAAAAATATCCATATCTTCTGCAATTGCGGTATCAATCGATATTTTCTGGAACTTAGTGTTAACGTAACATTTATCTGTCATGAATTATTTTTTCAGCTTTTTTATACACCAAAAAAATCAATTATGAAATTTGGCTGCGATAATATTTACTTGAACTCAGCATTTTCTATGTTTATAGTCATTCAGGTTTAGCCCTTAACTTAGATTTGCATTTATTTATGGATAGCCTAAAAAGTTTAGCAAACATCTATGAATAAGCCACAATGCACTTTCAGAAAAACTGTAGTTAGAACTTTCCCTGGCAGATTTTTCCTTGTCGCTATATAACTGAAAGATAAGATATAAATAGTTATAACTGGAAAACTTATAAAAATGGTGCATACGACTTAAATTTTGGTTGAAGAACAAATTTTTATATTCTTTTCACAAAACCACTGACCTAGCGAGAATACAAATATTTTTACTTTTGTACAAAAGTACTTTTCGGCTTATGTAGTTAAGCCTTTAAAAGCAACACACTAGCTTAGTGGAAAGCAGTAAGAATAGCTTATCACCTATTCACAAATCTTATGCAATGAAAATTGGCAACAGAAGTAACAAGTTGACGGTCTTTTTATTTAGTGTCTACTTAAATCACTTATTTTCAGAATTTTGGAAATGTCGTGAGTAATGTAAAGAAAATAAACAACGAGTACACACAAATAAAATAGGAATGGAAAAAAGAGATGAGTATATAAAAATGTTTTCAATGTTCCATGTTTACATTCTGTAACTCTCGTTTTCAATGTTCCTGCAACTCTCGCATCGACAAAATTAAGTCGATAAACTCTGAAAATTGAAACAAATCTGAGTTTTTTTTGCATCTTTCAACGGTCTGAGTGAAAATTAAACGCATAAACGCAGCTAATAATACAAATAATAATAGTTGTAGTGCTTTCAGAGTTGTATGTTTCTAGGTCCTAATTCTCATTGGACTGTTGCACCACCTAATTTATTTTACTTTCTTATTGATTAAAACTGGCTTCAAATAACTAACTAGTATTTATCTAAATGCGTAATTTAGAATTGTTTCTAAATCTTCATTGTTCTGGCACCTAACAAGAGTAATTAATTTCACTTCATATTCGAATGATATTCATATCAAACGAACACAATGAGAGTACCAAAAAGTTGTTCATCCACAATTTTGAATTTTCTTTGAACACCTCTGAACAGCTGACTACATCCGCCATTTTTCAAAGGTGGTCGCCATTTTTCAAAGGTGGTGAGCAGAGAGAAAAGTTTTTTCTCTCTCGTGGTGAGTATGTACACAAACTTGCATAAGAATTTGTTCCCCACATTTTTTTTATATGGAGTTAATACATATGCAAGTTGGTGGCCAAATCACAGCTTGTAGGGAAAAAGAGAGCAACCGTCGAAGTTGGTTCTCTCTATTAGTTCTTTTCTCTCTGGTCAAATCATCATGGCAAGTTACACTATTGAACAGCACGTTCAAATGATTAAACTTTATTATCAAAATGAGTGTTCGTTAACGCAAACGTTGTGCGCATTGCACCCATTTTACGGTAGACGTGGTGGTCCTTCAAAGTCGACTCTTCAACGTTTGGTGGCCAAATTTGAGACGACCGGTTCAGTAAACAATCAGCCAACATCCGTTCGTTGAAGGAACGCAAGATCAGCAGAGAACATCGTCGCGGTCCGTGAAATTGTACAGCAGAACCCGAGGCAGTCTATTCCTCGCCGTGCACAAGAACTCGCCCTTTCGCAGACTTCAACTTGAGATCCAATTGGCCCAGGAGCTCAAAGTCCATGATCATAGACAACACCGTTTGTTCGATTACTGGGCTTCAAATCGTTTGGAAGAGGAGCCCAATTTTGGCAGAAAAATCATCTTTTGTGACGAGGCGCATTTTTGGATGAATGGCTGTGTTAACAAGCAAAATTGCCGTATATGGGACGACAGCAACCCACGCGAGGTTCAAAAGGTGATAATGCATCCTCAAAAAGTTACCGTTCGGTGTGGATTTTAGGCCGGCCGGCGCGCGGCGTAATTGGTCCGTACTTTTTTGAAAACGATATTGGTGAGATGGTCACCCTCAACAGCGAGCGCTACATAACGATGATAACTAATTTCTTATGGCCCAAATTGAACAATATGGACCTAGACGACATGTGGTTCCAGCAAGACGGCGGCGGCGGTGCCGCTACGTGCCACACAGCAAACGCCACGATTGACATTGTGTATGAACGATTTGAGGGACAGGTTATCTCTCGCAGGGGTGATGTGAATTGGCCACCACGGTCGGTCATGCGATTTGACCCAGCTAGACTTTTTGCTTTGGGGTTTCTTGAAGTCGCAGGTCTATGCAAATAAACCACAATCGACAGATGCCCTAAAGGTGAACATAACACAGGCCATCTCTCAAATTCAACCGGATCTAAGTATGCGGAAAAGTCATTGAAAATTGGACAACTCGGATTCCTGCCACTGCACCGTAAGAAGCCGAGGTGGGCATTTGAATGATGTCATATTCCACACTCAATGGAATATGACATCATTCATTCACGTGCTTTTCAAACAAAAAATAATGTTGTTAATACCTCACACACAGCTTGTTTTATTCCATTTCAACATCTACCCGCCCTTATTGAAAAACCCTTTAGATAACCCGTAACATTTTGTATTCAATTTTTATAAAAAAAAATTATGACTCTTTTGCGCGGGATACGAGTATATAGAAAAAATATTTAATATTTTTTTTTAAATCGACAAGTATTTTTAAATTCTTATCATTAAATATTATTAAGGCAGTATAAGAGCTTGTGCAGAAAAAATATTTAAATCGGTTTATTAGTTCTTGAGAAAACATAAAAACAAAATAACAGTTCTATGGGGAACGGGGGAGGAGGGTAATCTATATATAACAATACAAAAATATATTTTTTATAGAAAGAAACTAAGTTAAACAAAAAAACATTTTATTACAATTTTTTCGGTTAATCTTTGAGAAAATTCGAATTTTCAATTTTTGTCCAAGATTTGTATATGGGTTTCTTAACTTAAATTTTTTTTTACAAAAAATAAAAACCAAAAAAAGTTTATAAAAATTAATTTTAATATTTTGTTAATTTTTAGTTACATATATATTTAAACAACATCCAATTATATACATTTTTAACAAAATACAAAAACCTACAAAAACAAATATAAACTTATTAAACATTTCTCACATAAGACGTTTTTATTAATATTTTGTACTACTTTTAGGCATATCGGCAGACGGGCAAGAATGGCAAGTTATCAGTTTTTTATTTTAATTATTTTTAAATAAAATTTTGATTGAGAGTTATTAGTCATAACGTCTTAGTTCTCTAAGAACTGTTGTGCTTCTACATGTAACAGTCCATTTATGTTGTGATTAAGGCTTAAAACTGTTCAAAGCATCTGATATTTGGGATTATTTTAGTTCTTTCGAATGAAACCAAATTAAATTTTGAAACGTTTTTTTTTTAACCTATTTTTGGGCATTGAATACAAATATTGAAACTGTTTACAAAAATTTGTTTTTTGTTTTTTTTTTAACCTATTTTTGGGCATTGAATACAAATATTGAAACTGTTTACAAAAATTTGTGTTTCACTTCTATTTAAAAAAAATAAATAAACTCATTTATGACTTAATTCGATTTGTAGTGGACAAACAACTGAACAGGATGATGGATGATTCATCTTATACTCTATTTGATCCTTAATCAAATTAATATGTTTTGATATTTTTGGGCATACGTACATTAGGTTCAATATTTTATGTGTTTCTTCTTCCCCTTTGAAAGAAAAAATTGAGCCGCTTCTGCAATATTTGCAGTCTTTATGGACGATATACCTTACCCCTTTGCTAAAAACCTAACCTCTTACATGAAATATTTAGATATTCCGATTAGGAGGTAATGGCATAAGAGAACAAGGAAATTCCGGTCCGGGTCCTTTTCAAAACATTCTGCGAATCTTCTGTTCATTCGTCTCTTTTACATCACCTCCGCCAAAAGTCCTTTTTTCCTTCTTTTTTCCCTGTACAATGTACATACATACATACATACGTACAAAATCATTTGTGTCGTGTCACAGGGAATAAATTTGACTGCGAATACGTTTATGCTCGCACCGGGACCATTGCATGGCTATTTTTATGTTAATTGAAACAATTTTCCGATGGAAACAAATTGATTTCCATAACAAAAATATATTTCATGTTTTTTCCTTTTCCTTTTACTTGAGGTTTTCCTTTTTCTTTCTTTTCTTTATTTTTTGATAATAAAACGAAGCACAGAAGTCGTAAAGTAATGGAATTTTGAAATTTCTTCAAAAATGTGTATAGCTGATATTTGGAAAATAAAATAAAAAATATAAAAATGGAATCGAACAAAATTTTCAATTTCATGAAATTTGTTTTCTTTTGTATGAGTCGAAGATTTTGAAGAAAGGTGTTGGTTGGTAGGAACTGGTGGTGGTGATGATGATGATGGCATGACTTCAGAATCAATGAAAATTCAAATTACATTTTTGATGCAAAAAGGTGTAAGTTTGAGCTTGGGGTCGCTTCGCTCCTCTCGTGCGAGCTTATGACTTTTGGAATTTTGTATAGAGATATGTATATGTATATCGATGACGATAACGATAACGATGGTTGAATATTTTTTATGATAATTGGAAGGATGCTACTCCTTGAGTCATTCGACTTAAGAAACATAAGAGAAGGAGAAGAAAAAAGCAAATAACAAAAAAATAAATTTTGGGTTTCAATTGGCCTTTTTTCCTTCTTCTTCTTCTTCCTTTCTTCTCTTTATTCTCTTAGTTCAAGGAAATTTTTAAATGAAGTTGAAAATTGACTAAGAAACAACCCTTGGAATTATGTTTATGTAAAATATGAGGAATTTTTTAATTTACCTAAGTTTTGCAAAACGAAAAAATAAAATATTTACGTGTATTGGTTAATGAGATTTTGCCGAGAATTTATATTGAAATTTGATCAGAATTTGTACATGATATACAATACAAGTAAAAAGGGGATGAAATTTTATTGATGGCTCAACTTTTCTCATTAAAAGATGTATAGAAGCAAAATAATGATGAGTTGGAGAACAGCATATATGTAGTATAGGTGGGGTCATTTAAAGCAGGAAAGTAACAAAGCTAAAGGGATCATTAACAAACCAATTCTGATTGATTGTTTCGGTTTTTCAATAAGAGCGCTACAAAAGTTTTTTTTTTATAAAACAAAAACGGTTTTGGATATCATTGAAAATCTGTATTCCTGTGAAAGTAAGTGCGATGCTATTATGTATGGAACTTGATTTCTTTCGCATGGCAACCACGGGCACGCTTGCAGAAGTCCAGACGCTGAACCTAATTTTCGACGGTTTTCAAGCATAAATCGGCCGAAACTGCAGCAATTTCACGTTCGATATTCGTACGCAGTTCACCGATCTTCGCTGGCTCGTTGGCATAGACAAAAGACATGACGAACAGGAAATAGTCTAACGGCGTCAAATCACACGACCGAGGCGGCCAAGCGACTGGACCATTTCGTGAGATAAGACGTTCTCCAAACTTGGTTTCCAATAAATTGATTGTGACATTCACTGTGTGGCTTGTGGCGCAGTCCTGTTGGAACTACATGTCCTCCAAGTCCATATCATCGAATTGGGGCAAAAATATTCGGTTATAATTGATCTTAATCGATCCCAATTCACAGTAACGTGCCGGTCTTGATCATCATGGAAAAAGTATGGCCCAATGACGCCGCCCGGACCATAAACCACACCAAACCGTTATTTTTTCGGGATGCAATGATGATTCATGGAGTACGTGTGGATCGCTGCCTCAATAATGATAAAAAATGAGCCTCATCGCTAAAGATGATTTTTCGATGGAAATACGAATAATTTTCAAGTTATTGCTCAGCCCAATTCACGAACATACGACGCTTCTGGTGGTCAAGCGGCCTCTGTTCTTGCATCAACTTAATCTTGTAAGGATGTAGTCCAAGATCTTTTCGAAAAAAATTGCCACAACGACGACGTCACAGAGATGCCCAACGCTTGAGAACGACGTGTGAGAGACACATTTGGGCTTTCTGCAACTGAAGCCTCAGCGGCAGTAATATTCTCGACACTACGGGCACTTCACATTTTGTACTGTGCCTGTGGATTCAAATTTTTCCATTGGACGCTCAATTGTTAATCTGCTAGGACGATTATGACGACCATACATTGGACGTAGCGCTCTTAACGTTGAGGCCACTGACTCCGAATTGTGGTAGTAAATTTTATTTAATTTCGCCTCATTGTTGGCTCGTATATCTTTCCATTATGAAATGGCAAACCTTCCTGAAGAGAAATGTCAAAAGAGCGGCAAGAAATATAGCGTCGTTTGCTGTCCCTGTCGCTTTAATTTTGTAGCGTCCCTGTTGAAAAACCCTGTATAAATAGTTAAAGTGTAATATTAATTTATACTATATTAGGTAAGTCCGCTGAGAGCTAGAGCTCAGTAGCTTACAACTCTCAACAATTACTGTGAGTGAGTCATTTCATAAATGGAAAAGACTTTTAGTTTTTATGATGAACCCAAACTGCTGAAAGCACTTTTCATGTCAAGAATTACTCTTTAAGGATATGTCATTTCCTCGTGAAAAAAACTTTAGTTGGCACATGCAGGAATTGAACCAAGACTACTCCACGGGAACTGTACAAAAATGCTGGTTCATTAAAGTTAAAATACTGAATCGAACGACTAAAATATCAAATTAAGATATTGAAAATTTATATATTTAAAATTTATCAATCAATTTAATTTAAGCTTAAAATGACGAAACTTATGAGTGTTTTTGTTTTCTTTTTCTATTTCAAGGCTCTGCTACCCGACCAATGGCAACATCACCGGCTGTAGGATCATTACCAAGATTTTTATCACGAGGTCACACGTATCGAGCGGTTGTTGGTGATACATTAGTTCTGCCTTGTCAGGTGGAAAACTTAGGTAAGTAAAACATTTTTAAAACTTGTGTTAAAATTGATAAAAAACACTTTCAAAACATGTTTCCACTTTCATTTCTAAAAAAATAACCTATGTCTTTTTTATATATGTATATTTGAATATTGAAACGAAAGCTAAACAGATAGAGTTAAAGCCTTGTTTTATGTGAAGCAAAATGTAATGGTTCCATTTAAAACAATGGCTTGGTTTTATTTGTCGAATTTCAAAGGATGAAAGCTTTAAAAGGTACAGCGAAATCAGCATACGGTAATACGTTCTACTTCAACATCCTCCCCTACATTGCATAAAAATGTAGATTCATTTAGATATTTGTAAAATAGAGTAAAGATTAGTATGAAAACCATAACCAAATTTGGACTGATTCTTACCACCTGAATCTTGAGGCTTTCTTCTAAGCTCAATGAAACCAATTTGAGTGCCTTACGAAACATGAAAGATTGTTATAGAAGAACTCTCCTAGGTAATTCTTGCGATTAGCTAGAGCAGGGCATATACAGAAGAGGTGAAGAACTGTTTCTTCCCTTCTTCATCCATATAGCTCCAGCAAAAGTCATTTTAGAATACGCCTAGCCGCGTTGCGTGCTTTCCTATTGGCCGGTTATGACATCTATTATCGAGCTTCTATGCGATCTGCTTAGAGATAGCAAGCACCTTCAGCGCTTTAAATATATTGTAGGCCAGGTGCTTTTTGTGATCTGACACGTGACCTGATGTTTGCCTTCTTGAAAGCGTCTTGCATTAGCAATAGTTTAGATGTAGCGATTGGTATGCCAGCATTAGCCAAAGGTGGTAAAAGGGATTGGGTTGTACTGTACCATTTCTGGCGAGTTCATCTGCCTTACGATTTCCTGGAATTTCTCTATAGCCCGGCACCCAGCAAAGGTGAATAATAAACTGTTGTGCCATCTCCATTAGAGATCATCGACAGTTATGTGCTGTTATAGAGCTTGTAGAGACAGAGTCCAGATATTTGATAGCGGCCTGACTATCTGAGAAAATAGATGGCATAGGCAGTAATCGAACCCAAGACCTCTGGCATGACAGTCCATCATGCCACGGGTACTACTTTGAGAACTTCGATTGAATTCCTATAATATAGGGAGGGTTAACAAATGGAATTTTGTATTTCCTGGAAAAAATAGGGCAACTTTGGTTTTGTGTGGGTTAACATCCAGTCCGCACCGATCAGCGCAAAGTATTCGTTTGTCCAAGGCACTTTCTAAGAGTTCTTATAGGGTATTAAGATGCTTGCCTGAAACCTCTATAGCAACGTCATCCCATATCCAATCACTCTGACCAGTTAGGATTTTGTTAACCACCAGTTCTAGAGGAGAGGGAATAGAAAACCACATTCCGGTGTCCCTCTACTAACGAATGTTCTAGCAGAAGATTTCCCAGCATTTCATGAATTAACTCCCCAAGCGAACTCTCTAAGTTCAGAGATGTTAGTTCATATGTGATTGCAGATGGGCCAACGTTGTTTAAAGCGCCTTTGATTTCAAGGAAAGCAACCATAGTGAACTCTATATGATGGAGGGAGTATTCTATAGTGGGTACTTATGTGTGTGTTATCCCGTTTTCATCGATTAGCCTTTACAGTAGGCATGTTGAGACAAAGAAAGTTGTCGTGTATCAATATTTGCCTTTAAATGGATATTAATCAATCTTTCTAAGCTCTTAAGAAGAAATTATGATAGACTTATAAGTCTAAGTAGATCTATAGGATTGACTTTCGAGCGATTTCCTGCTTTGGGTATAAAAGCAACTTTCACTTCTCTCCATGCCGGGGGAATATGGACCAGATACAAACAGCTGTTAAAAATTGGATTTGTGCAATTACATCTGAGGCATTTTGTAGTTCTGCTAGTGTTATGCCATCTGGTCCTGCCGATTTAAATGGTTCAAATCTGCTGAGAGCAGATTGTAGATTGTCCCCTGTTATAAGACCTTGTGGAATTGTCACATTGAAACTTGAACTTGATTTGAGCGCATATAAAAGCAAAATTTTCTATCAATCTACAACAAAATTAAGAATTGCATTGATGGTATGATTTGTAAGGATTTTGAGAGCCACCGTTGTTGGTGGATTATTTACATAGAACGAGTTCTTTTCAGAAAATTTCACAAGAAAATAGTCCTCATCTCATGTTTGAAAATTATGGTCTGCTTTCAATTGCTCCAGACCTCATCAAGAAAACACACGTCAAGTGATGTGAATTCTTTAAGGGCCCAGGCTTAAGACTCATCTTTTACCCACTATTGGCCAAATTGTAATCTGTAATATTGGGAATGATCGAGTTCATGTGAGCGTCTTGGAATGGAATTATTTAAATTCTCTTGCACAATCTCATTTATCTCGAACATTGGTTATGTTTTCGTTTTGACATCTTACATTTGTTAAGTGTCTATTAGTAATAAGACGGTGGACCTGGATAACCACACTTCAAGATAAAAAACACACTTTGATAAAGTGGTGATTTTATTATTCCCACGTGTTTTTGAACGCCATATCCTTCTTTGGTGGCTTCGACAATGTGACTTTTTGATCTGTCAAAAATTTAAAATCATTTACCATCGAAATTAATCTCTGTTTTAAAGATGAAATTTGTTGATGTAAAATAATTTTCTTTTTACTTTTTACTGCAATAAATGTTTGTTTAAAAATACGTATACGTGAAAGTATGTTTATTAATTTGTACGTAAAATTAATTTTCCTTACCCTTAGAAGTCTGAATCGTTTTCAGTTTTCAGCCAAAAAGCCAGACCTAAGCCAATAAACAACAATTTTAAAAATAATTATTGAGAATATAAATATGTTATGTCTATATGTAAGTATAACATTCCTTTTCCTTTGCTCTTTTTTATATTCGAAAACATTAAAGAACATCTTTTTTTATATTTATGACTTTCACATAAGACCATAAATAACAACCGCCCTCGTCCCTCTTCCAATCCCCATTTAATATATTTTATTGCTTCTTTGAATCCAATTGGATGGGCAAACAAAAACACAGCGAAAAAATAAAAATCATAACATAAAAATACGCGATACATATTATTATTACCATTACCACACCACTTGCACTCGTATCCTGCCACTATCCTTATTTTTTTAACCGAAAGGCAACCCATGTATGATGGTACCTCTGATAGCTACAGGATAGGTACCTATGTACAGTACATATTAAATAAAATGTTAAATAAAAACCTTAAAATCGTAAAGTAAAATAATATTATGCTGAAAAATTAGTTAATTAAAAAACACTCAACTCCTCACATGAAAAGAGTTTGGAGTATATTTTGTTTTAATATTACTTTTTCAAACACCGTATATTTTTGTGGAGCAATTTCAAAACGTGATTCTCTTCTAAATTGCCACAGCCGAACATACTATTGCACATTGGTGCTATATGGCACTGGTACAGTTACAGTGGTACTTTACCTATACTGATGGGAGATGGTGGCCGGTTTGCAACAACTCGTGGTGGACATTATACACGTTTTTCATTTTGTACAGTTATTTGTATACTTTGGCACAAACATCAGGCATCAGGTGAGAATGTAGTACTCCAATTGCGGTTTTTAATATTGTAAAAAGGTATTTTTCATGAGTTTGTTCATTTTTCTGTGGTTCTGTGCGGCGAGGCGAGGCGTCGGACGTTGAAGTGGAGACTTATATACTACATGTACAGTACACTGAATGTGGGATTGCTTATTTTAACATTACCTACCTACCCTGCAAATATATTTTTACAATATTTATTTTTGAATGAAAGAGAATTAAAGGTTCGTTGTTTCGTTCGTCCTTTTTGTTGTATTCATTTGGAAAATAACTTAATGAGGTTTTGTAATTAAATGAAAAAAACAAACAAACAAACAAACATTTATACAGTTTTTGTATTGTCAAAGTGGACAAAAACGAAAACAAATTAACAAAAATAAAAGCCGAATTGTGTTAAATTACAAATAGTACATATAATTATATTCCCTTCCATCAATTTTATAGAAGCTCCATTATGGTATGAGACCATCATCATTCGTTGGAAATTATACGAGTTCAAAAGGACATGTTTATTATTTGTGTTTTTTTAATGTGTCAATTTATGAGATTGTTAACTTTGATGTTTTTTGATGAATGGGTTTTCATATGAAAAAATAAAATTGAGTCATTAAATGACGATTTGAATTTTATTACTTTTGGTAATGCATAACGTTTACATAATTTTTGAACAGGTTCAGGGAAAATTTGTTTGCATATAGGTACGCGGGTGAAGTAATGGAAATTTGGTGTTAAGTTTGAAAATTTACATACATAAATATGCATTACAAACCACAGTGGTGTTTTAAATACTTGACTTGTAGGGCCAGCAGGCGTTGTTTGGTTTTTCAGTGGCATTCACTAAAAAAAAATAGTGATCACAGGCCCTAGTGTACCACTTTAATTGTCTAAATAAGACAAAATGTTCGTTTTCGTTTCGAGATACGCAAAACTCAGTTAACCTTTCTATAAGTGCCTTCATCGCATAAGTACTTTCTATTTTTGAGAACCAAAATTCTAAGGATTATTTTATAAATATAAATCATCTTGTCTTTCGCTTAACTGACTTTCCCGCATTACTACCTTTTATTTTCTATAATTGTATTTTTCACATTTCTAACCAGCTCAAGGAAGCAAAAAAAAAACAAGTCTCTTTTAGAATTTCCTGAGTTTCTTACGGCCAATTTCTTGACAAAATTCTAGTCTTTAAAATAAGGTTTATTGATAAATTAGAACTCGATTGATTTCTCCGTCAAGTTCTCAAGCGATAGAACTCTGATTTAGATCTCAGTTTGAGATAGAACTTGGATTTATTATACCCTCAAATTTGAGGGTCTAGGATATTAGAACTCGATCTAGCAATGTTTTTACTTCTTCCAAAGGCCTAATTTTAAGATTAATTCCGGTTTTGATAGAGAGATAACTGCGTACGTGGACTTGAGATGGTTTTTATTACTGCTTACCCGCGTAAGTGTCTATCAAAATGGGTTAATCACGTATCCAAATTTTACTGTATATATACTGAAATATCAATACTTAAACCAGATTCTAAACCTAAACCTAGCCTAAATTGCTGATGAGCATCTTTAGGAGTTCAAGTATTTCGATAGAACTTTGTTTATAAAAATGACGATAAAACAATATAAGATATGAAAAATTGATGCGGTTTTCAAGTGGTCTTAAAATATCGGTTATATTAGTTCTATCACCTACAATTGTCAAAGCTCTCTTTGGTATTATGAGCAAAAGACTAAAGCTTGTTATAGGGACACCTTCCCAACCAACACTAACAGCCCACAGGGTACTTTCCTCGATGCTAGTGTCACTCATAGACAACGGAATTGGAAGTGGGTTACACTTTGACGACGTTCAACATTATTGAGTCGCTGTCGCTGTCAGTTCCACATCCGAAGCACATTAGAGTGAATTTATAAACGAAATTGAAACAATGGGAAACAAAATTGTTTCACTGGAGAACACCAATATTTGTTTTGTGAGTTATAGACTTGAAACCATCTTGTTTCAAGACTTGCATTAACAGTGAAGAAATTCCCATTTCTAATTCAACAAAGAAGAATAAAAAAGCTTGATCCGATAATGTTTACTACCAAACGTTTTAGAAATATTAGGTGCAATAAGCTTACTTTCTAAAAAAAAACAGTGTTAAGATTTGTTTCATCAAGACATTTTGAAGTCAATACATTTATTTATTTACGAGGTATCGAAAGTTCGAGAAATGTCAAAACTTTCAACTCGAAAAATCGGACCAATCACAATAACTTCCTATGGAAAGGTAATAGATATTAGGCACAATAAGTTGACTTTCTAAAAAACAGTGTTAAGATTTTTTCCACTGTTAAAATAAAATAAAATAAAATAAAATAAAATAAAATAAAATAAGTTATGTGATTTTGCGCCACATTACTTCAGTACGTCAAAACTATAGCAAGTTCTGTCTTCGTTTTTGAGATATCGACTTCAAAGGCTTTAAATAAATTATGTTTTACAAACAATAACGTTAGAATTAAGATAATCAAGAAATTCGTTTCGTTTGGTTTTTATCATAGAAATTTAAAAAAAAATTATTGATCCCAAAATATCTCACGAACCAATAAGGTAAAAAATTTGTTAAAATCTTAATATTTTGAAATTTTAAAATATTATTGTATTACTTTACAAAAGTCAAACATTGAGTTTCCTTTCAATATAATATTTGTACGTAATATTTGCCAGCGGAAACAATTAAAAATGGTGGTACTTTAACCGAGAAATGGTGGAACTTGTAAAAGAATATAAGTATTTGGGTGTTAACATCACTATGAATATGAATATGGAAACGCACCTGCAGGAAAAACTGCAAAAATCCAAAACAGCCATCAACGCGACATGGAAAAACTGCTTTAACAATAAATATATCGCGCATAGTAAAAAGTATAAGGTCTTCGAGTCGGTATCAGAATCAGTCCTATTTTTTGCAGCTCAGGTTTGGGGAGGAAGGAGGTTTGAAACTGTAGAGAAACTCCTTAGATTCTACATAAAAAGAATATTTCGGTTGCCACCAAACTCACCAAACTACATGGTAATGCTTGAAACGGGACTATCTCCACTTTTTATCAAAACACTAAAACTACACGTCGAATACATAATTAAAGTGATGAAAATGCCTAACTATAGACTTCCAAAGAAAATAGCTTTACACTCAATACAGACTGAAACGGGATGGTTTAAGAACTGGATGGATATTGCACGAGAGAGTGGAATAATTGCTATCTTGGACATAGAGGATATTGGATCTTGGCAAAACACAATTTTTGAAGTAATCAAAAGACAAGACGAACAAATAAGAACGAATTACCTGCAAGAAGCTTCGGACTCCTTGTACAGAACTATTTACAGTCGACTGGAACACAACCTACAGGATAAAAATTACTTTCGAGATTCGTGCAGTGTTGATGAAATTTCCACTATATTTCGTGTAAGAGGAGAGCTCTTAAGTCTCAAATTCATACCCAATAGGCAGGATCTACCCATCTTATGCAGCATCTGTAACTTACGAGAAATAGAGGACATACTTCATTTTCTAGGCAGATGCCCAGTTTTGAGAGAGACAAGGAAAAGTATCTTAGGACATGATTATTTATCAAGTGATCAGACTATTGAGCTACTAAATGAAATGGATGTCAAAAAAATATTTCTATATTGTAAAATTGCGCTCGCTTACAGAAAAAGTATAATAACTGAAAATTTCTAAACCCAAAAGTTAATATAAAAGTTTAATTAAAACAAAAACAAATTTAGTATATTATATTGAGAAAACAAAACTTACTTACTTACTTAAGGTGGCGCTACAGTCCGGGGCGGACCTGGGCCTCAACCAACATGCGTCTCCAGCCAGCTCGGTCCCTAGCTTGCTGTCTCCAGTTTCGCACGCCAAGTTGGTTGAGGTCCTCACCCACCTGAGTGCGCCACCTGAGTCGCGGTCTTCCTCTACTGCGCCCCGTCCCTCGGGATTGGATTCGAAGACCTTCCGGGCTGGAGCGTTGATGTCCATTCGCTCTACATGACCCAGCCATCTAAGCCGTTGGACTTTTATTCTGCTTACTAGGTCAGTGTCGCTGTACAGCCCGTACAGTTCGTCGTTATATCTTCTCCTCCATTCTCCATCTATACGTACGGGACCAAAAATCACCCGAAGAATTTTTCTCTCGAAGCATCCTAAGATGTTCTCATCCTTCTTTGACAGGGTCCAGGCCTCAGCGCCATAAATGAGAACCGGGATGATGAGTGTCTTATAGATGGTGATTTTAGATGCTCGAGAGAGGACTTTACTTCTCAATTGCCTTCTAAGTCCAAAGAAGCAGCGATTTGCAAGAGTTATTCTTCATTTGATTTCAGCGCTGGTGTCGTTGCCTGTGTTTATAGCGGTGCCTAGGTAGACAAAGTCCTTAACTACCTCGAAGTTATAGCTGTCCATGGTGACGTTTTGTCCAAGCCGTCGTTGTTCAATGTCCTTTTTTGATGACAGCATATACTTGGTCTTGCCCTCATTGACCACTAAACCCATCTTCTTCGCTTCCGTCGCAATGCTCAAAAACGCTCCACTGACATCACGCTTTGATCTTCCAATTATGTCAATATCATCTGCGTATCCGAGTAATTGGATGGACCTTTGGAAGATTGTGCCTCTAGTGTTGACGGTTGAGTTTTGCACAATTCTTTCCAGAACGATGTTGAAAAAGTCGCATGACAGTGCATCGCCTTGTCTAAAACCTTTTTTGACATCAAATGCATCGGTGAGATCTTTTCCGACCTTGATGGAGCAGCGTGCATTCTCCATCGTCATTCTGCAGAAACGGATAAGTTTGACAGGGATGCTCTGTAGAGCTCTTCCCTATGGATGCTGTCATACGCGGCTTTAAAATCGATAAAGAGATGGTGGGTATCGATTTGAAGCTCCTGGGTTTTTTTCCAAGATCTGCCGTAGTGTGAATATTTGGTCGATAGTGGACTTTCCTGGTCTGAAGCCGCACTGATAAGGACCTATCAGGTTGTTGACGAACGGCTTCAGACGTTCACATAGTACGGCAGAAAGGATCTTATATGCAATGTTAAGGAGACTGATCCCTCTGTAGTTGGCGCAATTTAAAGGGTCTCCTTTTTTATGTATCGGGCAAACTATGCTGAGATTCCACTCATCGGGCATGCTTTCTTCCGACCATATTTTGCAGATGAGTTGGTGCATGCTCCCTACCAAGTTATCGCCTGCTGCTTTAAATAGTTCGGCAGCTATGCCGTCAGCTCCAGCAGCTTTGTTTGACTTCAGTTTAGATATAGCTATCTTCACTTCGTCTAGGTCGGGTAGGCGGAATTATTGATCTGCGTCGCCTAAGTTGAGTGGTTCTACCTCCCTTACAGCGGGATTCGGTTCGTCATCGCCGTTATATAATTTGGAGAAGTGGTCTTTCCATATTCTCAACATAGATTGCGGTTCTACTACGATGTTCCCCTGATCGTCTTTACAGGCTTCGGTTCGTGGCTGGTACCCTTGGGAGTTCTTTTTTACCTTTTGGTAAAATTTACGAACCTCATTCCTGTTGTAACATCCCTCTATCTCCTCGATCGCGCGCTTCTCGTGCTCTCTTTTTTTCCATCTAAGAAGCCGGTGTTCCTCTCTCCTCCTCTGCTCGTAGAGCTCGCGAGCAGCTCTGGTCCTTCTGTGCAGGGCCGTTTTGTATGCCTCTTGCTTCGCTGCGTGCGCTTGCCGGCATTCGTCGTCAAACCAGGGGTTTCGCTGTTGTGGACGTGTAAAAACCTAGCACTTCAGAGGCGGCATCTCTGATGGCTGCAAGGCAATGTTGCCACTGGTTTTCAATGCTTAATGCATGCAGCATAGGACTCCTTAAGAGGTTACTAGAGACTCGATCGGAAAAGGACATGGCAGTCTCTTGCGATTGTAGCCGTCTAACGTCGAAACTTCTCACAGTACTTCCTTGTTTTGGCTTGGACCGGGATATCCGTAGGCGTACCTTGGCTACAACGAGGTAGTGGTCCGAGTCAATGTTGGCCCCTCGGAATGTTCGGATATCCTGTATACTGGAGAAGTGTCGTGCGTCGATCGCAATGTGGTCAATCTGGTTGACGGTTGATTGATCAGGAGATTTCCATGTCCCCTTGTGGATATTGAGATGTGTGAACTGCGTACTAGCTACTAGCTACCAGAACGTCTCGCCCCGCAGCGAAATGGATCAGCCTGAATCTGTTGTCGGAGGTGGTGTCGTGCAGGCTGTATCTTCCGATTGTGCCACCAAAGATGTCTTCTCTTCCTAGCTTGGCATTAAAATCTCCTAAGACAATTTTAATGTCATAGCCAGGGCACTGCTCATATGTCTTGTCCAAGAGCTCGAAGAATATGTCTTTGGTGTCTTCATCTTTCTCCTCTGTTGGGGCATGCGCGCATATAAGGCTTATGTTGGCGAATTTAGCCTTGATGCGGATTGTCGTGATGCGCTCGCTCACACTGTTGAAACTCAAGACTTTTTGCCTGAGTCTAGTTCCAACAACAAATCCACACCCAAATAGGCGCTGCCTTTGTTCTCGGTAGCAGTCGCCGTAGTATATATCGCAGTCTTTTAGTTTGCGTTTGCCCGGTCCATCCCATCGCACTTCTTGGATGGCGGTAAAATCTGCCTTGCAGCAGTTTAGGGCTTCCGCTAATTGTTCGGCTGCACGTGGTCTGTTAAGGGACCTAACATTCCACGTACAGATCCGAAGTTCGTTGTCCTTATTTCGTTTGCTTCGGTTGTCAACAGTGAATCCGTCCGTATCCGAGGCTTGTTGGTGCTTCGCAACTAGAAGATTTTAACGTGGTCAGGAAGTCACCCTGACGGCACAACCCCCAACCTGGAGGGCCAGATCCTTAGTATAACTCCAAGGACGGGGAGCCGGATAAACCGCTCCTTATAGGCCTGGGCTCCGAATAAGTCGTAGAAGCCCTATAAGGTGTTCACTAAGTAGTTCAGCCTTACTGGAACTGTAGACGCCACCGTTGATTCCATCTCGAGAATTCGTCCGCTGCCGTCTGGATAAGGAGAGGTGCCTTAGTGGAAACACCTCTACCCCCTCTCTCGTTTGCTGCCGCCAACAACTTTCCACTGGGGTTAGAACCCAATCTCCAGTTGAGGTACTAGGCACCCGATGTTCACCACGGGGAGGTGAGAGTAGGAGTTGATAGACAGAGGTGGGTTTTGAGAAAAAACCTGTGGACGCTTGTGTCCTCTTGAATGCACATGTCTACCATTTGAACATCGAGAAAACAAAACATGTTACAATAATTGTAGATCCTTAAATATTTATTATAACTGTTGTCAATCAGGCAGACGGCACATGCCATGTTTTATTGATTTTTGTAAATATATATTTGTACACTAATTAATATTTGTCCGAATAAAAATCAACATCTAATCTAATCTAATCAATTAAAAATGGTATTACCTTCAGAATAATCTAATGCTTCGAAAAATGACGATTTTTTTGACTTGAAGATTGTTATAAAAATCGTATTAATATTATAAGCTCTTAATGAAAGAACGGGATAAGCTCAATTATTATTCAAGACTGGATGAAAATATTCAACAAACCGATTTTAATTCAGTTAGTCTTAATGAGCAAAATGATCTTTTCACCAATGCTATTTAATATTCAGTACCTCAACTGATAACATGTGTGTTGTCAGAGGAAAACAAAAATAGTTGGATTTTAATTGCGAGAAAGCTACTGTTAAAACTTTTAAATTGCTAAAACTTGCAAAAACTCGAAACGGAGATTTATTCCGGAAATCTTATGTTACTACAGTTACTACAAATAACTTTGTAAAAGTAAAAAACAAGAATACTTTTCGAAAATTGCAACGAATTTAAATAATGTAAGAGATTCCTCCCATTTCTGGAAAATATTTAAGGAACTAAATGGAACAAAGTTTAAAATTGGTAAAATTTAAAATACCAATATACTAGCTGATAATTTTAAGACTCTACTTAACCCTATTTTAACTTCAAATCCTGTGCAGTACGCTGAAAAAAAAAGTACGAAGATATAAGCTCAGAAGAGATACGCATTGTTTTAAACAAAGCGAGGGACAATAAGCTCCAGGGTATGTTCGGGTTCCCTACGAATTTTTCAAAATTTCTCCTCATATCTTTAAAGAGAAATAAGCAAAGTCATATTCGCAAATATTATAACATTTTTAATTTAAAATAGAAAATTATGATTTTTTATTAAAGCTTTTTGTTAAAGAATTTTTTTTAGTAAAATTAAAACATGTTAAAAATAAGTTGGCATCTGGCAGACGGTTTTTCTATTCTATTTATTATGTTTATAAACATTAATTGTAAACTTTATATTTGAAATATTATTAATTATAATAACAAAAATGAATCTACAAAATATATTAGTAAAAATTGATTAGTGACTCAAATGTCTTAAAGAACAAAGATATATAAGACATGGACTTAAAACTTGGTTCATTGCATTTAATAAAATTTAAATAAAAAATCCAACCGAAAAGTTTTATTTACAAATAAAAATGTTACCAACAATGTTTCAAAATTTAAAAAAAAATTTCTTAAATTTCTAAAAGTTCTTTAAAAGAAAATTTGGAACAATGTAAAAAACGTCATTTGTAAATTTCTAAATTGCAACAAATGTTTTCGACCGTGAATTAAAAAGTTTTAAAGTAATTTGTATAAAACTACACTGCACCCAATTTGTTGTTTCCTTCCTTCCTTCCTTGTAAACAAAGGGTTACAAAAATGTTTTATAAGATTCATCTTTATTTGAATTATGTCCAAATAAATTCTCCGGGATTTGCATTAATAACTAAAATTTTACGAAATAAACCAACTGAAGCGTTTTTTCCAAAACCTCGAATTCAGTTTACATTTTAGAAACTAAAAACAAAAACTGTCTACAACCAAATTCGATTCATTCTTAGAATTTGTAAAAATTTAATTATTTATACATTTAACGACCAATAATAATAATAAAAACATTTCAAATTGAATTTTCCATGAAATTAAATTCATTTTTGATTTTGATTAATTTGTTGTTTGTATAATAAACCAAAACTTAACAAAAGTATCTTTTTCTGATTTTTTTTCTTTTTAAGTTAAATTTTCTGTCATTCTGTGTTATCAAACACTTAACGAAATTGACAGGCACTGTAAAAATATAGTTAAGTTTTGTCAAGCATCACATATACTCTGCAATGAAAGAGCAGGGAGTGAAGAGACTCGTTGTTGGTAAAATAAATCAGAAAAATACTACTGGGCTACAAGGACTTCCAACACGAACCGCAATCGTGCTTAAGTTTTTGAGTGGAAAATAAAAAAGAAAAGAAAAAAAGTTGTGTGAAGTACATTGCCCTTAACTTTTTTTAAAGGTTTTTGAGATGGATGCTGGAGCTGATGGCAAAATACCATGAGTATGAAGCATTGGAATAGGGGAGATCAGTGTTAAATTTATAAATAAATGAAAATAAATCATACTAGAGATATGTTGGTACAGTTGATTTAAAAAGAAGTTTATCTCTTTAAATTGAATACAATATTCATTTATTCATTCATTGTTTATTGTACTGCAGTATCAACTTGAACTAGTTTACATACGTTTTTTTTATTCAAGACCTTTTAATCTTTCACATTTATTTTTTTAATCTATACTAAGATTATAAACAGGAAAGTTAGTTTGTTTGATTGCGTGTTTGTCCGTCCTTCACGTAGCAACAGAGCAATATTGTGAAATGATTTTTTAAGTAGACGTAGTTACAAGGCTGGTAAGTGTTTTAAGCAAATTTTTACAGCGGTAAAACGTCTTACTCGCGACTAATTCGAACAGATTTGCCGGTAACACGTATAATTTGATATTCGATATATTCTTTTCTTAACACTAATAAGTAGCATAATGCATGCATCGTTGCCTGTCATTAGATATTAACGCATGAAACTATTCTGAAACACTATTAAAAATAGGAGATGGGTGGTTAAAAACCGATGATTCTATGTTTTATTTTTCTTTTCTTTTCCCGCACCGGCCGCAAGTTACAGCTAGTTTTATAAAAAGAAGATGGATTTTATTTGAAATTAATTATTTAAGCGGAAAACACTACAGCCAAAAACCCTTATACGGGAGCGGGTCGAAATGCTTTATTTTAAAATACTCTATGGTCAAAATTCTATATAATACTGTATGTTTAATTTTCGGGTAATTCATAATACTGTAACTCAAAATGCTGTATTGTCAAAATACTGTATTTCATAATCCTTTATCTATGTATATAATTCTGTATGTACACTTAAACTTGTACACTTCAACTTTTGAACGGCAACGAGATGCTCGAACACGTGAAAATTTTTTCATTATACATACATATTATCAAAACGATTTTTTATTTTCCAACCTACATATATGTATACAACATTTTGAAATACAGAATTTTGATAAACCGAATTTTGAAAAACAGAATTTTGAATTACAGTACTTTGATCATACAGTGTTTTGAAATGCAGTCTTTTGAGATAGGTACAGTATTTTAATTACAGTATTATGATCCATACAGCATTTTGACTCCATATTTAGTACAGCAAATTAAGGCGAAAATGGGTAATCTCGGAATGAGAGATATCAAGAACACGTGAAAATTTTTTCATTATACATACATATTATCAAAACGATTTTTTATTTTCCAACCTACATATATGTATACAACATTTTGAAATACAGAATTTTGATAAACCGAATTTTGAAAAACAGAATTTTGAATTACAGTACTTTGATCATACAGTGTTTTGAAATGCAGTCTTTTGAGATAGGTACAGTATTTTAATTACAGTATTATGATCCATACAGCATTTTGACTCCATATTTAGTACAGCAAATTAAGGCGAAAATGGGTAATCTCGGAATGAGAGATATTAAGATGGACTTTAGTTTATATTTTATAAGATCATGTGTTTGCGTCATAAGTTATGAACTTCCAAAAATCCGCTTTTTTGTTATTATCTCCGTTACTATATTGGTGCAATTATTTTAACTCGTAACCAACCGTAAAAATTAATTGCAACCACATCTATTCTTGCAACTGCAAAACATTATTGTAAGTTATTTATCTGGTGCTTGTGATACCATTTTTATCATTAGCTCTAGAAATCCATTTTTAGGCACCCAGACCCATTATTTTGATTCTTAAACATTTCCTTACCATTACTCCAAAAAATACGTGAAGAAGCTGTTTCTTTGCAAAAATGTGTGTGTGGTTAAGGCTACTCGTGGTTTCCACTTCTAAAAAGTCGTGATTGATTTTGTTGTTTAAAGTTTGGTTGAGGTTCTTAAGATAAAATATAAAAGAATTAATTATGTATATATAGGATTTTTCGAATAAGGGGTTTCATTCTGATATTTTAAAAAGAGTATTTAAACAAAAATCAATGGATAGATAGCTTCATGAATTCCTCTCTAAAGGTTTGGAACTGATTGTGGATCATTTGTATAGAGCTTATCTTTCACGTGGACCCAAACTAAATAAAAATTTAAAGGCGTTGTTTATAAAACATCGATATATTATAATTGTGGGCACCTCTTCGAGAAATAACACAGTCAGAAATATTTCGTCCCTTTTTTAATAATGACGCAGTTTTTACTTTTCAAAAGTCAAACTATCACGGTTTCAAAAGTGCCAAATAGCGATACAATCAAAAAGATTTGTAAATTAAAATACTTGTATATTCCTAATGGGCTAGAACATTTTTTGAATATTCCTCATACAAATCAAAATTAATTATTAAAAATACAAAATTACACCAAAACCTTGTTAAAACAAAATAAATACTTTCAACATACACATAAAATTTACCCTATCGTTGTTCATGAAACTTATTTTTTGGGTTTTTTGATCGTTATCGTTTCAACATCCTTGTCCTTGTGGTTGATATTAGGATTACATACACAAACATACATGCATTGCATACAGACAAAGAAAAATCCTTAAACGAACAAGTTTTCACTCTCTTTATATTTTTCTTTCTCCCTTTTTTCTGTGAAAGTTATTAGTGTGTCAAAGCATTTGACCTAATTACAGAAAATTAAAATTTATACGAAAAGTTCACCATCACTAGAACAAAAGTTTGTGGTACTGCGCTGTTGCTGCAACTGCTTCTGCGACTACTACTGCTACTGTAATACCACGAAAAAAAGACTTTGGATTTCAAAATTATGCAGTTTAAACTTAATGTCGAAATGAACACAATTAAAATCTAAAACGATGTGACATTTCTATTGGTTTTTTGTTTCAATTTTATTAAATTCGAAAAAAAGTTGAAAAAACAACAAGGGAACAAAAATTCTCAAAACCAAAAAAATGCTGATTGCTTTGCAACCAGTGTAACTGTTTTTATGTAGGTACGTAAAATGTAATATGAATTACTAGTTTTGGTTTGATTAATGGCTAAAATAAAATTGCATCGAAACAGAAACCATAACAGGTACACGAGAAGCTATGCACATGTATGTATGGGATTAGATGTTGCAAAGTTATCGTTCGATTTGAAATTAGGTATTTTCGCAAATTAAAGAAAAACTGGCTATCGATCTTATTTGTTTGACATTTTATACAAAAACCTTTCTATAAGAATTATAAATGGCTTATTAGAAAACAAAAACTGTGAATCAATCTCACTATGCTGATATAAATTAAATACATGCAGACATTTATAGTTTTTAGAATAGAGTTTGCTTAGTAAATTTATAACAAATTGACTTTTCTACTTTCTCGAATATTTTGCCATTGTTTTCTATTATAAATCCAATAAAGCCATTGTTAACTTCACATAGGAAGGCGTCCATAGCTTAAGAACCAGAAGAGCTCTCGACTTCAAATAAATTTTGTTATACAGATAATAAGGCAGAAAGATGCAGAAAGGGCTCTCAAGGGCTACATATTGTAACGTGATACGAAACAAGTATATTTTTGGAAAAAAATCCAATTAACGGTTTTTTTATAAATCAAAAAAACTGAAAAAAATTTGTCACCTCGAAAATTTTACGAATAAAATATGATTTCATCTCTTAAACAATTGTGTGCAACGAAGAATAATGTTTTTGACATCTGATAAAATTTTGAGAAAAATCGAATTGACAGTTTTTTTATAAAAAATAAAAACCTAAAAAAAACATTACTTAAAGTTGGTAAAAATTGAATTTCGACTCAAATATCTTTTCAAAAGCTTGAGATTAAGGCTTCAAACTTATTTTATCTTATAAAAAATATTGTTTTCAACATTCGGTAAAATTTTGAGAAAATTCGAAATGACAGTTTTTTTACAAAAAATAAAGACCTAAACAAAAAATTTAATAAAAGTTGGTAAAAATTGATTTTCGACTCAAATATCTTTTCAAAACTTTGAGATATTGGCTTTAAACTACTTTTATCTTTCAAAAAATATTGTTGTCAATATTCAGAAAAATTTTTTAAAAAATCGAATAGACAGTTTTTTTTACAAAAAATTAAAAACCTAAACAAAAATTTAATAAAAGTTGGTAAAAATTGATTTTCCATTCAAATATCTTTTCAAAACTTTGAGATATTGGCTTTAAACTACTTTTTTCTTTCAAAAAATATTGTTGTCAACATTCAGTAAATTTAAAAAAAAATCGAATTGACGGTTTTTTACAAAAAATTAAAAAACTAAAAAAAAAATTTAACAAAAGTTTGTAAAAATTGATTTTCGACTCAAGTCAAATATCTTTTCAAAAATTTGAGATTATGGCTTCCAACTAATTTTATCTTTTAAGAAATATTGTTTTCAACATTCGATATAATTTTGAGAAAAATCAAATTGACAGTTTTTTCTTACAAAAAATAAAAACCTTAAAAAAAAACAATACTAAAACTTGGTAAAAATCTACTTTCGACTCAAATAGCTTTTCAAAAATTAAAAATATTGGCTTCAAACTTATTTTATTTCACAGAAAATGTTGTTTTCGATATTCAGTAATTTTTTTATAAAAATCCAACAGTCCATTTGTTCATAAAAAAATAAAATCTACATAAAATAGTACGGAAATTTGGTAAAAATTGATAAATATGGACAAACTTTTAAGCAAGACAAATCGATAGACGGGATGGTAAGTTATCAGTGTGGGTCGCATCCCAGCCTCTTTTTTGTATTTAAATTCATAGGTAGACCCATAGGTTTTCTGACGCATATGAAATTAAAGTTTTAAATTTGACATTGATCAGAAAAGATATTAAGATATAAATTGTCTTGCAAAAATAATTGAAGAAAAAAAAGCTGGGATGCAAATCACACTGATAACATATTATAATTGGTTCCAGGTAAAAATGTTCGAATAAAATTCTTAAAAGATTATAGAGATATCCAATTCAAAATATAAGTTTAAGCTGTTTTATGTAAACATATATATTTGAGAAGTTAAATTAATATATTTTTATAGGAAATCACTGTATTTAAATATTAATAGTAATTTTAAATATTTTTGTTCAGGTTTATTTTTTTCTGAATTGGTTATTGCTTAACAAAATAATAATACATTTTTTTTTATAAAATAAAGAGAGAGTTTGGAACCAATAATTGTTGTTAACAATATAGACAGAAGGTTATATCAAATTATTTTGGAATTCTGTTGTTTTTGTTCGAATAATATTCGAGGTGAAAAATATATATTTCAGTTTTTATGATTTATAAAAAAAACTTACTTAGTGTAGTACCCGTTCCAGAGGTCTTGGGTTCGATCCCTACCTGTGCAATCTAAAGTTTTTTTCACGGGTACTGCCTCTTGCGAGGAATTGACAAATTCTCCAAGAGTAATTCTTGTCATGAAAAGTACTTTCTCAAATTATTAGCCATTCAGATTCGGCTTAAAACTGTAGGTCCCCTCCATTCCTGACAGCATTACTCGCCGCACAGAGGAATGGTTGAGAGTTGTAAGTCACTAGGCTCTAGTTGTCAACGGACTGTTGGGCCACCTAATTTTCTTATTATGGTCATATGATAACCGACTTTTTTTGACTGCTATTGAAGAATACCACTTGGAGAATATGTGATTTTAAAAAGACGGTGCCACATGCCACACAACTCTAGCAAATATCGCTTTATTGCAAGAGACATTTCCTGGCCGCGTAATTTCTCGTCGTGGCAGTATCAACTGGCCACTAAGATCATGCCATTTGACACCGCTGAACTTTTTTTGTGGAGCTACGAGAAAGACCGTGTTTATGCAGATAAACTTTAAACTCTTGAGCACTTAAAAACCAAAATTCGTCAAGTTATGGCTGACATACCGTCCAATATATGTCAAAAAGTGGTGGAAAGTTGCTTGAAACAATTCGCGTGGTGGTCATTAAAATGTTGAGTGCTTCACACATAATGTCAACGTTCAAACTTTATAAAAAAAAAAGAAATATCACGAAAAAAAAAATATCTGATATGTGTTTCATTTACGTTAACTTTTGAAACTGCAAAATGGATAACTCTGTATAATATATGAAATTGATTTGGTTTGTGAGATATTCGGGGTCAACCAAACATTTGTTTATTTTTTTTATTTTTGTAGTAAAAAAACTCCCACTCCATTTTTGTGAAGTCCTTTCTGCATCTTTTGATGTTATTATCTGTAAGAGAAAATTTACTTGAAGTCGATAGACTTAAGATATTAACGACGAATAAAGTTATTCCAAAAGCTCGTACCCAAGCACACATAGACATCTCTCTAAAAACCTTTTTAAATATTGAAGAAAAAAAATTTAAAAAATGTTCTAGGAGGACTATCTTTATCATTTGGCTTCTTATCAAGGTAAAAATAATCTCCTAAAGCATCGTAGACTATATTAAAAAATCAAGGCTTGAAATTATATCGTAAAAAATGACTGATATTCAAGTAATGTCATATCTTTTTTATCTCTGCAGTATAAGCATGTGTGTTGAATTTCTAAGTTTGTCAAAATGTATTTGTATTCCAAACTCTTCCTTCGCATAACATTTAGAAAAATACTTATCCATCTTGAAACCAGGAAAAATATTAAATATCCACCATCATCTGATATCCTTTTGTTCCAGCTCCAGGACATCCTCATCTTACAATTTTTTTTTTATATTTTTCAAACTAAAACAGTTTGTATGTCCTGACGTCCACTCTATATTATATGACATGATGGAATGCGACAAGTGAGAGACTTGTAAAAAAGCAGAATACAAAAAGGAACAAAAACGAAAATAAAAGTTTTATATAGAAAAATGCATCTTTTATGTCTCGTTTATCCTATGGGTGAATGAAATATGTAAAAACCTATAGCACGTACAATACAGATACCTACAGAGCGTGTGCACTACCTGTCCTGTCACTTTGCCTAAAGGCACCTTACTATGTTATAAATATAGGAACAATATATGAACCTACCTACTTCCTGCTAGCTAATCATATATTCACACAATAACTGGAGACGATGGCGATGCTCTCTCTTACACATATCCGGCTTCCAGTTTTAATGCACTTTTATCGAATGAATCCTTTATGGAATGCCAGCACATGTATATCTACATACCCATATAACTGTAGATATCCTTTTTTTTAAGAATATGACATGATGCTCTATCAGAATGTGTCACGATGAATTTCGCAGGCAGTTGCTTTTAACGTAAAGTTCTATATGATACGAAAAAGAAATATCCGTAGAATATACTGAATATTATATTTTTCGGTGAGTGTATCTTTTCAAGCTCACTCATTTATTCAACTGTGTCACGTTTTATACATCTGCAAGGATATATACGAAAACGAACGTCGTCGTTTTAGTGAAAACCCTCATAAAAGGGTGTAAAAAAATATATCTTCCCACTGTCAAAAACGAAAACGAACAAGATTTTGAGTTCTGACATAATAATATCTTATTCGGAACAAGTGGGGCAAAAATATGAATATTAAAATGTCCGTTCACTAAGGTGACAAAACTTTACTTCTTTTTTGAGGGGTTTTTTGTACGTCTTTTAACTCGAATAAAATGTTATCCTTTGTGAGAGAATTGACATTTATTTGAATTACAAACTTAAGTTAAGTAGGTTTTTATCAAAAATAAAATATTAGACTTTTAAGCTTTGGTCCTCTTTACAAAATACTCGTAGTATTTTTATTTTAAAGCCATTTTCTACTTTGGGATATTTTATCTTGCATATTGTGAGACAGAATCTATTTGAATAACAAAAAGTTATTCACGAAAAAGGAGAAGCTTTGGAAAAAATAGATTACAAAATATTCAAAGTTTGATTTATTTTTCCTTTGAAATCAATTACTTATTATATGTATTTTATTTTGGTAAAACTCTTACTTGTTATTTTGTTATTTATGTTATTGGTTGAAAAAGCATCAATTCATTCATATTTTTGTTTTTAATTTCTACAAATGAGATATTATTTTGCTATGAATTGCTGACGTATTCCTATTTAAGATGTTATTTTTGGTTTTGTTATTTTTATTTTGCATAATATTAGCAGAAACATTAATTCGAAGAATTTTCTTTTGTAAACAATTTCAATATCGATTCAGTGTTATAAATAGTATTGATACAAGAACAAAATAAAAATACTAAAAATAATATCTTTTGAAAGGAAAGTCTGTAATGCGAACAGTTTTGATATTTTTTAAATAATAATTTCTATGATCTCTAACGTATTGAATAAATATTTTAAAAAGAAAATATTAATTTCATAAACATTACTTTTCAATGAAAAATATGTTTGTTATATAATTTTTTTAAAGCTGTATTATATACCAAGGTCTAATAAAAAAAAAAAAAAACTCAAATATCTGAACCGTAACCCAGGCTGCCAAAAAATTAATGAAACCAATAAATAAAGCTTGTTGATAAATTAAGTTCAAGAATTGAATCGTGCCTTAAAATCCAAATTATTGCATTTAAAAAAATATCTCAAATATATTTGTTTTTCAAAAATTAGAAGAAAAAATTGTTGTTTGATTAAGGACTCAAAGCATCGCGCGTTTCTTTTTAGAGTTTTTTGAAGTTGGCCCTAGAAAAAAAGTGCAAAATTTGGTTCACCCAAAATTTTTTCTCTTGACCACTTTTTGACATATATTGTGCTGTATCTCAGCCATAACTTGCCGAATGTTAGTTTTTAAGTGCTAAAGAGTTCAAGGTTTATCTGCATAAACACGGTCTTTCGCGTAGCCCCACAAACAAAATTCCAGCGGTGTCAAATCGCATGACCTTAGTGGCCAGTTGGTGGCCATATTCGCTCGAGTTGTGTGGCATGTGGCAACGTCTTGTTGAAACCACATTTTCTCGAAGTCGTATTCTTCAATAGCAGGCAAAAAAAAAGTCGGTTATCATATGAACATAACGCTCCGAATTGACGCTGACAGTCGTTCCATTGTCGTTTTCGAAGAAGTAAGGTCAAATCACAACACTAACCAGCAGCGATATTTTCAGAGGTAGTTGGAAGATTATGTAAACCATAATCTCCTCTTAAAGCACGAAATGCTGCTGTGGCAGAATCACCATTTGTGTAATAGGTTATAATAATTTGATTGCGTTGTGCCACAGTTAAGTTGTCAAACTTTCAACTAAACGAAAAAAAGATAAATTGGTTTAAAACCTTCGTTTGACAGATGTCAAATTCCAGCCCTATACTTTTGGTATCGCAAAATAGATAACCCGTTATTTATGTATTTTATGGTCTACAACTTGGCTACACTGTAGCACTACTTAATACCTTTTTTCCAAAGAAAAGCCGGAAAATTTTTTTGATTGTTTCTCAGAAGACTGTAAGACAAAATGTTACACTATTGTATGAACAAATTGTTCATATTAAAAATAAAAAAATAATATTCCAGAAGGTCCAAATAAACAAAAGCATTTTCGATTCCTAAGTTCTTACCCTTAATTATTTTAATTGGATCAATCTATTGAAATCCAAAAATAATTTTTTCGCTTAGGTATTTCAGAACAAAATTCAAAACTTCTGCTTTTAATTTGTACTACTAATGCCCTCTAAACTTATTGTAACCCAATATTATGCTGCATGTAACTTCGAATAAAAAAGTTTTAATAACCTTTAACTATATTTTTTTGCTTAAAGATAATAATGAAAGTTTTATGATCAAAAAAACATCTAATCCCCTTTTTAAAGTGTTAGCGTATGATGGGCGATGATGTGATTTGGTGTTTCTTCCAGAAAATGATATTAATCCGATTATTTTCTTCTTCGAGTCATCTTCTTTGCGTGCGTCTTCAGTCGTTTTCTCTTCTCGCTCACAATTAACCTGCCCTGCCAGCAAAAGTTTATGATGCGCTGCATTCTAAAACTTTTACTTTATAGCTAAAGATAAACTTATGTTTTGAATTTTCATGAAGCGAATCTTTTGCTTATAGTATACAACAGACAGCGAATGAAATTTATTTTACACCTTAATTTTTGTCACGTGAGACTGAGCGAACCACGAAATAAGGAAGGTATACATAGTTTTCCTTTGGCTTTTTTGAAAGCCAATTACGTGATCTGTTTTTGTTACCCAAGTTTCCTTGTCGCTACCTTAATTTCATCACTCAAGACAAAAGACTTTAAGATCCGATTTTTAAGAAATCGATTTTATAAAGAATCGGAGTAAATTCTTAAAAAAAGCTTACCAAGTGAAGTCGAAGATATATGAGCTGCAATCGCGCCTTGATAAGCATTTTCTTTGCTTTTATTTCCTTTTTTGTTCTTCCTTCTGTTTTGTCGCCACTGCCACCACCACCGCGCCGCATCGCACTATCTTTAATGTACCCTAGAAGTAAAAGTATATACATACTTTTGTGCTGTCGGAAAAACACGACCACCCCATGGTTTTAATGGGATTTCTTTCGACTTGGCGCACCTGGTAATCGGCATTAAGTGACATTTATTGGAACATGAAATTAGGTATGAAAATAAAACCAAGTAGAAAAATATAGATTTAAGGACTTCATCCTTCCTTTTCTGCTATGTATTATTATAGTGCTATAGTACTGTGTGTGTTCTTCAGTTGTGGAAACCGTGTGTTGCCACAAATTCACATCCCAAACATACGACAAACGATAGAACGACACACATAAATATGTCGGTATGTATCTTGTATCTACAACAATTGACTTTCCGGTATTATCTGTACTTAGAGATTTAAATATTTTGCTTTTTTTCTGTTAGGTATGTTAAGTCGTTCATTTTATATCCTGCCACCCTCCTATGAAGTCCTGATGTCATTGAATTTTTGCCTGCATAGCACCACCTGTGCTATAGTTCAACATACATATGTATATGGCCTGAGCTTGGAGCAGGGGGAATATGGAGGTATGTTAAGAGGGGGTGGATAAAAGTCCTCCATGTGCTGGCTATGCAGTGCAGGTAGCAAACGTTTCACACTCAACACAAAGTCAAAGGAGGAAGTCGAGAGTCATGCGAGTTATCGCCTGTGGTTTAGTGCGACAGCTGTGGGATTTTTAATATAAATTTTCCGGTCACTTGGTTGGGTTTCCTTTAGATTAAACTTTTTTTTTTGAGTTTTTCCTTATTTTTATTCAAGTTAAAAAAAAAAAATGTGATATGGAGGCGGCTAGGAATTTAAAGAGGCAATGGTGGCAAGAGTTTGGAAGGCAGTGAGGTATTGTCGTTTTCTTTATCGTCCTATAGTCTTGTATCCTTAAATTAAGTTTGTCGTTAAGCTTTGTTCGCATTTTTTTTTTTTTGAGTTTGAGCTTGTGGGTTGTTGTTGTTGTACCCATTTTAAAGCCCGGAAGAAAAAGAAGTAATTTGAGATTGTTATTTGTTGGCAAATTGTCATCGGTATAGGTAGGTACGTGTGTCTGTAAATACTTAGGTAGGTATTATAGGGGTAATGTATATTTGTATATGCATTTTACTTTGGTTATGTGTTAATCCTTGGACAAAATATAGAAGGACGACAAAGGAATGCATAAGAAAAATTCACTTACCAAACAAATAGTGGAATGGTATAGATAAAAATTTACTTTAATTTGACATAATGGGTGTTTTTGATTGCGGTATGCAGGTGAAATACAGTAGATTAAATTGTATGTGTTAAGTATTAAGTAGTATGGGTTGGCTTTCTTGTAATGCTATGAACCGTGTGGGAGTTTGACTTTTAAGAAAGGAATACTAAATAAGAGGAGCATTGGTATTTAAAGACGGGCGTCCAATTTATATCAGTCTCAAATCGTTTCTCTTTTGACTCTGACACTTGTCATTTTTACCCCCATAATAAGATTTTTTTTCTTTAAACTCTTCAAATTCTGCATATTTTGAGTACATCCCCCATCTTTGCAAGTATCTAATTTATCTATAACTAAAAAAAAAAAAATCATGAAAATATCGTTTACAAATAACTAATAACTTTCAAACATACCAAAATATCTTAAAGCATTTTGTACAATATTTTAAGTTTGAATTTTGATGTTCTCATTTCTACACAACCTTTAGCCTTTTGGGTGGAATTTATGTCGTTTATACTCTGGACTTTAGAGAAAGTCCAACGAATTTCAAGTTGTCGCCAAAGACTTTAGCAAGAACTTTAAAAAAAAACTCAATAATTTTAGTCTTTTCTTGAGATAAATATATTTTTTTACTTAGAAAGCCGTTTCTAAAATATTCGGTTCAGATAAAATTTCTTCTATACTTCAAGCTACTCTGGTAGTAAATGAAATCCGGAGTGGTCTGTATACGGAGGGCTTCAGAGTGATTGCATGTACGGATAACGTTGCCATAGCAACTTCAGGAAAGCATCTTAACATCCTAAAAGAACTCTTACAAAATGCATTAGACAAGCTAATACTTTGGGTTGATAGGTGTGGACTGAGTGTCAACCCACACAAAACCGATTAAGACCTATTCTCGAGGAAATACAAAATTATATATGTTAATCCTCCAAATATTAAAGGTATCGAATAAAAGTTCTCAGACAAGGCTAAAAACCTGGGTCTTATTTTAGACAAAAACTAAATTGGAAACGCAATATGCATATATGGCAATAAATGGGGCTTACAACTCCGAACTAAGCATTGCTTATACAAATCGGTAATCAGGCCGATTTTAATGTACGTTGAGGCAGTAATGGTGGATTGCTTTAGAAAAATCTATCAACCGCGACAAATTAGATAAAGTCCAACGTTCAACTTGCCTATATAAGCGGATCTCTTCGCACGACCTCATCTGCGGAACTGGATATCCTACTCTACCTTACACCTGTTGATATACTTAGGAACCAAATAGCTGCAAGCTTTTCGCCTCAAAGCTTCTTCGCAGTGGGTTAGCAACAACATTGGCCACTCCGTAAGTCTTAAGTATTTAGAACCAATTACCTAAATATAGCACACAGGCTACACTATCCCCCAACTGCAATTCGACAGAAGCTTCCAGATTTCTACACCTTTCAAATCTTTCTGGCAGGATTGGGCATTCCTAGAAGCCAAGTCAGTCCACGTTTACATAAATAGATCAAAAACATATGAAGGTGTTGGTGGAGGTGTGTACTCTGAACGACTTAAATTAAGTATCTCATTCCGACTTCCCAATCATTGTAGCGTGTTCCAGGCGGAATTCTTGGCGATAAAAGAATCTTGTCCTGGTTTGAATAAAACGTGATATCTGTATTTTCTCAGATAGTCAGGCCGCTATCAAATCTCTGGACTCTGTCTCTACAAACTCTATAACAGTCCATAACAGACGATCATCTCTAATGGAGATGGCACAACAGTTTAATATTCACCTTTGCTGGGTGCCGGCCGGGCGAGATGAACTCGCCAGAAATGGTTCATTACAACCCATTCCATCACGTTTGGTTACTGCTGGAATACCAATCGCTACATGTAAACTATTGCTAATGCTAATGAAGAAAGAAAACATCAAGTAGATAGGTTTTCGGGTCCCAAGAAACATTTGGCCTACACTAGATTTTAAGCAATCAAGGTACTTGCACATATTTAAGTAGATCGCATATAAGTTCGATAATCGGTGCAGATAATAACCGTGGCTTGTTTTCCTAATAGGAAAGCACGCCACGCGGCTAGGAGTATTGTCAAATGACTTTTGCAGAAGCTGTATAGATGAGGAAGAGGAGGAAACAGTTCTTTACCTACATGTATATACATGCCCTGTCCTAGCTCAAAAAGAATTACCTTGGGAATTTTTTCTACAATGCCCTAAACGATCTCAATCATATCAACAAAATCAGTCTCTCACGTAAGGGACTTAAACTGGTTTCATTGAGCTAAGATGAAAGCCTCAAGATTCATGTGGTATCACAAAGGGCCATTACACTGGCCTAAGTGTGTCCTACTGCATCACTTAGAGACGATTTAAGCTAACCTAACCTTTCAGGCTACTACTGGCATTCCACAAGGTAGCCACTTAGGTCCTCATCTTTTAATTCTCCATAAAAATTACGAAAATAGTTACAAAATATACAAAAGTATGGCCGTACGAGAAGACACCAAGTTTATAAAGATCATCACGTGGATGCATGACTCTTCCCTTGATCAACTGGGCCTCAATATTTCCCACTGTGGTGTCCAAAACAACAGTATAGGTCTTAATATAATCAAATGTCAGTGAGTGTTAAAACTACAAGCCGTCAAAACTTCCCTGCTTTGAGATTATTCCAAATATTTATATGATGAATAGCTCAATTTCCTGATTTTAAGGGAACTCGAAACAACAAGTTCTTTAAATAAATTGAGAATTGAGAACGTTCAACAACGTTTCCTTCCATTTGCACTTTGAGGACAACCAGGATTATCAGTATCCTACTTCCATACCGCGACCGCCATCTATATGAAAATAGTAAGATTGAGTTTTCTATGTAACTTGAATCAAGCAGAAAAAGTTCAAATTAAATTAGTTTCTTCTTTAAATGACTCTTCTTTTTCATAAGTGGCAACAATACACGTTTCAGGATTCTAGCTTTCTATCTTTATTCAACCGATAACAAGAATGATGCAAAGCAATATTAAAGATAATCAAAAACAACTTTATTTCATATAGGTAGTGCCTATCTATTTAACGTTCATATATGTATTTTATTATTTGCGAAATGTATTATTTACTCATTCATAACATGATGTCACATATAATAAGATTAAAGTAATCAAAATAAATTCCAAATAAAGTTTATAAGGAAAAAAACAATCAAAAGCTTATTTAAAAGTTATTTTGAACGAAATAATCTTTAAAAAAATAAATGTCCCTTTTTTAAAATTGTAAACAAAATTAAAATTGATTTTCTCCATCTTATTTGTTCGTCCTTAAGCTCTTAAGCTAAACTAATATATAGTGAAGAAAGAGAATTTAATAGCCTCAATTTTCCTATCTTTATTCACAAAAATTTTATGACAAATATAAAAACAAAAAATATGTTGTTGACAGGAAATGATATTAAACATCTGATTTACGTTCAACGCTCATATATTTTTAGTAAAAATAAAAATAAAAATAAAACATTTCCTGACCAAAACATTAAATTAAAAAAGAAAAGTTTATTTTGTCTCTTATTATGTCATTTATATCTATGTATATCCTACCTAACTACATAACTTAAGTACTTGTTTATTTACATATGAATGAGTATTTAAAACTTGTTCTATATTTAAAACTGGAATACAGCCAACATTTTGTAGTAATGTCCTTGCCATCAAATATTTCCCAAACAAGCATACGTTCTTTTTTTGTTTTTGTAAGCTTAAAGTTTCCATCCTTGATTTCATTGAAAATATAAAAATTACGAGGCAAGTCATTTTGTTTTTAATAATCGTAAAAACTGCCTTAGGTATAAGTTTATTTTTATTTTTGATATTTTGAAATTAATGTTTACATGAGCAATTTGGTTTTATAACTTTGCTAATTGTACTTACATAACTTGGATTTTGAAAATTTAAGGCACGGATAAGAGTTAAATAATTAAATATTTAATTAAATAATTAATAAAATATGAAATAATTACACCGTATTTTGTGTAAGTAATTATTATACATATATATATATTTTGTATCTATGGACAGCACTGAATGTTAAGCTTTATATAGGGTGTCCTAACAAGCGCATGTTTTAAGAACGATGGGATTATTAACTTCAAATAGGAAGTTATTGTAATCGGTCCGATTTATCGAATTGAAAATGTTGACATTTCTCGATGTTTCAAGGTCCCTAGAGTCGAAATAACAGATTTTTAGAGAGATGTCTGTGCGAACAAATGTCGATTTGTCTTGCTTAAAAGGTTTGTGGGTTTTCGTGTTTTGTTAAAAAAGGTGTCCCATCAGCCTCTTTTTTTGTTTTAAAATTATATTAAATGTTAACAGAAGTACATAGATTTAAGAATCTTAAATTCAAAGCAGAATATAAAGTGTTAACTTAATCCCAAAACAAACTTACTGAGACCATAACTAAATGGTGAACAAAAATCCATCTTAAATTAAATGTAACATCCTTTGCTTTGGATTAAATTAAACGAACTAAGAAAACTGACAAGAAAGTAAATAGTCCCATGGTTAGGTTAGGTTATAGTCCCATACCACTAAGAAAAAAAATAATAATTTAAGTTTTAATAAAGAATCAGAGTTATTTTGGTGGAGCTCCCAATCATTTATAATAATAGAAAAAATATTATACTACATTTTAAAACTGTTGTAATAATATATTTTTTCGAAATATTTGACTTTTGAACATCAATTTGCCAAAACTTTCTGATTACCATAAATTTTGAATAACTTTATTCATGGATTTCCTATTTATGTCCTAAAAATGAGTTATTAAACTATCCCCTGTCTAAACTTTGATATTGTAAGAAAAAGTTAAAATCCCAAAATAAAACTACATATCTACGCTTCAGAAAAATATGATTGATACACGCGTATAACTATTTTAAGACACAATAATATATGTTTTAAAGGCTTTCGAAAATATAAAACAAAAAGAGAAAAACAAAGTTTCTACCTTTGAAAAGACAACAACCTTTTCGCTTTTTAAGGACCAAAACAAAAAACCTCAATCAAAATTACACTTGGTCGACTCGGTAGCAATGTCCCAGCACAACAATAAATTTAAAATTAGACGAACGGGAACTTTTGTGACAGCTTTAAGTGATTTATTTATTTAGCACTCCACTAAGACAACTGCCTCTCATTCTAATTTCCTACCCCTCTCCGCCCTTGTTCTAAAAAGAGTCTTCTTCTTCTTCGCATTCTCATTCTCATACATGTTTGAAGGTATCTAATAAGAAAATGTTGGTAAATTCATGTCCTTAATTCTTTTTTTGTGTCCTTATATTTATTTACAGGCAGCTTCGTGTTACTTTGGCGACGTGGAATAAATGTGCTTACAGCTTCAAATATTATGGTGACAAGGGATGAAAGAATAAGACTGATAGATGGTTACAATTTAGAAATATCTGATTTGGAGCCGCAGGATGCCGGAGATTATGTATGTCAAATCAGTGACAAAGTAAACAGGGACCAAGTGCACACAGTCGAAATTCTTGGTAAGTTTTGGTTTTGTATCTATGTAAATTTTTAGAGGAAAGAGGGTATGATCATCATCGTCTCATATCAATGCCCACCCGCTGTTCCTTTTTAATCCTGGCAATCCTTATAGAAAGGACCGCTTTGTTAACACTCCATAGCTACATATTTTGTATGTTTTTTTTTTTTTAATTTTTATTTTGTCCCATTTATTTTGTCCTGTTTTATCCTGGCAGAGCTCAAGGATAAAGTTATCTTGCTATATTCTTAAAAAAAAAAAGAAACTTGAGAGTCTCTGTGCATGTTGTATGTTTGTTTGTTTATCCTTTTGAATAATTATCAAGGATTAAACTTTCAACTTGTCACTTATTTTAAATTTCTTTTTGTTCTCCAGTTCCACCAAGTGTTAGAGCGATACCAACATCCGGACAATTGCAGGCGCGAAAGGGTGGCCCAATAACATTGGAGTGCAAAGGATCTGGCAATCCAGTGCCATCGATATACTGGACAAAAAAGGTTTGTCTTTTGGACTTTCTTTTTTCCTTTTCATTTTTTCTTCTTATTTCTTTTCTTTTATTGTTGTTGTATGGATTTTCTTTTTGTATTTTATTTCTCTTCTTAATTGGGATTAGGGGGGATCAAGTTAAAGATTTGTTATAAGCAAAGTGGGGCCAAAGTGTAGTCAAACAAAAAGGACACAAAGAAAAAACAACGAAAAACTACGAAAACGACAAAAGGACGAACAACAACAGCAACAAAAATAAAATAAACTATAGATACTAAGAATTTTCAATTGAATTAGAATTCTTTGGGTTAAAGGATTGACTAAAGGATGAATGGTAAGATTTTGTTTAGATGATAATGGAGACCTATCAAAGAATATAGGGCAACATAATGGGCTGAGTTTTATTTTATTTTATTTTTCTTCTTTTCTTTTCATTTTTATTACACTTCAGATTGGTAGAGGTCCAGTTAGTTGATAGGTAGGTTTAAGTAGGTAAGTTAGGTACATATCATTGAAGGTATGTATCGTATAGCCTATAGTATAGCTAGAAGAATCAGACAATTTTCTTTTTTTTCATAACAAGGTATGGATCTGTATAAGAGGGCTTAGGTGATGGATTTAATTTGTAAGTGCCTCATAAATAACTGAGTATATAATTTGATTGGATGGAAAATTGGATTAGCTTTTGCTATATTTGAATACATTTATGCATCATCCTGGATGTTGGGTCAAATTTGTATTGATGTAAGTTAATGTTCTATAGTTAGATTAGGATGCGAGTTATTGAACTTTGTGCTTGCTTATACAAAATTAGATCCAGGGTAATCATAAAAGCAAATGTTGGTTTAAAATTCAAAAGGTTTAGATAATAAAGTGTTGAAAACAACAGAATGCACTTGTGGAGATTGGTATTTTTAAAGGGTAATATACTAGGCGATACGAAATTGGAGATTCTAGGAATGCATAACTGAAAAATAGATGAAAAAAAGGATATTCCAGGAAAAGTAATTGAATACTATGTTTAAACATCTTTCAATACTGAGTAAATTTTCTCTGTAACTGTTCACTAAGGTCTTAATGGATTCATCTTTTTAAGATATTTGTTATGTTCCAAAAATAGAAGTGTTGTTTCTTTGTATTTTTCAAGAAGAAAGGTGTTGTGTGGATATTACTTGGAAAAGCGGGTATTCTTTTGACGAAAACATTACTTTCTGTAATACCAAAATTGTTAATTTGTACGTTTAGGCATGAAGTAAAGGGTACGCCAAATAACTAAATAACCAAATAAAATGCTATAAAAATATCGAGTGCAGCTTCGGCTGTGTGGCACGTAGCGTGTCGTCCTGTTGAAACCAAATGTTGCCAATATTCTCTTCTTCAATTTTTGTGAACAAAAATTCATTCAACATGGCCCGATAAATCCTTATGCTCATTTTCGAAGAAAAATGGTCCAATTATGCCTCTGGACGAAAATCCGCAGCAAACAGTGACTCGTTTTGGGTGTGTCGGCTTTTCAATGTATGGGTGCGGATTTTCTCTGCCCGAAATGCGACAATTTTGCTTGCGTTGTTCAAGCGTATACACAATCATATTCGTGCAGCGGAAGGATAAAACTACCTAATTATCTGTCAAAAGAAAGTGAAAATATAATCATTGACCAACGCTGACGGTAATTGCTAACGTGAGTGACAATTACAAATTAAAATCAGTTTCCATCTTCTCCAGAGCCCATTATTGTACCCTTCGTCAATGTGGTCTACTAAAGGTCATGTTCTTTTGAAAGACGATAGTGCGAGATCCAACGAATTAGATACATTGGCACACGCCAACATACAACGTCGGCGTTCTTCTTAGCATATCTTGCCTTTCATCAACGTGCGGGTCATTTACTGAACCATTTAAGACTGGTCAAGACACGAGACCTAACAAAATCTTTGCTAAGATAATGTCATGTAAAGTTTGAATGTCTCTATGAACGAGCCTTTTAAATTTTGTCAACATAAATATTCTAATATTGGGAGAATAAATGTAACTCATACGTTACAAAACAATCGTTATTATTAAATTTTTCAAGACAGAACGGTAACGATTTTAACGATTATACTGCTAGCTTACAATACTTTTAGTACATACATTGAATTCTGAGATCTTTACTTAGGTTAGGTTAGGACACACTTATGCCAGTTTAATGGAACGTTGTGAATTGTGATACCACATGGGGCTTTCTTCAAAGCTCAATTAAACCAGTTTCAGTCCCTTACGAAACGTAAAAGTTTGATTATCTTAGTATGATTGAGATCGATTATATCGTCATAGAAGAATTCTCTTAAGCTAGGCAAACACGATGAACATGTTCGGCGAATCTCCTCGTGTTCGCTGTTTGTTTTCTCGTGTATGGGCTTCTATGCGAACCGCTCGCTGTTAGCGAAAATTTTTGATTTTTTCATGTTCGTTAGCTGTCATTTTCGTCGTGTATGGCGATGTTCGCGAAAAAATTCGCATTTCTCATATGAATGTCGTCGAGTGAGCATTGCGAAGATGGTAATTTTTCCCAGGCATTGTGCAGAAATAATCATCAGAAATTTGAGATCTTCGTAGCTTTGTCCAGTGGTGAGGAATCGCAAAGTTGCGTTATGGCATCTTCATAACAGTATATTTTTTAATTATTAAGGTGTAACTTTGTAAAGAAGTTCCCTATACGTTTTGGCTTCCATTCGCAAAAAATTTTGTAAATCTTCGTGTGCTGTATGATGTTATCTCCAGTTCTCTCTCTCTCAACAAATTAACATGAGAACGAATATAACGTTTCTGAAGCCAGTCTTTTATCCACAACCTTTTTTGTTTTAATTTTATTTTTTTCACAACTAGTTCTAAGCACTTAAGAAATAAAGAGTTGCCAATGTTGTTGTTAATCCATTGCTACGAAGCTTTGAGGCGAATAGCAGAGCTTGCAGATATTTATTTACTAAGTAAATCAAGATATGTAAGGTAGAGTAGGGTATCCAAATGGGGTCGTCCGAAGCGATCCGCTGAAACATAGGCAAGCTGAACGTTGGACTTTATTTAGTTTGCCGCGGCTTATAGCTTTTTCTAAAGCAATCCACCATACTGCCACACCGTACATTAAAAACGGCCTTATTACCAATGTGTAGGTATAACCAATACTAAGTTCGGAGTTGTAAGCCCCATTTATTACCAATAGCTTTTCTATAGGAAAAGAAAGCTGCAGTAGCTTTTTTGACTCTTTTTTTGTATAATGCGTTTCCAATTTAGTTTGTGTCTAAAATAAACCTAGGTTTTTAGCATCGTCTGAGAACTTTTATTGGATACCTTTAATATTTGGAGGGATAACATATGGAGTATTATATTTCCTCGAAAATAGGACCGATTTGTTTTTGTGTATGTTGACATCCAGTTCACACCGATCAGCCCAAAGTATTAGTTTGTGTTAGGCATTTTATAAGAGTTCTTTTAGGATGTTTATGTTAAGATGCTTAACTGAAATCGCTACAGCAACGTCATCCGACTAGAGAATCACTCGGAAACCCTCCGCATCCAGACCAAAGGGGATAGAACACCACCTTGCTGGTGCTCTCTATCAACTAATCTTCTAGCAGAAAAGTTGCTCAGTTTTGAGTTGATTATTCTCTTAGTCGGCATTAAATTAATGTTTGCTTTTACGATTTTGAATTTTCGTCTTCTACTATAAAAACGTTTTTTTTTTTTCAAACTACATATTGCACTGAGTTTTTGAACTGTGGTTAATAAGTTTTGTTTGGGTTTAAACAATGAAAAAACTTTGTCCTAATGTGTTAACGTAAAACTTGAGATACGTACAACCCTTACAGTTTTGATAAGCCCCCTTAATGATTGCACGAAAATATTGTTTTGAATAAATTACAATAAGAACAATTCTGAATATTTCGTTTTCAACACTTAGTAAACTTTTAACAATTAATTTTATCCCGAACATGCACTTTACAGATACAATTTATTATACAACTCGTAACTTGTCCCACCGCTTAACCATAACCTCACAACTTATATAGTTGTTTTTATTGGAATAAAAGTCATCAAACTGCGTTTGTTCGAACTCGTACATTTAAACTCATGTAGGTATATAGTATGGATATGTATAGTATCTCTTAATCGTTCTATCGGGAGGGAAACACAAAACACAAAACCACTAACCATTCAAACTTCAAAACTTTATCCAACAACCGATTAATGAAGCTTTATAGCCAAGAGAGTGGGAGCCTACGGTGAAATCTCAATAAATGCTCTTCCTGAATAAGTGTAGTGTTTTTGGTCGTTGTAGCTTAAACCACTTTCTCACCATAAGCATGCGATAACAAACTTTTCTCAATAACTTTTTTCGCCATCGACTATAGATCCAGAACCTGAACACAGTACATACTCCAACTTCGTATGGAATCATTCATTCACTCTCCACACATCTCACAATGGCCATCAATAACAACTATAGGTAGGTACTATATGCGATTTCGAAACTGAAGCTCTGAAGCCGATGCCGTTTAATTTGGACTAACCTCACAACAAGCCGTAAAAACAAAACAAAAAACTTATTTCGATCTAAAATTCGAAAAGCGCCACGATGAATGGCAGACCCTCGTCCTTGGGGCACAAAACAGGGATGCCAAATAAATTAATTGGTCATATGGTGCTCATGTATATTTTCTAAAAGCGGATCAACGGTTTGGGTACTCGTGCTTTTGGAGTGGGTTGGGGTAAGGTTAGGGTGAGTGGATGAGCCATTTTCCAGGATAGCGCACCATCACCATGAGCACAGAGCAATGGTAGAGTTCCAGTTCGCCCCGAGAACCAAACGGCAAAAAAACATAAAACACCAATGACTCTCGTCGTCTGCACCAAACATATCCGCATGTTCAATCTGTCATAGTTAGGGTACGTGGAACACATTAAATCATTCCTCAGCAGTGCTCCCTTCACATACCCGCATGTTCGTACATACATACCATATACATACATATACTACAAACCCACTCTCCCAAAACGGTTATAAATCAATTCCCAAACTTGTCGGCATGGAGCGGGCTAAAATATTAAAAAGGCAAAAAAAAAAAACTAGGCCCCGTCCATTTTAGGTTGAATATCCGTTTTGTGAGTGGCAAAACTTCGCCCACTGCAAAATTGCCTATAACAAGCTTTTACTACACCAAAACGAATCACAATGGTCTCTATGACTTAGGTACATATGTATGTATATACGTGTAGAATATGTGAATCCTGAATGGTGTGGCATCAATATTTGGGTAGATATACGGTTTAGACGGACTCCCAATGCAAACCTGTCTTGAATGCGATTATGCGGTGCATAATTAATTCGACTGCGCCCGTTTGGCCCTGCATTTTGTGAAACTTTTGGTCTTGCCATAAGGATCTCAAAAACTATACATATTCGTATATGGTGCTGCTTGTTTTGGATTTTCTCAAAAGGGTCGGGTCACATTTCAGAAATTCGACTATAAAACGTTGGACTACGATCTATGAGGATTTCAACGATGACGTCCGGGGGACGAGCAAAGAGCAAAGCCGAAAACGCAAACGACGCGACGCGACGGACGGACAAATGAATAAATTCCAAGCTATATACACTACAGTCGTAGTCGAGTATAAAGTACTAACTCCTTTATTTTTGCCATAGAAAAGTTGATGAGAGAAGAGAACTTCCGACGAACGTCCTTTAACGCCCAAACCGCCCGTGCATGGTTAAGCTCTTATAAGATTTATGCTGCCATTTTAGTTGTTCTTTCTTTGGTTGTACCTACGGTACTGGTATATAGTTTTTCCACTATATTCAGTGTTTAGTTCACTTTTGTGTGTAGTGTTCGGTGTTCGCTCTCCTGATGTTCACTTCTTGGAGCATAAAATATGGAGAACATTCCACCGAGTTCGTGAATAACGTCGCTCGTCTTCGACGCGACCAACTCGATGACTATGACGACGAGGACGACGACACGCGGGCAAGACAACCAACGACGAAAGGAGGTAGCTGCCTAAATTGTGCATAAATATTATCCTTTTGCCAATGCGATGTGTTTTTATTTTTAGACTAATATATGAGCTTCCTGATAGAAGCATAAACAGGCAGAACGTCGTGTGGAGTGCAACACTCAGATACCTTTTGGTGGGTCTTTTGAGGTTATTTGGAAATTTAAGATATACACATGTGTGTGTATGCATATAAGTTCTTCAAAAAGGTACTTTATGCACTTGTCTGGTTTCTTATTCATAATTTTATTTAACGCGATAATAACACAATCTGCGGGAGTACCAACAAATTTGTAGTTGCCAATACAAAATTCAGTTTTTGTTTTTTTTCTGAGCTGGAGAGTAGCACCATATTCCGTCTTTTAGCAACGAGAAACTATCTTTGAACGAAAAGTGGTAAATCTCCAGTTGTTAAGTATATGTCCTTGTTCTATGTTTTCTATGCTTTTTTTTTGTATAAAATTTGTCTTATTAAATTGGTGAAAAACTTAATTAAATGGTTAATGGCTTCATAAATCAGTCGTGGCTTAGTGGTTAAGATATCATATTTTTTTTGTATTTTGTCTAAGATTTTCACCAATAAACAAGATGAATGGTTTATACTTCATTATTTACATAAGGTGGCGCGCTACAGTCCGGCCAGGACCTGGGCCTCAACCAACATGAGTTTTCAACAAGCTCGGTCCCTCGCTAGCTGTTGCCAGTTTTGCATCACCTGATTCACGGTCTTGCTCTACAGCGCCGTCTCTCGCGATTGGATTCAAAGACCTTCCGGGCTCGAGCCTTGATGTAGATACATTCGCTCTACATGACCCAGCAATTTTAGTCGTTAGACTTTTATTCTTTTAACTCCACAAATCGTCGTTGTATCCTCTCCTCCAAAAATAACCCGAAGAAGCATTCTAAGGCGCTCTCATTTTTCTTTGACATGGTTCAAAGAAGCAGCGATTTACAAGAGTTCTTCTTCGTTTGATTTCAGCGCTGTTTTCAGTATTCAATTCTTTAATATAATTTGCTGTTAAATAATCGTGTATTTATGTTTTATCAATTAAGGGAAGCATCTTTCTCAAAAGTGGTTAACTTTTTGAATTAAGTGTACAGACATTTTTGTGAAACCTGAGACTTGATGTTTTTCATTCTCAAATAATATTAATTAATTTGTACTTAGAAATGTACAAAAGTGTGAAAATACTCTTTAACGTTGTGAAAACTTTAAATTTTTCGCATTTCTTTGTTTTAGCGAAAAATGTTTTTAAACTATAATAATTTTACAATATTTGGTTATTACCTTTTTGTAAAAGTTTCTAGTTTGTTGTTATGTATAACTCCCATCTCTGGACTGATGATCCAGAAACTTTATTAGGCTTCTTAGACATTCAAAGAAGATTGGTGATAATAACATCGATAACTCAATTAAGTTACTCTAACATTGTCGTAAGGTTTCTTGCCTCACCCTGTTTAACTTCCCATAGGAAGTTATTGTAATCGGTCCGATTTGTCGAATTGGAAATTTTGAACTTTCTCGACGTTTCAAGGGTCTCTAAAATCTAATTAAAGCTTTTTAGAGAGATGTCTGTGTGATTATCAAAATAATTTTCATGATTGTCAAAATACTTGTGTGCAACGGCAAATAACTTTTTTAACATCTGGTAAAATTTTGAGAAAAATAGTCGATAGTTTTTGTACAACAAATAAAAACCTAAAAGAACATTACTATGTAAAAAACATGCTAAAAATTGTCTTTCGACTTTAGCATTTTTTTTTTCAAATTTAAGATATTGGCTACAAAATAATTTAATTTTATACAAAATATTGTGTTCGGTATTCAGTAAAATTTTTATAAAAATCTGACAGTCAGTTTTTTGCATAAAAATTAAGATCTACAAAAAAAAGTACGCAAAATTGATGTTCGATTTTGGCATTGGCTTCAAAATGATTAAATTCTGTGCTAAATTTTCTTAATAAAATCCAATCTGTATTTGTTTATATAAGAAATAAAAACTTCAAACAAATGCTACTAAAATTAGTATTGGTTTTCGTCTAATTATATCGTTAACACATACCTATTTTTTTTTTTTTTGATCTTTTATTGAACCTTCTATATATATTACAATTGTCTTAAAATAAACTTATAATTAAATATTAAATTTTAGATGATAAAATATTTTGTTGGCACTAAGGGGGCCTAACTCTACGAGTATACATTGTATGTTCTTAGAAATTAAAAAATAAACTAAAATATTACTGTTGTAAGATAAAAAAAAATCAATGAAAAAAATTATAAATCCTCGGGGTGTTCACTCTGTTCAGGCCCGGTTGTCTGTTGGAAACACATACCTATGTAGATTTTAAAATCATACTGTTTCATCATATGAAAAATGGTTTTGATAATTTTCATTTATTTTTGAGAAAAATTCAAATGACAACTTTTTTTTAACGAAATACGAAAACCTACAAAAACAACAAAAAACAGATAAGAAATGGTTTTCAACTCAATTATTAAGGGAACAAGGAAGAATATTGACTTCAAATTGTTTATCTCACACAAAATATTGTTACGAACATTTTGTTAAAGTCTTGAGCAAGACAAATCGATAGACAGGATGGAGGGTCATTAGAGTGTTTCGCATCCCTCTTCTTTACAGTTATTTTAGAACTATTCTTTAGTGAAATAGCCAGTTGCATTCCTTCCTTCCCACTCATAATCTTCCTCCTGCTTCTAGGAATTCCCATCAGTTTATCCTTAAGCCCAACTTTGAGAGTGTTATGAGCTACAGAGATTCGTTTTCTAGGCGTACTAGGCGAATGATAATGGTATTGTCATGCCCTGTTATTTGCTGTCATTTCAATGTTCAACATTTAATTTTCTACGCTTTCTATGAATTTTCATAATACTAAAAAGGAATGAACAGTAATTCTATGTTTTTTTCTGCTAGGTATTCTGAACGGTATCAGAAATGTGAATGGATTATTTATCTAAGTATTAATCTATGTTTCAACGTGAATACTGTAAATGCAAATCGGTGAAAACGCCGTTATACACATTAGTACCGACCATCGAATACTCCTTACATCATAGAGAGTTCACTGTGGTTGCTTTTCTTGACATCGAAGGAGCTTTTAACAACGTGGACACACCTGCAATCACATATGCACTAACATCTCGAAACGTAAGGATTTCGCTAGAAGATTCGTTAGTAGAGGGACACCACATGGTAGTGTTCTATTCTCTCTCTCCTCTGGAATCTGGCGGTAAATGAAACTCAATTCGACAGAAACTTACAGATTTCTATACCTTCCAGATCTTTCTGAGACTATATAGCCTTCCTGGAAGACGAGTCAATTCAATTTTACACAAATGGTTCAGAAACAAATGAAGGGGTTGGTGGAAGTGTGTACTCTGAACGACTGAAAATAAGTCTCTCATTCCGCCTTCCCAATCATTGTAGCGTTTTCCAGGCGGAATTTTTGGCGATAAAAGAAGTCTTGTTTAGTCATAAAGAAAACGTGATATCCACATCTGATATCCGTATTTTCTCAGATAGTTAGACCACTATCAAATCTCTAAACTATGTCTGTACAAACTCTATAACAGTCCATAAATGTCGATCTTCTCTAATGAAGATGGCACAACAGTTTAATATTCAACTTTGCTGGGTGCGCCGCCGGGCCATAGAGACATTCCTGGAAATTGTAAGGCAGATGAACTCGCCAGAAATTGTACGGTAAAACCCATTCCACCATGTTTGGCTAATGCTAATCACTCCAAGTAAATGTTTGCTAATGCAAGACGTTATGAAGAAGGGAAACATCAGGTGGAATAACATCACCACGACGCGACGACGACGTGTCAGGCCAAGAAAAACATCTTTCCTACTCTAGATTTAAGGCGCTCAAGGTTCTTGCTATCTCTAAGCAAATTGCATATAAGCTTGATAATCGGTGTAGATAATAAATGGGCACTGTCCAATAGGAAAGCACGCCACGCAACTAGGCGTATTCTCAAATGACTTTTGCAGAAGCTGTATGAATGAGGAAGAGAAGGAAACAGTTCTTCACCTCCTCTGTCAAGTACAGCTCTAGCTGAAAAACGCAAGAATTACCTAGGATAATTCTTCAATAACTATCTAAACGATCTCAATGATATCACTAAAATAAGTCTCTTATTACTTTTCATAGGGGACTCAAACTGGTTTCATTGAGGTTAGAAGAAAGCCTTAAGATTCATTGTATCACAATGGGCTAAGTGTGTCCTACTCCATCATGGACAGCCACTTTAACCTAAAATATAGAAATGTTTTCTACTGATCAATAGCTGTGAAATGTTTCCTATGTGTTCCTGTTTAAGTAAACCAAAGTGAGCTCTAGCTCTAAAAGCTAGCCAGTGGCATATAAAGTAAGTTTTCCCTTAAAGTAAACTTACTATTTTCTTTTTAAATTTTATTTTCGGTGTAAATTTAATTTCGTAAGTATCCTTGGCTGCTTCAGCTCAACCAAAAGGCTTTTAGGTAGGTTTTATAGATATACATACATATGTGCTTACTCAGACATTTATATATCAGTAGGTAAATACATATATGTTTGTGTAAATAAAGGAGAGCCATACCAAAGAACCAAACCACAAAACGTGTCTGTAATGTACATTGGAAGACGTGTTTAACATAAATTACACTTAAGACTATAACCGTGTATATTATAAAAGAAGTACCTCCACTATACCTTCCTTAGGTACATACATATATATGTATGTTATGAAGAACAGTCTTTCTGGCCCTTGTATGATACTTACCGCATTCTTTTGTCAAGGTGCAACATATCATGCATGAGTTGTCGACTGTGAAGACTGAAGACTAAGAAGACTGTGTGTGCAAGGACTTTGAGGAGCACTACATACATATGTATGTATATGGAAGACTGAAAAGCTCTTGCAGCCCATTTAGCGATGAAAACGACTCTCCTATTTTTAAACGAGCTTTGCTTCTTTATAAATGCGATTTTGAGTCTCCCCCCTTCGTATACAGGAGCATATCACAAAAGAAGAATCATGCGGCGGAGATGAAGAGACAGTCCTTGCATAATGCAGTTAGTAAAATATAATATAAAAGTAGTTTTGGTTAAGTTGCAGAGTGCAGACTCTGTCGTAGTGTCGTTTGCGTTTCGTCGTCATCGTCAGAGTTGAGAACGTATTTTTGTTGTTGCTGTTGTTGTTGTTTTTAAATCCGACGGAGAGCATTTTATTCTGCTTTCCATGCAAAATCGTTTTGAAGGCACCTACATGAATATAAAAAGAACATTGGAGAGGGGTGACGTACTAGTAAAGGGAGGCGTGGGATTGGATATATGAGCATCAGGTACCTGTATGTTTGCCCCAAAAGGTACCCGAAATTATTATAAGAATTTATGATGACAAACTAAGGCAGACGAAATTACTTTTAAAAAGACAAAGATGCTCCTTCATATTTTTTGCTTTTTTCCCTTTTTATAAATTTGTGTCCTTGTTATCCTGTATAATATTTTGTTGTTGTGTTGGCAGAAAATGTTGTAACAAAGATTTCTTTAATACATATAAATAAATTTTGTGTGGTTTATTTAATTTTTTGCTATGTTGTGTGTCCTTGCAGAGTGGTGCTGGGAAATCATCAGCTCGTATTGGCGATGGTCCAATACTGACTCTGGAGAAATTGGAACGTCAACAGGCTGGAGTATATCAGTGTACGGCAGACAATGGAGTCGGTGATCCGGTTACAGTCGATATGAGGCTTGATGTTTTATGTAAGTTTTTTTTTTTTTTTTTGGGGGGGATTTTCATCTTCTATTCTTGAGTGCGCGAGTAAAGAATTTAGATATAAGATCCTTGTAATATTCATGAGTACTACAACCGACGACGATGGTTTTTGATTAAACTGAACGAAAAAAAAAGAATAAAAATCAAATTTAAATTCTATTCAATTGTGGTTCTGTGTTATTTCTATATGTATCGGGTGATTTTTTAAGAGCTTGAGAACTTTTTTTTTTAAAAAAACGCATAAAATTTGCAAAATCTCATCGATTCTTTATTTGAAACGTTAGATTGGTCCATGACATTTACTTTTTGAAGATAATTTCATTTAAATGTTGACCGCGGCTGCGTCTTAGGTGGCCCATTCGGAAAGTCCAATTTTGGGTAACTTTTTCGAGCATTTCGGCCGGAATAGCCCGAATTTCTTCGGAAATGTTGTCTTCCAAAGCTGGAATAGTTGCTGGCTTATTTGTGTAGACTTTAGACTTGACGTAGCCCCACAAAAAATAGTCTAAAGGCGTCAAATCGCATGATCTTGGTGGCCAACTTACCGGTCCATTCCTTGAGATGAATTGTTCTCCGAAGTTTTCCCTCAAAATGGCCATAGAATCGCGAGCTGTGTGGCATGTAGCGCCATCTTGTTGAAACCACATGTCAACCAAGTTCAGTTCTTCCATTTTTGGCAACAAAAAGTTTGTTAGCATTGAACGATAGCGATCGCCATTCACCGTAACGTTGCGTCCAACAGCATCTTTGAAAAAATACGGTCCAATGATTCCACCAGCGTACAAACCACACCAAACAGTGCATTTTTCGGGATGCATGGACAGTTCTTGAACGGCTTCTGGTTGCTCTTCACTCCAAATGCGGCAATTTTGCTTATTAACGTAGCCATTCAACCAGAAATGAGCCTCATCGCTGAACAAAATTTGTCGATAAAAAAGCGCGAAACACATTTCGAACCGAACACTGATTTTGGTAATAAAATTCAATGATTTGCAAGCGTTGCTCGTTAGTAAGTCTATTCATGATGAAATGTCAAAGCATACTGAGCATCTTTCTCTTTGACACCATGTCTGAAATCCCGCGTGATCTGTCAAATACTAATGCATGAAAATCCTAACCTCAAAAAAATCACCCATTATAAGTATTAGTATAGTTATATTGGTTTTCGGAAGGAATTTTCGGTATAATATTATTTGAAAAGGATATGAGTCGTTTTTCAATTGAAAATAGTTTTCTATATACATACATATATATGTGCTTTTTTATTTGTGGTCAAAGAAAGAGTTTTTGGTTACCAGATGCCACATGCATAAGTTCTTTTGATTTACGGGTTAGTGATTTTGATGATTTTCATTCGTTGATTTTTGGTTTAAAAAAGGGTTCTATTTTATAAGAAGTCGACTTTTTTATTTAAGTTATTACATGTTTGTATGTTTTGAATACACATATGTATATATCTAAAGCATCTTTCCTTGTAATATTATAAACAAATCAATTAAGTGTGAGATATCATCAACATATTTTATATTCCTTGTAATTTTGAAGGGCCTATGCCATTTTGTATGATATTCAGCACGCATACGAAATGTCCAAATTTCTATGACATAAGCGCATAAATCATACTGAATTTAACTGACGACATGAGTTGTGTTGGCTTTAAAAGTTGCTGTGGTTTCTGACTTATTTCGGAAAATAAGTTAAATTACACGATTTCACCAAGACCAAGTCTAAATGTCACTGGTGCAGAATTTTTGTCGTGAAAATCAGTATGGTATGAGATTAAAGTGGCAACATTGTCAGAAATAGGGATGGATGAGGACCTATAATTGGAATGCCGAATCGGAACTGCTTTTTTGAGAAGCACATTTCATGGCAGGAATAACTCGTGAAGAATTTGTCAAATTTTCGGGCTGTTTACCGGAGAAAATAATTTTTAGGTGGCACAGGCAAGGGTTGAGCGAAGACCTCTGGCATGAAAGTCCTACACAATGCACATAACTTTAATGATCGGGCCGCTATCAATATTCTAAAATTTGGAAATCCTTAGTGGAACGCTTTTTGGAATGTTCAGAGATTATTTTCACTGCATTTCTTATTTAGTTCTCAAACCCCTGCATACAGGGTTCAATTCGTACTCCTTTCACCTTTCGGTTAAACTTCCGAAAATCTTTACACTTCTGAAACTATTTCAATACAAAAATAAGAGTTAAGGTGGCTTTCTAAGTCTCTGATGTCTCTTATATTTTTTCAGATTTGTTTTCTCGACATTTCAATATTGTGAAAATTGCATTTAAAAAATGTCCTCTATTATCGACAATCAAATAAGTGTGTGTCTTATGGAAGCAAGCAAATGATTCATGATTTTATTTCGATTTCTGAATAAAAACTGCGGGTTTTCAGTTTCAAGAAATTTCCCTTTAATTCCATCTCTCGAGTATTACAACTTTGGCATTTTACTTTACAATACCTTCTCTATGCACTTCGAAATAGTTAAGAATGATACAAAAACAGAAAATTTCCCTCTTTAATTTTGAAAATAAAAAAGTATAGAAAATCCTTTAGATGTACAGTGAAGAGTCGATACATTTTTTGAAGTGCATTCAATCAATATACCTTTTTTCCCTATGGAAAGTAACAACTTGGTGTATATATGTACCTAAGATACTTGGACTTTCTATAGATAGGACTAGGAAAATATTTAAAAAAAAAGAGTTCCTGTGATGCACATTGCACATCCTGATCCTTATACTATACACCTCCTGTGAATTGAAAAATAAGAGTCAGAAAAAATGCGTCCAATCATGAAAAGAATACCATTTTGGTAAAATGACCTGGCCTGGCTATAGATTGTTGGGCGTAGGTTGGAATACTCATAGTTGGTACCTATTCCTTTTATACATATATACATAATGCTGATAATAGAACGAGGACCTTCCTATATTTTTTTGCAAAAGCTTTTTTTTACGTTGTGTTCCTGATGTATAAGGTGGTTAGAGCTATGGTAGGTTAGGTATACTGCACGGATTCTCAAGAAGACAAGAACTCAATTTGATATATTTCCTGTATAAGATAGAGGTATATAATACAAGCGAAAGAAAGAGAGTGTTGTATGGAGTATAGAGATGACCAGGAAAAATTCCAGAGAAAACAACGTCCTGTCGAAGTGAAATCGATATGCAAGATTGGATTTAATGGAGGAGAAAATAGATTCGAGCGTTGTTGAAACAGATACCAGTCATAGAAGATTTGTGTTGTTTTTATTTTTTTTTTCGTCTTCCATCTTTTTTTGTCCAGTGAAATTGAAGACTTTCAGCGCAAAAGGTGAATAAATGATTTTTCTAGAATTTTCTTTGTTATTTTCTTGCAGAAAAGAATGGTTTTTCTATTTTAATGCATTTTTAAAAATTTTTAAGGAAAAGGATGGGAAAATGTGTTAGAAGGAAAAATAATAACACAAAAAATTGTAAGGAAAAAGAAAAGATTTTGTTAAAGTTTCTTCCTTTATTATTATTCACGTTTGTTTATTTTAATAGTTTTATTTTTTGTTATCCTTGAAAAACAATGCAGGTTAGTTTTAAAATTTCTTAGTTTTTTTAATTAGCAAAAGTCATCGCATAGCTGCAGTCGATTTGTGAAAATCTTAATACATGTTAAGATTCGTCTAATACATGTTTGGTCTAAATTTTGTCAAGAAAAAATTATTAGAAAAAAAGTTACTGAAATTTTTCTAAAATTTGAGGGTTTTGATGTTATATTTAAATAAAAGTTTTTTTTAGTAAAATCTTAACTTTTTATTTTGAATAAAATATTATTATTAACTATGTATATTATAAAATTAAATAAATCTAATATATAAAATATTCCTGTCACAGTGTTAGTTGCCATACTCCTCCGAAACGGCTGAACCAATTTCAATGAAATTTTGCATATATGTATGTACATTCGGTAGATCTGAGAATAGGTTTTTATCTGTTTTTTATATTCCTAAGTGCTATGGTTTAATTGCATCAACATCGTATACGGTGCAACGATCTTACGATAGTATTCAGTGACGCTATGTACAATGAAGCATTGATTGCTATTGAGGATCTTTGCATTATCAGTGCCAACCACTCAGTCAATTCGGTATGAATTCACCGAAATGCATCTGTTTTAATAGACACTGAATTGAATCGTGAACTACAATACAAAATTGTAGAAATGGCAGCGATTGTTGCTCGCAATGTCCCACTAATGAATGAAGAACAAAGAACCATTTTGACCACATCATGCTCGCAGTTTCCGCAGGATAAGGTGGATTATTTGGATGCACCAGGTGGAACTGGCAAAACATTCCTTATTTCGCTAATTCTTGCTAAAATACGATCAAATAATGGTATCGCATTAACAGTTGCGGCAACTTTAGTGGATGGATGCAAAACAGCTCATTCGGTATTTAAATTGCCGCTAAATATTCGAAATAACCCAGACCCGGTGTGCAATATAAAAGAACAATCATCCATGACCACAGTGCTGAAAAAGAGTAAAATTATCATCTGGTATGAATGCACTTCGGCACACAAATATTCGCTTGAGGCGTTGAACAGAACATTAAAAAAGATATACAGAACAGCGACACACTATTTGTCGGCACTCTTTTACTCCTTTCAGGTGATTTCAGACAAACACTTCCCGTTAATCCGCAATCCACGTACGCTGATGAGATCAACGAGTGCTTAAAATCATCGCCACTGTGGATGGCGTAATGTTGAAAGAGTACAACTGAAAGTAAATATGCGTGTTCAAATGCTTTAAGATCCATCCGCTGAAACATTCTCAAAACAACTGTTAGATATAGGACACGGAAAAGTTACTTTAGATGAAACTGGATGCATAAAATTACCGGTCGATTTCTGCACGTTTATTTTATATTGACCGGATATTTCCCGATGTACACAGACAATATACAAATCATGAGTGGCTGGCAGAGAGAGCAATTTTAGCAGCAAAACAAATGGATGTCAACGAATTAAATCTCAAGATAAAACATTTGTTAACAGGAGACTTAGTTTCATACAAATCTATTGATAAAGTTCTTGATGCTACCGAAGCTGTAAATTATCCAACTGAGTTTTTAAACTCATTATATTTACCAGGTATGCCACCGCATAATTTACAATTGGATCTCCGGTAATTTTGCTTTGTAATTTGAACTCACCACGGTTGGCAAATGTTATCGAAGCCATAATTCTTAATGGCAAATTCCGAGGTGAAAATATATTATTACCGCGAATCCCTATTATACCCACAGATGTGCCAATTCAATTCAAACGCCTTTAATTTCCAATTAGATTGGCATTTGCAATTACTATCTATCAATAAGTCTCAAGGCGAAACGATGTCTGTATGCGGCTTAGATTTGAGCACTTCATGTTTTTTACACGGACAATTATAAGTGGCGTGCTCTCGAGTGAGCAAACCATCCAGTTTGCTTGTATTGGGGAAAGATGGGATCACAAAACATATTACACACTCTGTTGCATTAAGGGAATGATATTGTTTTTTGTAGTATTGTCATAATTAGCGATTAGTATATAATTTCAAAGAATTAATTTTAACAAAGTAAAAAAATTTGTTGGGTGATTTGTTATTTTAATATTTTGTCACCGTTTACAGTGCTCTATACCTCTCCCACTTATATACCACATAATTACACACTTACAATAAGTTATTTGTTTCTAGCAAAATATTCTCTAGAAATTATTTATATGACGAAGCAACGTTTGTCGGGTCAGCTAGTAAATAGATAAAAACATAAAAAAATAAATAAAAAACAATTATGAAGTAGTATTTTTTTTCTTTTTTGCCTGTGGCCTTAAACCTGTTATTATTGGATCTGAGGATATGAGTATATTATGCATCACATCTTCATTCGTCGCAATTCGGCTGCATTTTCTCGAATGAAACCTGCGGTAGGCTTTATAATCCTTATTTCGGCATTCTTGGGCTTCCTCGGAGAGCGATCCAACAGGAAATGCACAGCTTTTAATTTTTTCTTCTTATGTACGGTTGCTAATAACACCTTTTTTATTTTTACCTGCCCTACTTTTAGCGAAAAATAAAAAAAAAAAATAAACGACTATCCCTAATCCTTTTCTTTATATTAAACTCTATAATATAATTCAAAATATCATAAAACTATATTATTTTTCTTGTGTTGTTTTCAAGAAAATTGAGTTCAAAATTGAAAAATTTTCCAGGCAGAAATAAATGGTTTCGCAAAAACCGAAATTCTCAGACCTGGATCAATGTATTAATTTTGTTTTATTTTTAAAATAAAGCTTGACATTTTTCTTAAAATAATGGACTTAACCAGTTCATTCTGACAATTAATACTGAAGAAATCAAACTTTTTGGTAAACACCACCGTCAAAACGGAGTTTTTTGAAATCCGATTCAGTGAAACATTATTGATCATAACTTTCACATCTGCACGTATCTGCAGCTGATTTTGTTCTGTGCTTTAACATGAATGTATGGAGCATATGCTGGCATACTTACTTTCTTGGTTTCTTTGGGCGCCAAAATCTATCCGCGCCAATTGAAAAACCCTTTAGTGTTGGATACTACTAATCCTGGTGTGCCTCAAGGCTCTGTTCTATCTAAATTTTTATTAATGATCCTTTGTCTGCAACTTCTAATCCAATACATTGTTTTGCTGACGATAGTAATCTTAGGTTTTCATATTCGTTTTTAGACTCAAATCCCGCTTTTTCGGATTTGGAATTTAATGCTTCGAAAACTTAATGCTATCTTGTATCGTTAAAGCCAGAAATACCCCTCTTTGCCATTAACCGTGGATGGCACTTGCGCTTGCATCAAAAAGACTGACAATCTCGATATTGTCGGTATGTGTATCACCAACCACCTCTTGTGGAACGAGCACAAACCAATGTCGCAATGTTACAAGTTGTTTGGGTTTCCTAAGGCGATGCAAGAAATGTTTCTCCCCTTCTGATCTGGCTGTTATTTCTTAAGACAAGAAAATAAAATCCCATCAAAAAAATTCGCTATTAGTTTAACGCCAACGCTTTCTGACTCCTGATCAAAACAGTGTCTTATAAGACGAGGTATTGGCAGTGACCAACGCTGCAAAACAGGCCTCAATGATCACGTTATCACGAGCTGATATCACCATTTTCATTGAAGCAGCAATAAAATCGATTTCTGCCACAGTAATCAAATCGAAGCTTGTAAATTACTTGCGCAAAGAATTAACGGTTCCCAGCTCTAAGCATAACATTAGACTCTGCTGAGTACCAAGTTCCAGTGATGTGTCTAGAAACGAGGGAGCTGATGAACTGGCGACGACAGGTACAACTCTATACCAATCTCATATAGACTCACGCATAGACACCTCATCTGGTGTACTTAAACAGATCATTGACAACAAGATACTTCAAAAAACCAATGCAAGACGGGAAAACCCCGAAACATGTGCTCAACCAACCTGTTGGGTTACCATAAAGTGCAAAGGCTGCAATGAACACGAAGAGCACGAAGATACATCCCACTTCTTATGTCAATGCCCAGCACTAGAAACAAACTCTTAGGCAGACACTTCTTCAATAATCTTGAAGAACTGGCAGGCATTTCAGGAAACCGGTTATTGGGCTTTATAAAAGCCTCTGAATGGCTGAACATATTTTATGTGCAGGGAAGTTTAATACTTCGGGGTATCACAATGAATTTACATGGTTCTACGTGTGGCTATAACGTCATTAACCGCCAGACCATTTACCTTACCTTACCTTACCCAACGTCCCGAATATCTGGAAAAAAATAACTTTAATTATTGATAACATATACCTACTCTGTGAAGTTCCTGAAGTGGTATTTTGGCTTTTCGCTAAACTAAACTAAATTATTTTAAAGGTCATAAGTGGGAAGTTATTAGTGAGGGTGGTATTTCTCAGTCTTACCAATAAGTACACACTCTAAACTTTCGATACTTAAATCTAAAGTAAAACAAACAAACTATTTACATCAATCAGGATTTTTTTGGAATTCCATTAAGCTTGCTCCTGTACAAAAATATGTTTTGGTATTTCTTATTCAAAATTTTGTTCAATACCTTATATTCTTCACGAGGTTATGAGTAAGAGCATTGTTCAAAATCCTTGGTCTTCTCCATTTCAGTTCTTCGAATCTATAACGTTGTGTATTTATTTGTTTTCGTTTTCGTTGGAGAAGTAATTTTAAGCTTGGAAATCCTTAACAAAAACATTCAATGTATTTCCATATGACTTTTAATAGAAAGATAGGTACTACTTACCTATGCTTAATATTCAAGCGTAAATAATGAAACAACATAAATCTTCCTAAAATACAAAATAAAACCTTTTACTCTGACGCCTTAATACTGAAAGATAAAACTAACGAAGCTGTCAATTAAATTAAACATCTTTTCTGTCTCTTTGTTGTTGTTAAAAAAAAGCAAAAAAATGCCTCTTTTCATTCATTCCACTCAAGATTTTGTTCCTCGAATTTATTTAATCAGAACATCAGATACATCACTAAAGTTCTGGTAGGTAGGTAGCTATAGGTCCTAGGTATGGGAACATATTAAGCTTTAAAACGAACTTCTCACAGGAAAAACTCGCAACATAAATCACAGCATAGCCCATATGTCTGACATCTAACGTACTCTCTCTTTTGTACGGTCTTATGGTCTCTACACTTCTACATTGTATAAACTGAAATTGAAGCATTAAACCATATCTTATTCATGTTGAGGTTGTTCCCTGTTTTCTGTTCCCTGTTTTTGTATTGTTCCTTTTTTATTTTGCTTTTCAATTTTTCTGGGTTATCCTTATGTGGTTTAGCAAAAAAGATTGAATTTTTGCTCATCGTACTCGTACCCGCTCGTTGCTTGCTGACATGATGACGACGGCAACCAGCAACCAGGAACCGGCAACGAACGACGTAGACGGGTTGGCCTAGGATTTAGCTGAAAGGGAGAGGGTGCAAAGGGGATACAACTGAGAGGTGATGGAGAAAACATGGAAGCTGCCTTTGAAATAGATCCAATGAAATACAAAATATTTGCATGCGAAAAGGATTTAAAGTTATATCCGTTTTTTTTCTACATTTACAGTAAGAACTCTCTTACCATTGGCAAATTCGCTTAAGCCCTACGAATTTTTTGTTTTGATTTTTATGCTTCAGTTAAGAAATTGTTTAGAAATTGCTTAAAAAGTGCAGAATTGTATCTTACGATCAAAATTTAAAACGGTATGATTAAGCACAACTTAAGCACTATTCCTTAAAACATGTTAACATCAGTATTTTAGTATTTTCCTTTGATTCGACATAAATTCTTTCAAAATTTGCATTAAATTCCTTAGGTATTTATAGATGTTAAATCTGCTTGCCTTCTTTTTCACTAATTTAAAGTGCAGTGCATACATACATTTTTAAAGTACGTTCTAATGTGTATCTTGAGGCTTTCTTCTAAGCTCAATGAAACCAGTTTGAGTCCCTTACGAAACGTAAGAGACTAATTATGTTAATATGATTGAGACCGTTTAGATCGTTATAGAAGGGTTCTCCGAGCTAATTCTTGCGTTTTGAAGTAGAGCAGGGCATGTACAGACGAGGTGAAGAACTGTTTTCTCCTCTTCCTTATCCATACAGCATCTGCAAAAGTCATTTGGGAATACGCCTAGCCGCGTAGCAAGGTTTTCTATTAGACAGTGCCTGGTTATCGAGCATATATGCCATCTGCTTAGAGTTAGAAATATCAAGCACCTTGAGCGCTATAAATCTAGTGTAGGCCAGGTGTTTTTTGTGACCTGATGTTATTCCACCTGATGTTGGTCTTGTTCATAGTGTCTTGGATTAGCAATAGTTTACATGTAGCGATTGGTATGCTAGCATTAGCCAAACGTGGTGTTGACACCCAGTCCACACCGATCAGCCCAAAGTATTAACTTATCTAAGGCATTTTGGTAGCGTTCTCTAAGGGTGTTAAAATGCATTCCTGACACCGCTATAGCAACGTCATCCCATAGACAATCACTCTGAATTAGGATTTCATTTACCACCAGATTTCAGAGGGAGGGGATAGAACACCACCTTGAGGTGTCCCTCTTCCATCGAATCTTCTAGCAGAAGAGTTACCTAGTTTTGAGTTTATTAGTCTACTAGTCAGCTTTTAATGAATTAACTCCCCAAGCGAACCCTCTACGTTCAGAGATGTACCTCAGACATGATTGCAGATGTGTTCACGTTGTTAAAAGCATCTTCGATGTCAAGGAAAGCAACCATAGTGAACTATAATGGTGGGAGTATTCGATGGTCCGTACTAATGTGTGTTACGCCGTTTCCACTGATTTTCTGACAGGTATAAACAACTGTTAAAATTGTCTCAAGGCAATGGCATGCTGTTTGATGTCTGAATTGCTAAAAATGCAGGAAAGTAGAAAGACCTATGATTTGTACAACTGGTGATACATACTTTGTCCAATAATCATGAAATAGAGTTAATTTACAAAGTTTCTAAGTGCATAACAAGAAATGGTAAGTTTTATTAAATAAAATGCAAAGGTGTTTGAAGAAAGAAGACACAAAATCCAAAGTCTTCCTTCCACCATGTTTTCAAAAAAAAAAAATAGTTCTCTTATATTCCTAGACTACTTAAAAAATTAGAGTTACCTTTGAGAATTGAAGTAAAAGTAAAAGTTCATGCTTATAAATCTTAAAAAATACCAAGAAATTTTACTTTGTACTTAACCATTAAGCACTCGGAGATGAGGATTCGTACTGTATTTGTATATGTATGCGAAGGTTATTTCCTCATTTTTTCTTCTCCTAAGTCGTTCATGATTTTAGTTCTTTTTGTTAATCTTTCTTTTTTGAAAATATTTCCTTTTTTCAGATCCACCGGATATACAAGTGGAAAAATCATGGATACATTCCGGAGAAGGATACGAAGCGAAACTAGTGTGCATTGTGTTTGCGGATCCAGTTGCAACGGTATGTTAGATATTATGTTGAGATTCTTTCTATTTTATTTTCTTATTTGAATAAAAAATCAACGATAGATGTACAATCTTTCTTTTTTTTATTTTATTTTCTTATCATTCTCGTTTTATTAATAATTATATTTTGAATATTTGTGTATATTCCACCATAACTATGTTCTTCTGCAGAAAGCTATTTGTGCAATCTACATTATAACTGTTTTTTGGTTATCCTTTTTCAACTGGATTTTTGTAGCTATATAAAATAAAGTGTATAGGAAACTTTAGACGATGTTTGCGCTTACCAATGTAGCCTTTATCAAGGAGATAATTCAATGTTTGTGTCGGGCACTTCACACTTTCTATTTAGAAGAAGAAAATATACTGTTAACAGGAATAAAATAAAGAGAAAAAAAAGGATATCCTTTAATCTGGATCAAAAAATGCAACTTGGGATGAATTTGAGGTGATTCTTTTTATGTTTGCAATGATGATGATTGGGGCAGTCTGGCATAGGGAGAAGAGATGTCCAAAATTTGAAGGTAAAAACGTTTGAGAAATTCAACATATAGTAAAATAAAAACAGTAATCGAAACCCTCGTTATATATCGAATACAGGATTAGTTTTTTCAATCCTTACAATGGGAGAAATATGTATATGTATAGAAAGTGGAATATGGAAAAAAGGATGATACACCAAACAAATTTTTCTTTTGAAAGTTCGTACATGGCGGCCCAAATTTTCCCATTAAAGCCAAAGCATAATTTTGTTTTTGTTGTTATTTGAAATAAAGTTTTGTACTTTCTTGTACAAATAAACTAAATAAAATAAACGGCCTAGTCACTGATAAAGCTTCGGTTCCCATCGATCACCGAAATCAAGCATCAGTGAGCGTGGTTAGTAGAAAGATGGGGGACCGTCTCGAAACCTACCGCGTGCTGTTGTCATGTGTTCTTTCTGTATGTTGTTCTTTCTCCTCTGTCCTTCTGTCTTGTACTAATGTCTTGTGTTGTTATCACCTTATATAGTCTAGTCGCTCAAGGTGCTGTGTTCTCTACTCTGTACATTTATGTGCTGAGTAGTGTGAAATGTAATGTAATAAAATAAAAAAGAACACGATAATGAAAAAGATTTGAAGGTACATACGAGTGTCTATAATAGTACCTACATTTTACAAATGTTACCTTTGCGGAAATCTTCAATTCTTACTCAAATGGTAAGTTATTCGAATCTATCATCTTCAGAAATGACAGGTGAAATGTATTATTAACTTGCTCAGATTGGAAAATGTGAAATAAAAGGTGAATTTATACAATGTATTTAAATATTTTTTTTTTTTAAATAATGATCATTTAAAGAAAAGCGTCAGTCAATCAAAAAGCAAAAGTATAGGTACCTACTTTCAAAAATTAAGATTTGTGAATAAAAACAAAACGGAAAAATAGGTAGAGAGAGGGTCGACCACACTGAAAACTTTTCATTGATACCATCAAAAACATAAAACTGTCATTTAACAAACTTCGAAAAGTATGAATTCAATATTTGAAGTTAAAGCTGTTTTCGAGATATGCTGTACATTAAACCAATTATTTCTTATATTTATAGTAGGATTTAATTTGTTTTTGACAAAAATTGGTTTTTGAAAGAATTCTACAAAATTCTAGAAACAAGGTTTATCAAAATAATTGAAAATAAATTTTTAGTTTAAGTTTGTTTGGGATTTTTACATTTTTGTAAAAAAAAACTATCAATTGGATTTTTCTGATTCTGATTCTTGCCTTCGTTGTACGAATAATTTTGGACTAAATATGATTTTTTCTTTAAAAAATATTCTTAGTGACAAATATAATAATAAAGATTGATTTTTTAGGAGACATCGGAAATAAAAAAAAGATATTATATAATTTAAAGCTTACAGATAAACAATTTTGACATACTCTTGGTAACAATTTTTACGGTATCTCAAGAATAGGTGATTCAATTTTTGCTACCCGTGCGTCAATCGGGACTTGGCGCTATAGACATAATCCTTAACATAGCTCCACAAAAAAAAGTCTAGAGGCGTTAAATAGCAGGATATAGGCGGCCAATTGACCGGCCCCAAGCTAAATATTAACTTTTTCTGAATGCATTGGTATCTCTTGCAATTTAACTGACTGCCCTTCACTCCAAATATGTCAGTTTTGCTTTTTCACTTACCCATTTGACCGACAATAAGCTTCATCGGTGAACACAATTTTTCGATAAAAATGCGTGCTATAAACTTTTTTTAACAGAGCACGCACTTTGATAATAGAATTCGATAATTTGCAAGATTTTTAACAGTGACACAAAGCACAAAACGTACATAAGCTGTCAAAACCAGTTTTGCCAAAAAGAAAATAGCCAAAAATTCAACCTTTAAAACAATAATTTAGAGTTAATATCGACATTTTGTTTTGAAACATTTGGACCTAAGACATCTTTTTTCTAAATGTATGTAATTAAAAACTCACCCACTGAATCTTTTCTATTTTGTGTATCTTGATGTTTTTTATCGGTAAAACAGACAGTTCGTACATGCACACATCTCCCTAAAAGCAATGGGCTTAGGGCTTATTATAATAAACTGTATATCTATTGTGGTGCGATAACTTAGCTTCCAACTCCTTTTTTTATAGGTTTTTGAAAAAAAAACGAGTATTTTGTGCAACGCAGTGAGCTGCTACTTGTAGGACCGTAGTGTTGATTCGAATCTGATCGACGAAAAACCATGTCCCAACAAGAAAGTTATTTGAGTCCAATATAAGCCATCCGACTTAATAATGAGAGTTCAACTTATTAACATAAGGATACTCATACAGGAACCGGATGTACCGCAAGTATCAAGTAGATGGTTGGATTCTTTCAATTTTTACGACTCCAAGTCTATTGCCCAATCCTTGCGGCAATTTTTCGCAGCTGTTTATATCTGGTCAATATTCCCTCAGAAATTGTACGTGAAGAAAAATGAAAGATGTTTATACCCAAAGCAAGAAAATGCTCGCAAGTCCACTTTAAGGTTGATCTACGACCTAGAAGTCTATCATCATTTCTTCTTAAGACCCAAGAAAGATTGTTTGATATCCATCTAAGGGCAAGTATAGATACAAGATATTCTGCCTCTTTCTCAACTACTGTAAAGGCAAATCGATGGAAACGGCATTACACACATTAGTACGCACCATCCAATACTCCCTCCATCATAGAAAGTTCACTATGGTTGCTTTCCTTGAAATCGAAGACGCTTTTAACAATGTGGCCACATCTGCAATCACAATTGCACTAAAATCTCTGAAATTACAGGGTCCGCTTTGGGAGTTAATTCATTTAATGATGATTAGCAGAATAATCAACTCAAAATTCTTCTTCTGCTAGAGGATTCGTTAGCAGATGGACACCGCAAGGTGGTGTTCTATACCCTTTCGTCTGGAACTTGGTGGTAAATGAAATCTTAACTGGTCAAGATGCAGATTGTTTTAGAGTGATTGCCTATGTGGATGACGTTGCTATGGGGATTTCAGGAAATCATCTTAACACCCTAAAAGAACTCTTACAAATACCTCAGGCAAACAAATACTTTGAGCAGATCGATGTGGACTGCGTGGCAACCCACTCAAAACCGAGTTATGGTCCTATTTTCAAGGAAATACGAAATTCCATAATATTAACACTCGCTATATTGAAGGTCTCAAATTAAAGTATCTGGGTCTTATGTTAGACAAAAAAAAAAACTAAGTTGGAAACTTAATGTACAAAAAACAGTCAAATAACTCTCTTTTATTGAGCTCTTTTATTTACAACTAGGAACTAAGCATTGGTTATACACATCGGTAATCAGACCGATTTTAATGTACAGTGTGGCAGTATGGTGGATTGCTTTAGAAAAAGCTATGAACCACTACAAACTAAAAAAAATTCAAATGTTCAGCTTGCCTATGTTTAAGTGGATCGCTTCGCACGACCCCATCTGCTGCACTGGATACCCTACTCTACCCAACACTTCTTGATATACTTAGCAAACAAGGAGCTGCAAGCTCTGCTATTCGCCTCAAAGCTTCGTAGTAATGGATTAACAACAACATTGGCCACTCTGTAATTCTTAAGTATTAAGAATCAATTCCGAAGCACAAATATACTACATCATCCCCCCACTGCAATTCGACAGAAACTTCCAGATTTCTATACCTTCCAGATCTTTCTGGGAGGATAATACTTTCTTGGAAGACGAGTCAATCCACTTTTAGACAGATGGGTCAAATAACAATTGAATGGGTTGGTGGAGGTGTGTAATTCTCTCATTCCGCTTTCCCAATCATTGTAGAGTGTTTCAGTCGGAACTTTTGGCGATAAAAGTGTTGTCCCAGCTTAAAGAAAATGTGATATCAACATCTGAAATCCGTATTTTCTCAGATAGTCAGGCCGCTATTAAATCTCTCTGTCTCTATAAACTCTATAACAGTCCATAACTGTCACAACAGTTTTATATTCACCCTTGCTAGGTGCCGGGCCATAGAGACAATCCAGGAAATTGTAAGGCAGATGAACTACCACGTTTGGATATAATGCTGGCATACCAAACGCTACATGTAACTGAGAAGAAGAAGTTATATGAAGAAGACAAACCCCAGATGGAGTAACACCACCACGTGTCAGGTCACGAAAAACATCTGGCCTACACTAGATATAAAGCACTCAAGGTGTTTTCTATATCTAAGCAGACAATAACCGGGCACTGTCTAATACAGGAAAGCACGCCACACGGCTAGGTGTATTATAAACTGACTTTTGGTGAAGCTGTATGGATGAGGAAGAGGAGAAAACAGTTCTTAAACTCCTCTGAATATGCCCTGTTCTAGCTCAAAAACTCAAGATTTACCTAGGAGAATTCTTCTTTAACGATCTTAACACGATCTCAATAATATTACCATAATCAGTGTCTCACATTTCGTAAGGGCCTCAAATTAGTTTCATTGGGCTTAGAAAAAGCCTCAAGATTTATGTGGTATCATAATGGGCCATTAAACTGGCCTGAGTGTGATAACTTTAACCTAACCTTACCTAAAGTCTATGTTTTGATGAATATTTTAAACTCCTTAAACTATTTTTTTAGTTAACACCTTGATAAAAAATTCTAACTTTACCATCGTTCTTTGTCTTTGAACAGTACATTCAATTAAGGACCATTGAGCTTGTTCGTTCTTAATCTTTTTTTTTTTGTCACCAGCAGACTTCTTCGTAAAGCTCCGTGAACGTTAATAAGACTTTTGTTCATTAGATTAAAGAAAGGTATTCTTTAGCACTGAAGTCGAGAATGTTTAAGTGATCGCCGACCAGGAAATCTTATAGTTCACCTAAAGTAAAAAAGGACATTTTGCAGTTTTCTTTGATTAGTTTTTCAAGAACAGATGCAATAGTAGGACCATGAATTCTATATTTATAAACAAAACATATTTACTTATGTTACCTTTAAGTTTAAGGTGGTCTAATCTTTTTATTTGCAAACTCCAAATGAACATCTATTAATCTACTGGACTTTTATTATAAAACCCATAATTTTATCAAAAAATGACAGAATAAAAAAATAATACAAACAAAATATAAAAAAGAAAATGAAATACATACATATGTATCTAGATATAACGATAAAGATTTTTCCGATTAAGTCACAGGTCCTCCTTCAGTTAAGATTTTTTTTCTTTTTTTATATCCTTTTTCTTGTGCGATTTTTATTACTCTCAGGCACTCTTCATCATTGCAATTATTAAACGGGGATTAAGGGACTCTCGTAATATATGTATGTACAACACATAGAAAGGAAAACAAAAACAATTTTCGCGCCGCCGTGCCTCTGAAGCTTATGCTGTTGCCTATTCTTTGAAGGAAAACAAATCTACAAACGAAGTCGAAGTGACAGTTTTATAGAACAAAAACAAAAAAAAACAAGGAAGACTTTTACAGGCAAGACCATTTTAGCACTTCATTCCATCGCAGGAGCAGAAGCAGGAGCCAGGGAGCGAGCAGCACGCTCAAGATTTTTTAGAAAAGAGATTTTTTTATGATTTTTTAACACTCTTCTTTCGTTCAGGCCATGGCCTAAAGTAAAGTAAAAGATACAATGGGGACTGATGATAATGTCCGGATGAGTGATACTCTTAACGTTATTGTGCTACATAAATATCAATGAAGATATATACCATCACTTCCTGTTCCTATTTATATACATATATACATATTTATATTTCAGTCATCAGGAGAGAAAAAATAGCATTGAGTAATAAATTGACTTTGGAATCGTTTGGTAATAAAATAAATTTTTGGCCGTGTGATGGCGGCGGGCAGCAGCGGTGGTAGAATTCTCCGGTCCATTGGGAAAAATGAGACTTTCTTTTTTGTTGGGTAAATAGGTTAATCAAATTGATTTTTTTCTGCTAGAATTTTACTTGACTGATGCTAGGTTAAAGGCTGTGACAATTTATTTCAAACAATCGATGCAATCTTATGGGTTGAGGGCTATTTATAAAAAGAAATCCTTTTTTCAGGTCCTTAATTATAAAAGGTTTGGGTATTTTTTCTGTTGTTTTTTTATTTATCCATAAAACTTTTAAATGAGTTTCTTTAGAATTGGTTATTATCTCTGGCTGGCATTAAAAAATATTGACTTCAGGTTATATTCGTCGTTACCTTTAACCTTCAAAAAAAGTAAGTAGGTACCTAAAGCTATATAGCCCACTATATAAGATGCGGTTTATCCTTAATTAAGATTTTATTTAAAGATTATAATCATTTGTTTTTTGTTCTTGCTCATTTTACAAAATTAAAGATTACTTATAAAATACTCGTTTTTTGGATTGTATCTTTACCTACTTTTTCCTTAAATAATTATTATCTTTAATAGAGTCATTACGAAAAATGGTTTGTATTTTGAAAAGAAAAGTTAAGCATTTTATAAAATATAAAAACCGAGTCATCTGGCAGTTATGGTCAACCGCACTTGAGCTTAATTGTTAGGTATATAAGTATAAAAGTACTTATTATTTTAGCTTTTATTCTCTCGTGATTAAGACAATAAACAAAACACCTTTAAATTTTAAGAGGGGTTCTCAAAGGTGTCAAAATTTTATTTTAGCAGACCATAATGAATGAGGTGTTGGGGTAGGTGAAAAAACAACAAACAGATGCATAACATCTTTGGGAGTAGACAAATTTAATTAAAGCCTTTAGGGTTTCTTTATTTTATTCGATACATTATAATGATAGCTTGATGAGAACGCATGCTTATATTCCACTAGCGGCCCGTCCCGGCTTCGCATGGGTAGGCATAAATAGGTAAACAGATAATGTAGCTTTCTAATGAAAAAAGAATTATTAAAATCGGTCCAGTACTTTTTGAGTTTATTCGTTAAATACGAAAATACAAATCTTTCCTCTTTATGATATTAGTGTAGATTAGTGTAGATGTAGATATTGTCGAACATTTTTTTGTCCTATCATTAATACTCTTCGCAGCGTATGCAATGAAAGACATTTTATGGCTAATTTTTTTACACCTTCGGTTGGTTTTAATAGGAATTTCTAAAGGTTTCTATAGTAATCTAGTACTAAATATAGCCTATGTTACTCCGTGATAATGTAGTTTTCTAATGAAAAAAAAATTATTAAAATCGGTCCGGTACTTTTTGAGTTTATTCGTTACATACAAAAATAGATATCTTTCCTCTTTATAATATTAGTATAGATAATATTAAAAGAAGCTTTGATAAGCATTTAACTTTTTAAAGAATATTTTTTAGTATTTTCTTAAGATTTTAGAAATTTGAATGTCAAGAAATTATAAAGTTATACCCATACCTAAAAGATACAAAGATAAGTAAATGGGCAGAGTTTCTTAATTGTGTCACATGAGTCATTTCTTAAGTACTTTTCGGATTATGACTTTGGCCAAAATATTAAAGGCTTAGTTTGGTAATTTTTGTCGAATGAAAGAAGGAACTTATTTTTTCATTATAAATTTTTATAAAACTTAAATTAAATTAAATATCAGTTATATACAGATTATTGGGTATACATCGAAAGTAAGATTAAAGCAGGTTCTTGCAGAATATCCAACTTCTGGAAACACATTTTGAAATTAACATTTTTCACAGATGGCATAATTCTATCTAAGAGACTATTATATACTTATACTTTTTTGTTCAATGAGTTTTTACAGGATTAAGTTGTGTTAGCCAAAAATCTGAAAAGGTGCTATGAGTCTCACCGATTTTGGTCTTCAAATTTTAATGAAAACATAGCTCATCAAGGGGAATTTATCGAAGGTCAATCATCTTCTAGTTTACCTAAGCATATAGCAGCAGTGAAGTGGAATGATATTTTTCGAGTCAAAATATACATCTGCAACAAAAAACAATATTTTTATTTTATTAATTAAAAATTATAAATTATAATTTAATTTTAAAAATGTACCCATTTAAATTGTCATTTATTTTCGGCTTTTTGCTGAAAAAATCTACTCTCTAGATAGAGAAAGAGCTCCTAAGAGGATCGTTTGGCAATACGAGAAAGCCAACTGGGACGGTCTCCATAATTATTTTAAAATCTTTAATTTGTCACTATGCTTCCTTGATAGTAACGTTGAAGCCAGTGCTGATAAAATCACTAGTGCGATTCTCTTGGGAATGAGAACTTTTATCCCGAACAGAGTTAAAAATAGCAGACCTATGGAAAACGAATGATTCGATGTGCTCTGGAAAGAGGTTATTATGGCCAAAGAAATAAGTTTCCATTGTTTTAAGGCCAACCCAACTAAGAAAAACCGGAAAAGGTTCAAGGAAGGTCTGCAACACATATTCAAGAGACAACATTTGAAATTAGATAAGAAATTAACTTTCGGATCGTTCAATACAAGTTGTATTGAAAGGGTTCAAGTCTGAAAACTACAAAATTAATGCTGCTGTGCCCCAGGGCTCTGTTCTATCTCCAACACTCTTTCTTATATTTATTAATGATCTCCTGTCAACAACTTCTAATCCAATGCATTGTTTTCCTGACGATAGTGCTCTTAGTTTCTCATATTCGTTTTCAGACGATCTTCTCTTCTTCGAATGTGGAACTTCAACGACAAAATATGATAGGCTCATTAAATTCTGACCTAAACAGCTACAGCATTGAGTGTTAGCAATAGCGGATCCGGAGGGGTTGTAGGGGTCATGAACCCCCCCCCCCCTGAGAGATAATTTGATTGCTTTTTCATAGGAATTCCCTTCAATTCAAAACTAATCGTATTGTATTAATGTATATGACCCCCATTATATTTTGAATCAACAACATTTGTATTTTACTTCCTTAAACTTTGCTGCTAAAAGAACTACTTTTAACTGAGGACTGGATCATAATATGAACATAATATGAATCGGAAATTCAGCCTATTCCAAAAATTCTGCAACTTTTGACCAACTGAAGATCCAGGGGGGGTCATATGAGCCATAAAACTTAAACAGTTAAGTTGTATAAATAAAGATTTCATCTATAGATTTATTAGTAATTTAACGACATTCACCAAAAAGTGGTTTGCTGTCAAAAACAACTAAAATTTTTGTTTTCACTCAATTTAGAATTTGAAAAAACTTTAGTAATGCTTTTAATTATTTTCATAAAAATTGTTTCTAAGAAAAAGAGCAAATATTCAGGTTCTCAAGAAGAAACCTTTAATAAGAGATCATCAATTTTATATTCGTAAGTTGCCTTTAAATTCCTTAAACTAGCCTTCATTTTTATTATTAAATTTTTTGGGTCACATAAATAGTGAACATTGAAGTGATTTTTACTGGCGACATATAAGAACTATATGGCAAGTTTTGCTTTAGTAAACAATTTTGAACTAGAGCTTTTAATTAAATATGACATTACGACGCTAGAGAAGTCGAAAAAAGTGGGTACCCCGATTCCGTCCGTCTGTCTGTCTTTCCTGGCTCCTATACAGTCCAAACAATTGTGTTAATTGAAACTAATGTTTTCAGCCGATTAGTGTAAGTCGTTTTTTTTTCATTTTATTAAAACGAAAAATAACAGCAGTCCCCACCCCATACAAATTTGTTGGTTAAAACATGTTGTTTTTCTAAAACTTTCTCTAAAAACATATTTTGGTATTGCTCCAGAAGGGTACCCCTCAAACCACCTTTATTTTGTTTTTAAGTTTTCTCAAGAACTATAAATGGACCGATTTCAATAATCTTCTCTTTCTGTGCAAGCCAAATGATCAAATTGATGATGATTTTTTATTATCAAACATTTTTTTTATTTAAAAAAAAAATGAATTTTGTTCACAAAACTCGATATCTCAGAAAGGGGTCAACATTTCGAGCCCTTCCCGCCAATTTATCGTAAGCGCCAAAATAAGTTTTATCGTAAACGACAAATCAAAAGCTTACTGCTGCTCTTTGAAACAACTTGTACCCATAGTCAGTATTGGAAAATATTAATAATGCTTAAGTTAAGACATGACAATAGCCTTCAAGGCTCTATGTGTTGCTAGGAAATTTTAATAATTAATAATTTTAATAATTAATCTTTTTATTAAAAATGTCGCTTACGATAAAATGGCGGGAAGGGCTCGATTTGTTGACGCAATTCAAATGTAAAATGTACATATATTTATAAGCTCTTTATTTAGTGCTTACCAAAAATATTTTTAAGACAAATTTTCAAATTCAAAATGATTTTCAAAAAAAAAATAAGTTAATCTAGATTTTTTGACAAATAAAATGGCATTTAAATTTTTGAGAAATATTTATTTTACAGGTACATTTTAAAATCTTAAAATATAGGAAATATTTTTAAACAGACTTTTTGGAAGAAATTTGCAAGTTCTAGCGAACCAGTCGTGCATTTTATTTATTTCAAAATTGGTTTTCTGTTGAATACAGAAGATCTCAAAAAATTAAATGAATCTACTTTTGAAGTGAATTTGCTTTGGATGCTCTAGAACTAATATTTAAACACGAATTTCAATAATATAAATGTCCCAAAAACAGCAAAAGTGACACTTTTGTTAAACTAATGGCTAATTGAAAAACATAATAAACGGGTCATATCTATTGATATACATACATACAAGCACACAAACGTTTCTTCCCAACTTATTTGTTTTAATTTAATTTTTTAGAGAAATTATGTACAAAGGCACCTATTTCCTCAAATTCAAGAACCCAACATTTTTCTCTCTAAAATTTTTAAGTTTTGCTGACTCCTTTAAGATCAAAATACGAGTAATCAGACTGATAGCGATAGTTAAAAGAGGCTGGGATGCGACCCACACTGATAACTTCCCATCCCGTCTGTCGATTTGTCTTGCTTAAAAGTTTGTCTATATTTATCAATTTTTACCAAATTTGCGTACTATTTTTTGTAGTTTTTATTTTTTTAAGAAAAAACGGACTGTTGGATTTTTATAAAAAATTACTGAATATCGAAAACAATATTTTCTGTGAAATAAAATAAGTTTGAAGGCAATATTTGTAATTTTTGAAAAGCTATTTGAGTCGAAAATAAATTTTTACAAGTTTTAGTATTGTTTTTTTTTTTTAGGTTATTATTTTTTGTAAAAAAAACTATCTATTCGATTTTTCTCAAAATTTTATAGAACTTTGAAAACAATATTTCTTAAAAGATAAAATTAGTTTGAAGCCAATGTCTCAAATTTTTGAAAAGATATTTACGTCGAAAAACAATTTTTACCAACTTTATAAATTTTTTTTAGGTTTTTATTTTTTGTAAGAAAACTGTCAATTCGATTTTTCTCAACATTTTTCAGAATATTGAAAACAATATTTGTTATACGATTAATTAAGTTTGAAGCCTTAATCTCAAGTTTTTGAAAAGATATTTGAGTCGAAATTCAATTTTTACCAACTTTGAGTAATGTTTTTTTTTTTTTGGTTTTTATTTTTTATAAAAAAACTGTCAATTAGATTTTTCTCAAAATTTTATCAGATGTCAAAAACATTATTCTTCGTTGCACAAAATTGTTTTGGAGTTGAAATCATATTTTAGTCGTAAAATTTTCGAGGTGACAAATTTTTTTTTCAGTTTTTTTGATTTATAAAAAAAACCGTTAATTGGATTTTTTTTCCAAAAATATACTTCTTTTGTATCACGTTACAATATATAACATAAAATTTAATTCAAGTCTCTAGCGTCATTGGTTCATGAGATATTTAGGGTTACCTAACCAAAATTTTCACCTTTTTGAGAGCCCTTTCTGCATCTTTCCGCCTTATTATCTGTATAACAAAAAGTCGATATCTCTTCTTATTCTTGAGCTATGGACGACGAAAAAAACGTCGCGAACGTACGGACGTACGGATGTACCGACATACGGACGTACGGACATACGGACGTACGAGCGTACGTGCACACGCACGCACAGACATCTTTCTAAAAATCTTTTATTTCGAATCTAGGGACCTTGAAACGTCGAGAAATGACAAAATTTTCAATTTGACAAATCGAACCTATTAGAATAACTTCCTATGGGAAGTTAATAATACACTCAGGAAAATTGAGTTCGAAATAACTTCGTCAAAAAAAGCCCGACATTTCTTCATATCAGATCCTCTCTCATTTTCTGGATTTTTGAATTTTTTTAGCGTTCAAGAAAAGTGTATTTTATTTTTGGAAAAAAAAGCTACGTTTTAAAACAATTTCTTACATTTCTGCGTGAAATGCAGCAAAAACCCTCTAAACTATTGTGATTTAGCTCTCAAATATGGCATATTTAGAACACTTTTTGAAGCTAGGAATGCTTTCATATGTAGGGAGTCATCCAAATTAAATAGTAAGACCATACCTTTCTGGACAACAGTGTTCTAAAATAATTTAATAACTAAAGTTGCCACTTTAGCAATTGAAATCTGTAAATGTAAGGTTAAGATACACATTATGTTATTTAAATTTTGTTAGCCTCCTTTACGAAACATTAAAGAACATTTGTAAGCGGTGAGGAAAAACTCATCTAAGTGTGTGATCCCCCCCCCTCTGATGAAAAGTCTGGATCCGCCCTTGAATGTTATTGCGTTGTACTGTCATGCCAGAGGTCTTGGTTTCGATCCCTGCCTATGCCATCTAGTTTTTTTCACAGGTACTGCCTCTTGCGAGGAGTTTTTAAATTCTCCAAGAGTAATTCCTGTCATGAAAAGTGCTTTCACAAATTAGCCGTTCGGATTCGGCTTAAAATGTAGGTCCTCTCAATCCCTGACAACAGTACTCGCACACAGGAATGGTTGAGAGTTATGTCACTAGGCCCTAGCTCTCAACGGAATATTTCGCCGAATAAAAACCGAATGGAATTTGATGTTTCGAAACCCCAACGAGGTCTTGTATTGTTAAAGCGAGATATACCCTCTTTGCCATTATCCATGGATGGCGCTTGCATCAATGAGAATGAACATCTCGATATTTTCGGTATGTGTGTCACCAACCACTTTTTGTATAACGATCACATACACGATGTCTCTAAAAATTCCGCTGTTATTTACAAGACTTATATACGTCCATAGCTTGAGTATAATGGTGCTCCTGCAACTTAATTAAGCCTCTTTGACAGCATTGAACGTAGAGCATTTAGATTGATTGGTGATGATATCATCATCGATTCATTTACGTCGCTCGAACATCGACGTAAAGTTTCTTGTCTCACCGTTTTTCCCCGTTATTTTAACAGTCAATGCTCAAGAGAAATAGCCACCTGCATTCCTCCCCTTAAAGAGTTCAACCGTAATACTCGCAGTTCTAGAAATGTTCATCAGTATACCCTCGAGCCCAACACCGGTCGTACTTTTAAATACAGTGATTGGTTCTATAGCCGTACTACGCGAAAGTGGAATGACTTACCACACTCAGTTTTTCCTAGTCATTGCAATATTCAGGAATTCAAAACCAATTTCATTGATATTTAACTGATTCATTTTTTGGAAAAAGAAAATCAGTCAGTATGGGTCTATACCTCTTCCCATTCACGGTAACGACAGCTCCTTCCTCATTTCAATAAAAATAAGGACCAATAATTTCTAAAGCATTAAAGCTAGACCCAAGAGTCAAGCTTAATGGATGCTATAGTGATTGGTTAATGGCTTGAGTATTGGCTTCGTTCCATATATGGAAGTCAGCTTCAACAGTACACAACCGTAAAATAGACTACTTCCTCTATAAAATTCGGAAAAATGTTATTTTTCAATATAATATGTACATATGTACATACATTTGCACACTTTGAAAGTGATGCTTATTCTGTTGTTAGACCATACATATTAAACTATCAAAACCTTACTGAACAGAAATGTCAGTTTATATTCTCAACTGTCAAACCATATACAACACAATCAAAAGTTGTAATGGAGCTTAAAAAACACACTTTATTATATTCAGTTATATCATGAATTGATTACTCAATAGCATTTGTTGTTTTGAAGGTTTATTTGAAAAACAAGAACTTTGTCATAAAATTTGAAATGATTTATCAATTGAGCTTTTAGTTTTTCAGCGATAATGACAATATAAAGATATAGATGTACGTCTTTCTTAATTTGTCCGCAGGCTTGACACTAGTTTTAACTTTTTTCCTAATTGCCCAAAACAATTTTTCATTTTAAAAATTTCAAACAAATCATACTAAAAACGTTTTAAATTTATATGAAACTTGCGGCCCGGCACGTGCTTCGCTACGTATAAGGCATAGTATTAAAAAAAATGATTATTAAGTTAATTTATTCAAACAAAAAAATATTTTAAATTGCTAGCTATTTAAAAGTCGAAATGACCCAAATGATATATTGTTTATATTATATTTATCAGCAAAGAGTAAAAACTAAAAAATAAAACTGAATTGGTGGGTCTATATGGGTTAGTCCTAAGGCAGTTGGATAAACAATACTTTTTGTTTTTCCATTTTGAGCATGAATAAATAAACAGTTGGGAGTACCGACTCTGGAACAGGAAACATAAAGTTGGCCATGTGAAAAACATGATTCCTCCAAATTGACACCGCAAACGTGAAGTGTTTGCCCTTGGGCCTTATTTATGGATATCGCAAATGATAAACGCACAGGATATTGTAATCTTTTGAATTCAAATGGCATATCAGTTGGGATCATAGGGATACGCGGTATCAAACACACTTCTCCTTTTGATTTATCAGTTAAGATTGTAGCTTCAATAAAATTTGGCAATAACTTTTATACTGATTAATATTTCGCAATAATATTATCAAAGAACCAATTTTCAGATTCAAGCAATGCGGTGGTATACCATCCGGTTCCCATGAATTTAAAAATTCAATTGGATAATTCATTGCCTCATCTTGATTTATAACACTGTCAATTGATTTATATGTGTGACCACACTTGGCAGTTTCGCTGGAATTTGAAAATTAATGGCATTGATATGAATGTTCTTCGGTGCTAAAATGGCGCGTTCTCTCAACAAATCATGATTTCTGTAATTCTGAAGAATATTCGGAAAAACACATTCAATCAACTCATCTATAGATTGCGCAATTGTACAAAAATTGTTCGGTAAAGTGATCAATCCGTTGGTACAGTCGATTGGTATTTTGCCATCACCAATTTCTAACAATTGTTTTAAAAACTAATGGGCAGTTGCATCATTATGTAGGAGAATACGCATATTAATGTTCAGTGTCAATTTTCATACATATTTCCAAAGAACTGATGACTTCAAACAGGCGTTTATTTCATCAGCAGGAGTTGATCGCGGAATGGCAGGCAATGTTTGACGAAAGTCCCCTGAACAGCAATATCAGAGCACCACCAAAAAGCTGTTGATTACCGAATAAATCTTGCATTGTTCGATTAATTGCTTCTATAGATTTTTTATTCGCCATTGTGCACTCATCCCATAAAATAATTGACGTTAATCGCAGAACTTTTGCCATAGCAGAATTTCTCGAAATATTGCAAGTTGGAGTTTCAATCACCTGTACATTCAATGGCAATTTTAATACAGAGTGTGCGGCCTGACCACCTTCTAATAATGTAGCAGCAATTCCCGAAGATGCAAGTGCCAATGCAATTTTCTGTTCCGATCGAATAGTCGCTAAAATCAATGATACAACGAAAGTTTTGCCTGTACCACCAGGTGCATCCAAGAAATATAATCCACCTGCATTATTGGAAGTGGCTTGCATGATTGTGTCATATACATGTTTTTGTTGAATATTCAATTTGGTGCTACTCGTATTACAATTTTCTGATTATCAGATGGCATACGATCAAGAGCAATTTCACAATTTTGAACAATTGAACTAATGCCTTATGCTGATGGAAAAACCTTTGTAGCTCATGAATAATTTCTCGTCTTGTATTTGAATTTTTAACTGTACAAAAAAACAAATAACATTTTTGATTCGAAGTGTACCAAAACCCATCACTGCCCGCCATAGTTTTTCCTTCTTTCTTTCTGGCTGTGACACGAGTGCGAGACGGACGTCTCAGATAAAATTAAGATTTTAAAATTAATTAATTAAATTCATCTGTAATCTGAGATCGTCTTAATAATGCCACTTGATTTGCATTACGCGTTCGCCAGCCTATGTTTGGTCGTCTTGTTCGTGGCATTTTACCTTCACTCAACAACTCAGCAATATTTTGGAAAATATAAACACAAAGCAATAACTCAACAATATTTTGGAAAATATAAACACAACAAAGCAATAATTTTCGCTGATAAAATGAAATGACATACATAAATGATGACTTTAAATTTGTTTGATAGAACTAACGTCACTTTTTTGTGTTCGATTGTTTTGCCAAAGGTTCAAATTGGCTTTTAAGTATTAGTACAAATTGTTTGTATATGGGAGTATGGAAAGATGTTGATTTTACACTTTTTCAAGATTTTTTTTTAAATTGTTCCTACGTACAAACCTTCTCTGGACTTCCACGAATAATTCAAGACCAAAATTAGCCAAATCGGTAAAGGCATTGTTGAGTTATAAAATTTAAAAAAATTTAAAAAAATTTAAATTTAATTTATCAGCAAAGCGTAAAAACTAAAAAATAAAAAAGAATTGGGTATTCTTTTTATGGTGGGTCTATATGGGTTAGTCTAAAACAGTTGGAAAAACAATAGTTTTTGTTTTTTTTTCAATTCATAACACTGTCAATTGATTTATGTGTCGTGACTACACCTGGCAGTTTCGCTTGAATTTGTAAATTAATGGCATTGATATGAATGTTCTTCGGTGCTAAAATGGCGCGTTCTCTCAACCAATCATGATTTCTGTAATTCTGAAGAATATTCGGAAAAACACATTCAACAGTACAAAAATTGTTCGGTAAAGTGATCAATCCGTTCGTACTGTCGATTGGTATTTTGCCATCACCAATTTCTAACAATTGTTTTGAAAACTCATGGGCAGTTGCATCATTATGTAGGTGAATACGCATATTAATGTTCAGTGTCAATTTTCGTACATATCTCCAAAGAACTGATGACTTCAAACAGGCGGCTTTTATTTCATCAGCAGGAGTTGATCGAGGAATGACAGGCAATGTTTGACGAAAGTCCCCTGAACAGCAATATCAGAGCACTACCAAAAAGCTATTGATTACCGAATAAATCTTGCATTGTTCGATTAAATGCTTCTATTGATTTTTTATTCGCCATTGTGCACTCATCCCATAAAATAATTGACGTTAATCGCAGAACTTTTGCCATAGCAAAATTTCTCGAAATATTGCAATTTGGAGTTTCAATCACCTGTACATTCAATGGCAATTTTAATACAGAGTGTGCGGTCCGACCACCTTCTAATAATGTAGCAGCAATTCCCGAAGATGCAAGTGCCAATGCAATTTTCTGTTCCGATCGAATAGTCGCTAAAATCAATGATACAACGAAAGTTTTGCCTGTACCACCAGGTGCATCCAAGAAATATAATCCACCTGCATTATTGGAAGTGGCTTGCATGATTGTGTCATATACATGTTTTTGTTGAATATTCAATTTGGTGCTACTCGTATTACAATTTTCTGATTATCAGATGGCATACGATCAAGAGCAATTTCACAATTTTGAACAATTGAACTAATGCCTTATGCTGATGGAAAAACCTTTGTAGCTCATGAATAATTTCTCGTCTTGTATTTGAATTTTTAACTGTACAAAAAAACAAATAACATTTTTGATTCGAAGTGTACCAAAACCCATCACTGCCCGCCATAGTTTTTCCTTCTTTCTTTCTGGCTGTGACACGAGTGCGAGACGGACGTCTCAGATAAAATTAAGATTTTAAAATTAATTAATTAAATTCATCTGTAATCTGAGATCGTCTTAATAATGCCACTTGATTTGCATTACGCGTTCGCCAGCCTATGTTTGGTCGTCTTGTTCGTGGCATTTTACCTTCACTCAACAACTCAGCAATATTTTGGAAAATATAAACACAAAGCAATAACTCAACAATATTTTGGAAAATATAAACACAACAAAGCAATAATTATCGCTGATAAAATGAAATGACATACATAAATGATGACTTTAAATTTGTTTGATAGAACTAACGTCACTTTTTTGTGTTCGATTGTTTTGCCAAAGGTTCAAATTGGCTTTTAAGTATTAGTACAAATTGTTTGTATATGGGAGTATGGAAAGATGTTGATTTTACACTTTTTCAAGATTTTTTTTTAAATTGTTCCTACGTACAAACCTTCTCTGGACTTCCACGAATAATTCAAGACCAAAATTAGCCAAATCGGTAAAGGCATTGTTGAGTTATAAAATTTAAAAAAATTTAAAAAAATTTAAATTTAATTTATCAGCAAAGCGTAAAAACTAAAAAATAAAAAAGAATTGGGTACTCTTTTTATGGTGGGTCTATATGGGTTAGTCTAAAACAGTTGGAAAAACAATAGTTTTTGTTTTTTTTTCAATTCATAACACTGTCAATTGATTTATGTGTCGTGACTACACCTGGCAGTTTCGCTTGAATTTGTAAATTAATGGCATTGATATGAATGTTCTTCGGTGCTAAAATGGCGCGTTCTCTCAACCAATCATGATTTCTGTAATTCTGAAGAATATTCGGAAAAACACATTCAACAGTACAAAAATTGTTCGGTAAAGTGATCAATCCGTTCGTACTGTCGATTGGTATTTTGCCATCACCAATTTCTAACAATTGTTTTGAAAACTCATGGGCAGTTGCATCATTATGTAGGTGAATACGCATATTAATGTTCAGTGTCAATTTTCGTACATATCTCCAAAGAACTGATGACTTCAAACAGGCGGCTTTTATTTCATCAGCAGGAGTTGATCGAGGAATGACAGGCAATGTTTGACGAAAGTCCCCTGAACAGCAATATCAGAGCACTACCAAAAAGCTATTGATTACCGAATAAATCTTGCATTGTTCGATTAAATGCTTCTATTGATTTTTTATTCGCCATTGTGCACTCATCCCATAAAATAATTGACGTTAATCGCAGAACTTTTGCCATAGCAAAATTTCTCGAAATATTGCAATTTGGAGTTTCAATCACCTGTACATTCAATGGCAATTTTAATACAGAGTGTGCGGTCCGACCACCTTCTAATAATGTAGCAGCAATTCCCGAAGATGCAAGTGCCAAAGCAATTTTCTATTCCGATCGAATAGTCGCTAAAATCAATGATACAACGAAAGTTTTGCCTGTACCACCAGGTGCATCCAAGAAATATAATCCACCTGCATTATTGGAAATGGCTTGCATGATTGTGTCATATACATGTTTTTGATGAATATTCAATTTGGTGCTATTCGTATTACAATTTTGTGATTATCAGATGGCATACGATCAAAGCAATTTTGCAATTTTCAACAATTGAACTAATGCGTTATGCTGATGGAAAAACCTTTGTAGCTCACGAATAATTTCTCATCTTATGTTTGAAACTATTGCACAACGTTGATGCAATTCTCGATTTTCATCACCAATAAAATAATTTTGCAAAAATTGATGATGAACGTCGGGGTATGGCAATAACGAACCAGCTTGATGATAAATCTGGCTCTGAATCTGTAACATTTATGCAATTTTAGGTATATATGTAGATGTTGAATCAGAATTTTTAAGACTTTATGATTCAGATTGATATAAACATGGGACAATCCTGTTGAGGTATTTACCTTAAAAGTCGGCATAAAATTATCTCTAATAATTTTAGTAGCACCAAAAGAAGTCATTTGAAATGCCGAATTGTATTGTTGAATATTACTCAAAAACTGCTTCGACGTTTGAGATGTCCCAAAAATAAATGAATACAATGGTTCGGGTGGAGTTTCTAATGTTGGCAATCTCACTTTGCCATTAGCACAACTCATTCCGGGCGTGTTAGTTAGCCGCATGACAATGTGGACATATTGAGTCCATCAATCCGATGTATCTGTAGCGTTTACATTGTTAATTTCCCTAGTGTAAACCCACTAGGGTTAGTTCGATAACGTATTCGAAAAAGATATTTTTGTTTTTAACTGTACAAAAAACAAATAACATTTTTGATTCGAAGTGTACCAAAACCCATCACTGCCCGCCATAGTTTTTCCTTCTTTCTTTCTGGCTGTAACACGAGTGCGAGACGGACGTCTCAGATAAAATTAAGATTTTAAAATTAATTAATTAAATTCATCTGTAATCTGAGATCGTCTTAATAATGCCACTTGATTTGCATTACGCGTTCGCCGGCCTATGTTTGGTCGTCTTGCTCGTGGCATTTTACCTTCACTCAACAACTCAGCAATATTTTGGAAAATATAAACACAAAGCAATAACTCAACAATATTTTGGAAAAAATAAACACAACAAAGCAATAATTATCGCTGATAAAATGAAATGACATACATAAATGATGACATTAAATTTGTTTGATAGAACTAACGTCACTTTTTTGTCTTCGATTGTTTTGCCAAAGGCTTTTAAGTATAAGTACAAATTGTTTGTATATGGGAGTATGGAAAGATGTTGATTTTACACTTTTTCAAGATTTTTTTTTAAATTGTCTCTACGTACAAACCTTCTCTGGACGTCCATGAATAATTCAAGACCAAAATTAGCCAAATCGGTAAAGGCATTGTTGAGTTATAACATTACAACGAAAAGTGGCATTGATTTTTATATATATGTATATAGATAGATAGATAGAATAAATTACTTTGAAGTTTTGAAACTCTTTTGATTGCACAGACACTCTATAATCTTTTGAATGTTCTTTTTTTTTGAAAAATTGTTTCGCTCAATTTATTACTCCATAGATTTTGTAGGCTTGACATCAAATTTGAACAAGAACATAATACCTATCATTTTTTCTGTTCAAAAGTATCAGAACACATAAACGAACAATCACCTTGCATAAGTAATAAAAATGAGTTCTAAGGGGAAATAAAATAAAATTCAATAATATAACCATGGTTTTTATTGAAGTAATTGTATAGAAGAAACATTGCAGCCTTCAGACAATTTCTTTTTTGAAATAATACAAATGGGTTTCTGCAAGGATATAATTTTATTTCATTTTTTCATTTCAGGTATCCTGGTATCAAAACTCATTCCCAATCCAAACGACAGATAGAAGAATTATGTCATCAAGAGGAAACCGACACACACTAACTGTACGTCATATCCAACAGGAAGATTTCGGAAACTACAGGTAAGTGGCATAGGATTCCTTTTTTTGTGTACGAGTATGTAATATAAGGTACCTAGAGATAGAGATGACAATGGCGATGACAAGGACTACGACAACGGCGACGTTTTAGCTTTTGCAGAAAAAGAATAACGTATGACGCATGCATGAAGGATGTAGAATTTAGATACCTTAGCTACATAGAATAAAGGCGGAAGTTTCGTTTTGTAATTTTTGTTAAGGAGATTGCCTCCGGTATTTGAAATAATACACCTACCTACCTTCCTCTTCCTATGTAGACTCTTAATAAACTGAAATAACGCATATAACGCAGAATAGAGAGAGCTCATTTAATTCAGATGGTATGTATGAGTGGTATGACACAGGGTGATGTGGTTTTAATATAATATCAGTCGTTTTTGAAAAAGCATACATCAAAAACTCTCAGTTTTAACAGCAAATAAGTTCGAAATGTTTGTATGCCTTATAATTTCTCACTTTAATTTAATAAGAATTAATTTAAGCATGAAAAAGAAAAAGGAATAAAATGTTCCCATATTTTAAACATTTACGAGTATGTTATTAGAAAATTTGCAGAGTAATAATTATTTATTTAAAATTATATTGAAAGTTCTGTATCATAGAATTTTTTCTTATATTTAAATGTACTCACAATTTTGTTGAATCACCCGATATTAAGGCTTACACAAAATTCGTAGCAACATTTTATATCAGGAATTTTAACAACTCTGCCTTGCCATAATGTTTCTTCTGTGAATGCGGGAATTTGAGACTTGATTTTATAATATTAACGAAATTAAATATTTTCTCTTTAATTGGGGACTCAGAGAGAGGGATGTTTTATTATACCAAATTTTGTATATAAGAATTTTATATAAACCCATCTGTATGAACCATTAAAACATATACATTTTTAATTTTTAGGGGGCAGTATATACAAAAATTAAAAATTTAATTTGATAACTTGAGAAAAAGTGAGTGAATATGATTTTTAATTTAATTGGATTAGTGGAACATTTAAAAAGGATGTAATTTTTTATTCTTGGTGGATAAAAATGGATGATTTCCTACACATTTGTGATTTATAAAGGATGGTTTATGGTTATTGTTTAATATGTAAAGTATTTTGTATCAAATAATTCTTCCACTTTCGTGACTTTGCATAGCCTTCAAATTATTATCAGTATTATACGTATTATTATTATTTATTATTATTATTTGAAGCTTTATTTGCCAATTATGAAGTTTTACAAATGTGTTCTTAAATTAATAGAAGTAGGTAATACTTATTCACTAATTTATGTTAATAATTAAAATCTACTTATTTTGAATATTTAGATTTAAATAAAATACATTTTTCAATTTATATATTTTTAAGTTTTAATTAATTTGTTCTTATATTCGTTTTATTTCGATTATTTTCTATCCGGCATAAGCCTCCCCCATTGTTGTCCATATAGCTCTGTTTTTGGCATCATTATACCAGTTGTTGTTGTATTCGTTCAAATCGTCAACCCATCTCTTTTTCGGACGCCCTCTTGGTCTTCTCTCGTCAAATAAAGTCCATTTAGTTATGATTTTCGTCCATCTCTGATCTTCTGTTCTGGATATATGTCCTGCCCAGCTCCATTTCAATTGTTTCGTTCGCTGTATTACGTCAACTATGTTTGTTCTTCTTCTTATTTCTTCGTTGCATATTCTTTGTACTTGTCTTATATTCAAAAGTTTTCTTTCAATTTTTACTTGGCAGATTCTCAGTTTTTCTTGTTGATTTGAAGTTAGTCCTAGGGTTTGCAGCCCGTACGTCAAAACAGGTAGAATTGTCGAATCGATTACGTATTTTCTTGTGTCACTGCTTATGTTCGATTTTAATATTTCGTTAAAACTCCAGTATTGTTTCCATCCATTTGTTATTCTTCTATTAACTTCTTTATCTTCTTGTTTTTCAAACGATTTTATTTGTCCCAAGTACACGTAGTCCTCAACATAGTCTATTTTATCATCTTCTAGGAATATGTCCTCTTTTATGTGGTTGGTCATTATTTTTGTTTTTGTCAAGTTTAAACATAGTCCATCTTTTTTGCAGGCCGCTGAGAGTTGATTCAACATTGTCTGTATCTGTGTAGGTGAGTTCGACAGTAGAACAACATCATCTGCGAACCTTAAGTTATTTAGGTATTCTCCCCAGACTTGAATGCCATACCTGTTTCTCCATTTCAGTCTTTCGAAGATGTCCTCCAGGACAGCGGAGAATAATGGCGGCGACATAGGATCACCCTGTCTTACTCCTCTTTTAAGATGGAATTCCCTTCCAAGCTTGTCGGTTTTTACCTTGGCGGTGTTATTTTTGTATACGTATTATATTTATTATTATTTATTTAATTATGTAAAAAAGTTTAATTCGAGTCAGTAAATGTTAAATCATATTGACGGAACCCTTAAAATGTATGGAATTCTAAAAGCTGACGGAAATATTTTTCTTTTTAAAGTTGGTTTTAACATTTATTAAACTAAGACTTTTCGGAAAAATGTATTCAATTCGAATAAAATATAAAAATATGTTGGTATCCTGTTTAATGGACCCATTTAAATTTAACCTTTAGAAAATTTGATGTTTTTATGTTTTTGAGAGATAATAAATAACTAAGTGAAAATATGTAACAAATTATGATTGAATTGGAGTATTAAGTTTATTTAGAACTGATAATTTAAAAAAAAGTAATATTATGAATAAATATCGGTTTAACATTTTAAATATCTCCAAGGGAAAGAGGGCAGACAAATTTTGGAAAAGTGTTTTCTCCATTTAAGCTATGATGCGCCTTTAACAGTACGTTCTCTGACGTCAAGACTAAGCCGATGCGATAGGCTTTCAACGAGTTTCATAAATTTGAATGTCTGACAAAAAAAAATTGTCTTAATGAAATAAACAACAACAAAATATTAGTAACTTTATAATAATCCACTTACTTTCGAATTATTTTCAAAAAAATCAACTAAATGGATGAATAAATGGTGTTTGCTTAGACGTGTGCTTCTAAATCTGGCAATACTTTTTTAAAGACAGTCTTTATGACAGCTGTCACTTGATTTATACTCAGTTTGGATTGCTATTTTATAATCAATACACTTATTTTAAAACAACGTTTGCAAAATGTGGAAATGTATTACGTTCGCACAACGCATCAATATTGAAGGAAATACGCATTTTCTAGCGTGGTAGGCCCGATTTAACACCGCGTCTCAATTCGAATTCATTCGAGCCAGCCACAGTATCCACTCTACCGAAATTATTTTTCAAACATAATTACAAAACCTTTTACTGAATTCTTGGACATAACATTAAATTATAATGTAGTACCCGTGGCGTGATGGTTAGTGCGTAGGACTGTCATGATAGAGGTTTTGGGTTCAAATCCTGCCTGTGCCATCTAAAGTTTTTTCAAGGGTACTGCCTCTTGCGAGGAATTGACAAATCCTACATGAATCATTTTTGTCATGAAAAGTGCTGTCTCAAATTAGCCGTTCGGATTTGGTACAAAACTGGAGGTCCTCTCCATCCCGATCCCTGACATAAATCGCACACAGGAAGGGTTTAAAGTTGTAAGTCCCTAGGCCATAGTTCTCAACGGACTGTTGCGCCACCTATTTTATTTAATTATTAACATTAAATTATATGCATTTTATTTCTTCTTGAAAACTACAATTCTTGAAAAACACGCTTTAATACCTAAAAGTATATGAATTTATGAATTAAGTTGAAAATATGATGTAGACTAGAGTGCTTTTATTGCGACAAATATTTTTTTTATTTTATCAAAATTTTAAAGCTAAGTTAAAGCTAGAAAAAAATTCTTAAAAAAAACTAGCTTAAATTTCAAAAACTTAAAAAATATCTTACCATTATCTTATATCTACTGCCTTTCGGCCTAAGAACAATTTGAATACTAAATAACAAAAACTTAATCTAAAACCAAGAACATTAAAAAAAAAAACTTGGTATCTTTATCATTATTTTTTATTTTATATAAAACTTAAATCTAAATAAAATTAAAAAAAAACCGAAACCCAATATAATACTTAAGTTACTTAAAACTAACCAAAACCAATAATACTACTTAAAAATACTTAAAACTACTTAAATCTATACTGAAAAACTACTTAAAAACTAGAACAGCCACAGTAAGCTTTTTTGTGTTTTTTTTGTTTGTTTTTTTTTTTTTTTGTTTTTTGTTCGTGTTTTTTTTTATTATATATATATATATATATATATATATATATATATATATATATAATTTGTTTGGTGCCACCCTGACTTTCCCTAACCTAATCCTTAAACCTATGTAAGCCGGCCAAGACCAAACGTCCTAGACAACTTTAAATGACATTCTCAATTTGAAGCCACCAAAACTGGTCCTCCTGCCTCACCCTATCTCTTCGGTCCCTATCGGAAACAGTCCTACTGAACCGAAGGCACTCGGCTCCGTCCAGTGCGAGGACGTCTTGACTGTAAAGTAGTCGCCTATCTACAGTTTTACGGCTGATGTGGTAGATTAGCGGAACCGCCTCCCTATCATGTATCAGCCCTCGATTGTCTAAATAGAGAAAAGCTTCGGGCGGAATGTTGCCACTTAAACGTGCAATTTCGTAGTACTCATTGTTGGGGTAGTAAGGCCCAAAAATTAAGCTGTTAGTCGACGACATCGTTCTCGCAATGTGATCCCTACCAAGCTTCAGGGCAACGTTGAACTATACCGGGCCCCCATAGGCAATTATCGGCCGGATAAGGGCCATGTAGCAAATCACCTTCACCCTGCTGTCAAGACGGCTGCTAAAAAACAACCGTTTTGTCAGGGCAAAGGCTCCCCTAGCTCTGGCCAGAGCAGCACTCATATGTCTGTCGAAATACAAGTACTGATCCAACCAGATGCCAAGGTACTTTACTACACTTTTATTCGCCAGTGGCTGTCGATTTGGTCCAACGATCACTAGATTTGTCCAGTTCTTTCTCGTAGCCCTTGAGGCTCCATACAGCGGAGTTCTGCACAGAATAGTTTCGCATTTCTGAATGTTGATTTTCAACTTCATCGCAATATTGCTGAATCATGTCGAAGTCACCCTGCAAAAGTGTCTTTATAACCTCAATTTTTGGGCCGTTCTGTACGCAATTAGGTCGTCGGCGTACGCCTGAGTCAGACTTGCTATCAGATCACTGGTGTAAATGCTGAATAAGATCGTCGAGTTAACCGCTCCCTTGAAGACCATTTTTAATATCAAAGATTTTGGTAGATGTTACATTGCCAATTTTGACAATAAACCGTCTACCATTAAGCATGTCATTAAGCATATACAAGAGTGGTTTACTTATGCTAAGTCTGTTTAACTTTAGATACAGACCCTCTAACCATACGGTGTCGAAGGCCTTCTCTAAGTCAACCAGACAAGCACCCGTACAATGTACATTGTCTTTTAGATTTGTTCCACTGGATATCAGATACAAGCTTAGATGCAGCATGAATAGTGTCATGTCCCGCCTTAAAGCCGAACTGATTATCCGGAATTATTTTGTTGTTCTCAGCTCACTTGGACAGAGCTCTATTTATAACCTTCTCGAATACCTTACTGATCCTTGGCAGCAGACTTATCGACCGGAGATTCGCCGGATTGAAGTTGTCCTTTCCCTTTTTCGGGAGAGGATGTACCACAGCTGTTTTCCAACGGACCGGATAATATGCATTATTCAGAAAGTTGTTAAACAGAGTGGTATAATTGTCCACAGCTTCCTGAGGTAAATGTCGTAGTACAATGTTGGGTATACCATCGACACCTGCTGACTTCTTTTTCTTTAATGAATCGAAGATGTGCTGGAGCTCTATCTTCGTGACTAATAGGGTATTCGTCCCATTTTGCCCGGCGATGATGGCGTTTGCCAAGTTTTCCTCATTGAACCTGGTAAAACCGAGGTTCTCGGATCGTAACTGCGTTATTTCGTTACGCAGGTAGAAGTGGTGCTACAGGGCTAACTTCTCCAGGTCGTGATTAGGGGAATGCTAGGTTTCATTCCTGCTGTCAGAAGTACGTCTCTGTTCTCTGTCGTCCTCTGAAGCTTAAGACAAGGAAGGTCGTTTTGATCATTCCTCCTAAAGATCTTGTTAATTTGCGGAAAATTAATCGGGTCACTAGAATTAATGGCCCAAATTTTCTTGTCCCAGTACAAATTAATGTTTAATCGATAGTTTTCTTTGATTAATTTGTTTACGTTTTTTATCGACGACTTCAATGTCCTAACCTCCAGATTGTTTGGGTCAATAAATCTCCAATACAAACGTTTAAGCTTTGTTAGAAATCTACTTTTGTGTCTGTGCAGTGCGTTTGTGTTCGCGTTACGGTACAAGTTCGTAGTGTCTCGTTCCTTGTATTTCGGTATAGTTCTTTCCATATTAGTACCCGTAGCGTGATGGTTAGTGCGTTGGACTGTCATGCAAGGGGTCTTGGCTTCAATCCCTGCCTGTGCCACCTAACTTTTTTCAAGGGTACTGCCTCTTGCGAGGAAATGACAAATCCTCCAAGAGTAATTCTTGTCATGAAAAGTGCTTTCTCAAATTAGACGTTCGGATTCGGCATATAAATTGTAGGTTCCTTCCATCTCTGACAACATTACTCGCACACAGGAATGGTTGAGAGTTGTAAGTCACTAGGCCCTGGTTCTTCATGGACTGTTGCGCCACCTAATTTTTTTTTTTTTTAATTCTTTCCATGGTTCGTTGCATTGTCTCGTCCATTTGTTGTAAATATCCGTCAATCTCGGTATTTGTCAAATTCCTGTCGATTGGTGGGATATGTTTTTAGACCGAAGTTCTCTCGCTAAAGCGTTGGTGAGGCGCGGCCAGTGAGTCTAACTATAATTGTAAGAATGCACCGGAACGTACTCCTCCAACTCCACAAGCTCGTTTGGAAGCCGTATAACGCCGTATTTACGCCTGCGGGCCTCTTGTTTATCTTTAAGTGCCTGTAACAAGGGGGGCCAATTGTGCTTGTAAGCTAGCGATCTGCGCTTCAATGGTGCGTTCTTCTTTCTCTTCTGGGGACTCCTCTTCTCTCGAGAGTCCCGCAAGCTGGCCGCTCTCATACGTGGTGTATATAGTCCGTCGCCACCATCGGACATGTAAATTACCTCCTCTTCATCTCTCTCTGCTGCAAATAGCTGGTCGGTGAGCGCCGCTAATAATTTGGTTTACTTTATTTGTTTTGTCACTCACGATTTAAATTTCTGTGATGCCGATGAGGTGTTGACGCTTCTACAGTTCGCAATCGACTGTGACGACAATTTTTTTTTCGGTCATATGCCGTACATTTCTCGGTCTGATTCGTCGAATTTAAAATTTTGACATTTTGCGACGTTTAAGGTCCCTAGAACTTATTTAAAAGATTTTTAGAGAGATGTATCTGCGTGCGTACGTCCGTACGTTCGGGGTGCTTTTTTCGTCGTCCATACCTCAGGAACCAGTAAAGATATCGACTTCAAATTAATTTTGTTATACAGATAGTAACACGGAAAGATGCAGAAGGGACTCTCAAAAAAATTAAGTGGGTGATTTTTTACTATATAAATTTAAAAAAAAGTGAACATTTTGTCTCACAAACACGCTAGAGACTTGAATTAAATTTTATATTATATAATGTGACGTGATCCCAAACTATTATAATTTTTAAAATAATTTAATTAACAGTTATTATAAAAAATCATAATAATTTTATGCATCGAAGAATACCGTTGTTGACATCTGGTAAAATTTTTAGAAAAAATCGAATTGAAAGTTTTCTTATAAAAAATAAAAACCTAAAAAAAAACATTATTAAAAGTTTGTACAAATTTTCCACCTAAATATCTTTTTAAATATTAAAGATATTGGCTTCAAACTAATTTTATTGTATAAAAAGTATAGTTTTCAACATTAAGTAACATTATTAAAATTTGGTAAAAATTGATTTTCGGTTTAAATATCTTTTCAAAATTTTAAAATATTTACTTGAAACTTATTTCGTCTCATAGAAAATGTTGTTTTCGGCATTCAGTAAAATTTTTTTAAAAATCAGTTTTTTCATAAAAGTTAAAACCTTAAAAATACCCAAAATTGGTAAAAATTGATACTTCGATTCTAAAACTTTCAAGAAATGCTTCTAAAATTGTTGGAAATTGGTTTTCGACAAATGATCTCGTGAACAAAAAATGATTTTGAAATCAAACTATTTCATCATATGCAAAATATTGTTTGTAATTTTTAGTTAATCTCTTAGAGAAATATTACTCACAACTCTTTTAAAAAACACGGAAACCTACAAAACCAACAAAAGAATAAAGAAAGATATTGACTTTTAAATATTTATCTGACCTTAATTATGTATGTTATGAATATTTTATTTAAGTATTAAGCAAGACAAATCGACAGACGGGATGGGAAGTTATCATTATCAGTGTGGGTGGCATCCCAGCCTCTTTTTTAGTTTCATCTCGAACAGTAAGTGAAGGGTTTTTGTCAGAATTGAAGGCTCTACAAAACTGTTCTTTGTGGTTTATCTCAAACCATCACCAGCAGGGTAGTAACGGTCCTTCTAAAAATGATGTTTTTTGCATTATCTGAAAACTGCATGGAAAATGTATATAGAAACTAGCGGCCCGTCCCGGCTACGCACGGGTAGACATAAATAGGTACAGATATTTAAGTTATGAGCATGCTAATTGAAACGACCATGAATCACTAAATTAGACAAGATTTTTTTTTCCTAACATTAATACTCTTCGCAGCTTATTAGATGAAAGACTTTTTATGGTTAATTTTTTTAAACCTTCGGTTGGTTTTAATAGGAATTTCTAAATATTTCTATAGTAATCAAATACTAAATATAGCCTAAGACTTATGAAACTTACGATTAATAACAAACATCAACATTAACAATCAGTTTATTGTTAATTATAAATTATTAAGACCATTAATCGAAATATAAACTATCCTATATCTCAAGTTAGACCAAATAACACATAAAATGCCAACTTTCATCGAAATCGGTTAACTTGGTGAAGAGTTCACTGGGAACTTACATATGACACTGGATTTTTATATATATTTGTAGTTATTCGTACAAAACCGATAAGATTGATATTTTCCGTTGAAGTTTACAATATTTCTTAAATTTGATTGAAAATGTATGGAAATTCAATGCTACGTATATTCCAACGGGTTATATACCTTGAATAATATCAATCTAAGCGGGGTGCCTTGGAATTTTTTTTTTTAGGATTCTACACTTTTTTTTATAGATACTACTTGATAAATTTAAAGAAGTATGGGGTGGTTACACAGTTATTTTTAAAAGAATCTAAAGAAATGTAGTCAAATTGCATTATTAAACGGGGAAAACTTCTTTTTGCTTAATGTTTTCCATTACAAAAAAGCCAACTCATGTTTCTTGAAAATGATGCGTTCCTCATTTGAAATATTTCAAACCCTATTTAATTAACAAAGTTTGCAAAAAGAATGTGGCTTGATTTAACTGTTCTTCTAAAAGTTCTTGTACCAGACCAAAACTAGGATACTTGCGATCTTTTTTATCTCAATATGACAAAAATCACCTTTCAAAGTTCAACTTTGGTTTGTAAAACTGTTTAATCATTGATCATATTTTGCTTATGCAATAAGTAAACAAATTGATAACATTTTAATTCAAAAGACCATTCATCAAGCAAACCTACATACAAAACAAAATGTCTGCCAAGGTGGTTTTAAGTAAATAATTCAGATAGTAACATTCTTTTCAAAAAAAATTATTACTAACTTAGAAATATGCACTTCTTTTTTCTTCCTGTACCTACCTAAGTCTTTTAAAAAAAAAACTATTATTTGAAAATCAGTAAACAATAAGTACTTAAAGATTTACATTTATTAAAACACAGCGAATAGAAGAAAAACCATTGCTTCTTTTAACTTCAAGAAATATATTTATGAAAACTCTAAAACAAAACAAAAGAAGGAAACAATCACGAATTATGTTGTGCATGGACTTATATTTTAGGTAGACTCCATAACGGGTATGTACGCTTACACAAAACAAGAAAATACATTTTTAAAAACCTACTAAGCTGACAAAACTTATGACTTCCCTTAAATATTCGAATAAGTAAAAGTTTACATACAAAAATGTTTTTTCAAAAATATTATAATTCTTATGTTTTCAGTTGTGTTGCTGATAACTCACTTGGACGATCTCGAAAATACATGGAACTATCCGGTCGTCCAGGACCAGCTGAATTCTATTCTCCCAAATGGGGAAGATCTTCAGACAGTTACAATCTCACATGGAAAATCGACAGTTACCCACCCTTGGAGGAGGTCCGTCTTCTATACCGTCGAGTGATGGTAAGTACTATAACAACCACAAAAACATATTGAAAATTCTTCAACCCCATAACACTCATCACAATGACAAAGAAGAATATTTGAAAACTATTTTTCACTAGTGTAGTATGGTTACGAAAAAATACATATACATATGTATGTATTTCGATTGACCACGTTATGAACCAGGACAACAAACATAACACAATTGCTTCTTGTAAGGACATGGGAAGTTTTTTTTTATTTCGAACACCAATAAGGGCAATATTTGTATAGTAGGTAGGTATGTTGGGGACGTTGTTGTCCAATTTGGTTTTTTCGTTTCAATATTCAAATTGAATGGCGTACAATTAATGGAATGGACACGAGAAGGTGATTTTCGTCTCCTATGTGGACAAAATTTAAAAGTCGAAAAAAGAGCGAAATATGCAATTTTTATCGGTCGTACTGGTGCTGCTGTTGCAACTTAGTTACATGTTGTATACCTCTGAGCTCAGGTCACATGATGCCATATGCCAGTCACCTAGCCTCGCCTTGATGATGCTTCATGTGCCTGAACCAATAAAAAGACTAAAAAAAAGAAAAAAAATATTGAGAACGTACAATTTTTCGATTAAGTTTCGTAATAAACTCGATTGCAGATTTTTGTTAGTCAATCGCATCCTTGATGAATGAATGTATCTCTATATCAAAGAGGATATATACCTTGCTACCTTAATTGCTGTCGGAAAACGGTCCCCAGTGATTTGTTAAAAAACGTATAGTGTATGTTGCCAATATTGTACATATTGTCCATTTTATGTATGCCATTTTATGTGAGGAAGTTAATTTGATTTTAATTTTAATTACACTGCGATTCATACTTTGAGGGCGTTCGCATTTTTAATAATTGTGAGGTTTCATGTAAAGGACATTGGAGATTCTACTATACCATATACCTAGGTAACATTGCCATTGAATGATATTTTTGATTTTATTATAAATGTTGTATTTGTTGTTGGCATCATATTTAACTCAATGGATACATACTATGGTCTTGACGAAGACATAAAATTCGCTTAATTTTGTCCAGATTTAAAAAGAAAAATAAACTAACTGACGTGGAAAATATATTTATTTAAATTCCGTTGATTCGTTACAATTTTTGTTTTTCATATACACAGATGGTTTGGTTTTCTCTCAGAGCGTATTTTTCTAATAAATTTTCCATCATGGTTTATGATTTCGAAAGAAGTTTGTTTTTTTCTTGAAAGAAATTTTCAGTTTTAGTAATAAATTTATTCTCAGAGAAGATTTAAGGATTTCCTCGAAATTTAAGGGTCAATAAGTATGATAAAGGATTAAATACCCAGAAAGCAAAATTAATGGTCAATGATGGACACTTTTTGAATATTGATTCTTTTTTTAAATTTAAGGAAAAACCATTTATGTTTTATGAACATAAAAATGTAGAATTCATTCATGGATTATGTTGTGCAACGGTAGAGTAAACATGCTTTTTATGAATTTGGCATTTTTATTTATTTCAAAAATAATGGAATTTTGAAAACAAAATATTTAAAAAAATACCATTGCAATTTAAGATGAATTCAAGCAGTGTTAAAAATATTGGCACTTTCTACATTTTTTTCAGAAGACGAAATATTTATCTTGTTTTCTCCTGGTCTGAATAATTAAATTTAAACCAACTAACTTCTTTACTTTATTTGTATTGTTTTTAATATTGATTCAAATAAAAGAAAGTGCATTTTTGACATTTAATAAGAATACTTACATTATTATTTGTATGAAATATAACATTGTTAAACTTTTTGAGATGCGTGCTTTTCTTCTAAGATGTCTTGTTTTAAAAGTATCTGTAAGTTATGGTTTTTTTCTATAAACCTGTACTCCACAAGAAAAATCCAAATTGGTCTCAGTCTCTGTGGTGTCTATATTATCCAATTCAAGCTAAAACGAGTTGGTTGTCTTCGATCTAGAGACCTCACCATTGACGATGATGGCATAGATAACGTTATTTTTAAGAAAATATAGACTACTAGCAGCCCAAAATCTACATCATTGCCATTTGTTGGATCTTATGTGTATTCGTTTCTTACTAAGTGTAACAGTTAGGTTTACCTTCCAATTTTTTCAGAAATGGGCTTAAAATCATGTTTTGAATTTTCGTGGAAATTTATGTCAGTTTGTAATTGAAATTCAATTGTGTACTAGTGCTAACCCGATTCTTACTTACTTAAGGTGGCGCTACAATTTTGTGCTCGGTCCCTAGCTAGGTGTCTTCAGTTGCGCACTCCAAGTTGTGGAGTTCACTGTCTACTGCGCTGTCTTGTGGAGCCTTCCTGTGGATTCGAAGACTTGTGGGCTGGAGCATTGTTATCCAAGCGGTACACGTGACCCAGCCATCTCAGAACGGTAATGATTAGGAACGAAACTATGGCCGCTCAGGAGAGGGCTTTACTACTCAATGGATTCTTAGCCCAAAGAAACAGCGGTTAGCAAGAGTAATTCTACGTTTGATCTCAGCGCTGGTGTTGTTTTCTGTGTTCATAGCGGAGCCTTGGTAGACAAAGTCCTTAACTACCTCAATGTTACGTCTGTTGATGGTGGCATTTTGACCGACATGATGACAGTATGTATACTATGTTTTGCCCTCATTAAGTCCATTTTTGTCGCCTCTGCCTCAATACTCACAAAAGCCTCATTTACATCACGCTGACTTCTTCCAATTATCTTATCAGCATATTCTAGTAATTGGACAGACTTTTGAAAGATAGTTCCTCTAGTGTTGACGTGGGAGCTCTGCACTATTCTTTCAAGTACGATGTTAAAGAAATCGCATGACAGCGCATCACATTGTCTAAAGCTAAAGTTAAGTTGTTTCCAACTCCCTTATAGTCATCCGGCGCAAACGAACGAGTTTGGCGGATGCCAAAACTAGACATGACTCTATACAGCTCGTCAATGTAGATGGTGTCGATTTGATATTTTTGAGTTTTTTCCAGAATCTGCCGTAATGTGAATATTTGCTCGATAGTGGACTTTCATGGTCTAAAACCACACTTATAAGGACTTATCAGGTTGTTGACGATGAGCTTTTGACGTTCACATATCAAGGCAGAGTGATATATGAACCTCTATAGTTGGTGCAGTTTAAAGGGTCTCCTTTTTTTTTAGTATCGGGCAAACAATACTGAGGCACCATTCATCGGGCATGTTTTCTTTCGACCATATCTTATAGATAATTTGATTCATGCTTGCATGCTCCTAACCAAATTATCTCCAGCTGCTTTGAAGAGCTCGGCATTTAAGCCATCTCTAGTTTCAGCCTAGATATGGTAATCTTTACTTCGTCTAAGTCGGGAATAAGAGTTTGCTGGCTTTCGTCGTCTTTATGGAATAAATATTGAATGAATCATCTGACGACACAAAATGCACCAAATCGTGGTCCGCTAATACTTTCGGGTGCACTATCACGCAGGTCTTGGTTGATCGTTAAATAAATTAAATAGTTAAATGTATTCTTGACACTACCAATAATTTAAGACTATTATAAGAACCGTAAAAAAGGTGCAACAAGCTAAATGTTCTCGAACAGAACAACCACTTCAATAAATCAGTGCTATACATTTGAACGTCTTTTTTATCGTTATATCGGTCCATTGTAACTTGAGGTGATCTTGTTGATATTTTGACATAACACATCTTAGAAAAATTACTTAAAGGTCATCAAAACCGTGTCAAACTTTCTTTTTTCTACAAATATGTACATAATATAGATAATTGAAAAATACGCAACGACAATATTTTACAATTATATAGGTACAACTCATAAGATATCTAAATATAGAAAGATATTTGCTTCAGATAATATTAAGATTTCAAAGATTCCGAGAAAAATTTTAATTTTATTTTTGTTATAAAAGACACCAAAATGAAACCTCTTTGAATTCGTTATAATCATTAACCAGAAATGATAAATTTATCCAAAGACTTCGTCGTCAAGTAAACAATTCTTCGAATTATTATTTTCAATTCTATTGAAAATATGAAAACATAATTTTTTGAATTTGTGGGCGACATGAAACTATTTATACATAGGTATTTTTAGAAAGAAAATATTTTTGAAAATTAATTGAACTTGTTTTTCCTTGAATTTTGTTTATGATTTTTCAAGAAAAGTTTTATAATTTCAATTATAGCCAAACAAAAGAAAATATGTTAGATCCTGTCCGACTTTTGATTTCTTTGTAATATTTTATTATCGTCATATCAACTGTAAAGTTGTTTAAACAATTTGTTTTATTCTTGACTGAATAAGTCTATAACATCTTAAATCCACTTATTGTGTCCCATGGGCATCACAGATCTATCTTATTAATCTTACTTCTTTTCTTCGATTATTAAAATTTAATTTTATAAGGAAATAGACAAAGGTTCTTTCAATAAGAGGTTTCATTTTGAAAAACCTGCTTATAAGGATGTTTCAAGTTTTTACACTTCACAAGTAAAAACTACGCCATTACTTAAAATGAAAAGAGCATGTAAATTATTAAAACTGTTGGGATCTATAAAAATAAGGCATTCCACAAACTACATCACACCATTTTATACACAGAGCCACAGAGACCCATGTCGTAAGGCTTTTAAAAGTCAGTTGACATTAAAACACAAACTGGCATGGCGCCTCGATAAGTCCTCAGTGTGTAAGTGTTAATTATTCAAAAATGAGATAGAATTAAAAGCACCAGACCTATCTAAAGAAAACGCATGGTTTGATTCAAACTGTATAAAGGTTATTATGGTCCAAGAGGTAAGTTTCCTTGTTTTAAAGCGAATCAAACTGAGGTTAACCGGAATAAGTTCAAGTACGCCTGCAACGCCAATATTCGATGGACCAAATTTTTACGTGACCAAATTTTATTTATTTATTTTTATTTTTTTTTTTATTTTATTTTATTTCGTGAATGCTTTATAACAGTTAGATATAATATCTTATAATTTATGTAGTTACAAGCTAATTTTTAATGGGTGATTTTTTAAGAGCTTCAGAACTTTTTTAAAAAAAAAATGCATAAAATTTGCAAAATCTCATCGATTCTTTATTTGAAACGTTAGATTGGTCCATGACATTTACTTTTTGAAGATAATTTCATTTAAATGTTGACCGCGGCTGCGTCTTAGGTGGTCCATTCGGAAAGTCCAATTTTGGGTAACTTTTTCGAGCATTTCGGCCGGAATAGCCCGAATTTCTTCGGAAATGTTGTCTTCCAAAGCTGGAATAGTTGCTGGCTTATTTGTGTAGACTTTAGACTTGACGTAGCCCCACAAAAAATAGTCTAAAGGCGTCAAATCGCATGATCTTGGTGGCCAACTTACCGGTCCATTCCTTGAGATGAATTGTTCTCCGAAGTTTTCCCTCAAAATGGCCATAGAATCGCGAGCTGTGTGGCATGTAGCGCCATCTTGTTGAAACCACATGTCAACCAAGTTCAGTTCTTCCATTTTTGGCAACAAAAAGTTTGTTAGCATTGAACGATAGCGATCGCCATTCACCGTAACGTTGCGTCCAACAGCATCTTTGAAAAAATACGGTCCAATGATTCCACCAGCGTACAAACCACACCAAACAGTGTATTTTTCGGGATGCATGGGCAGTTCTTGAACGGCTTCTGGTTGCTCTTCACTCCAAATGCGGCAATTTTGCTTATTTACGTAGCCATTCAACCAGAAATGAGCCTCATCGCTGAACAAAATTTGTCGATAAAAAAGCGCGAAACACATTTCGAACCGAACACTGATTTTGGTAATAAAATTCAATGATTTGCAAGCGTTGCTCGTTAGTAAGTCTATTCATGATAAAATGTCAAAGCATACTGAGCATCTTTCTCTTTGACACCATGTCTGAAATCCCGCGCGATCTGTCAAATACTAATGCATGAAAATCCTAACCTCAAAAAAATCACCCATTATAAACAGAGCAAAAAAAAATATAACAATAAATTAATACATATCATTTAGAAAAAAAAAAGAGAAAAATAATCAAATATTAAATTTCAGTTTAAATCATAAAATTCAAAAAATTTCCTGAATAGTATTCCTTTAGATCCTTTTTAAATCTTGCTGTATTACGGGAACAATACTTCAATGTCCCAAAAACAGTAAAAATGTTTGGACTTTCGTAAAAAAAAAACATGAGGAGTTCTTCCTCTTCCTCAATTCCTACGTTCGTTGTCAATGACACTTCATTTCTTAGCTTTCTCGAGAAATCAAATCTCTTTGCAGGATAGTTCGCCGCCAAATCAACGCTACCATCAGTGAGTGTTATGACTCCGCCTGTCATTGAGCGCGTTAGTTATTCTATGGGGCCAATCTATTTTCGCACTCGTACTATGGCAGCAGTCCTAAGATATCTCAACACATACAAATCCGCTAGTCCAGATGGTATCCCGATAATTATCGACCGATAGCAATTACGTCCCTTCTTTCCAGGGTCATGGAAACGCTGATTAATTATCAACTCAAGAAATATCTCGAAGACCGACAGTACGGCTTTCGCAGCAATAGGTCCACTGGTGATCTCATGGTTCATCTCACTGAAGATGTGGAGCAAATCTTTACGTCTTGTAGAAAGTAGGAGGAATTGCACTTGATATTTCAAAAGCATTTGAAAGAATTCGGCGTCAAACTCCCTTATCAAAAATGCGTGCTTTCAGTTTTCATGGATTGGTAATTACCTTTCAGATCGTTCAACACAACTAGTATTGAATGGGTTCAAGTCTGAAAACTACAAAATAAATGCTGGTGTGCCCCAGGGCTCTGTTCTATTTTCAACTCTTTCTCATTTTTATTAGTGATCTCCTGTCTGCATCTTCTAATCCAATACATTGTTTCACTGGCGATGGTACTCTTAGCTTTTCATATTTGTTTTCAGAATCACATCCCTCTTTTTCGAATGGGGGAATAAAAACCGCGTGGAATTTATTGCTTTAAAACCCCAATGCTGTCTTGTATCGTTAAAGCGAATTATACCTCCCTTGCCATTATTCATGGATGGCACTTGCATCAGTGAGACTGAACATCTCAATACTCTCGGTATGTTTGTAACCAACCACCGCTTGTGGAACGATATAAACGCAATGTTGCCAAAAATTCCGAAAGGTGTTTGGGATTCCTAAGGCGATGCAAGAAATGTGTCTTGCCTTCTAATTTGGCTGTTATCTACAAAAATTATATATACGTCTAAAGCTTGAGTACAACTCCCATCTCTCTGCTGGTGTTCCTGCAACTTATTTAAGCCTCTTAGACAGTTTTGAACGTAGAGCATTTAGATTATCATCGGATCATTTACGTCGCTCGAGCATCTTCTTAAAGTTTCTTGTCTTACCCTTTTTTAAAGTTATTTTAACGGTTTATGCTCTAGAGAAATAGCCAACTGCATTTCTCCCCTTCAGAAATTCAACCGTAATACTTGCGCTTCTAGGAATGCTCATCAGTATACCCTCGGAAAATACAAATATTCATTCTGTAGCCGTACTACACGAATGTGGAATGCCTTACCACTCTCTGTCTTGTAATGATTTTTCAATAGAATTTCTCTACAATTTTGCAAGAAAACCTTCTAGACTGTGATATTTTGTGGAAAGTTTATCACAACTTGCCACCGAGGCCTTGTTATTCAATACCTTTAGACTTTTTCCATTGTAGCTTTGTGAAAACAAGGTCTTTGATGCCAATAATCCACAATCGATTAAAGACCTTAAAGATGGAACTTGTGAATTTATCGAAAAAATATCATTTTGAATTGTTTAGTATAAAATTAACTTAACTTTCACAGATTTCTCTTAAGCAATTTAATTTTTTTTTTTCAATTACAAAAATGAAACCCCTTCTAATTAACTTCGACATAAGTTGACTTATGTTGTTTTTCATTGTGGCCGCAGAATCAGGCTAAGTACGTTGTTTGATAATAATAATAATAAATAATATGTTAAATGGACTAAGAATGAATTGTACGTTATTTGCAAAATAAAGTTCGTTTTTAGAATACTAATTTATAACTAAATTTAAAAAAAAAAACACACAATATTTGTCTTTATTTAAAAAAATATTTAAAATAATAAGCACCTGTAACAGTTATTGGATTAAAAGTACTCGTAACATCGTTCTTTTAAATATTCAAATAAATTATTAAAAAAAAAACTCCAACATTGCTTGACCTCAATTTTTCCAATGGTTCTGAAAAATCATCATTATTAATATTAATACAAAATCAAGGGAAATCAATCCTACCCAACCCCCTCTCGACCATATTTCCCTTCTCCTTTTGGAAAACTCTATACTTTGGAATTGATATAGTATTTACCTATAATTTAATCAAGCTGCTGATAATGATGCTGGGGATGAATATTTCTGCGTGCTACGTTTATTCATGTCGACAAGCTATAAATTTCAATACAAATTAACGATGAATCTTGGTTTGGATTAACTTTATGTATAGTAGATAGGAAGCTTCATTACAACCATCAGCATTGCCATAAAATATAGACTCTGCTTCAATCAGAGAGATATAGAATGATTTTTTTCTTTCAAAATACCTATATTTTTAAATGTAAGCGGATATTTAGGTACTTTGAATTTTTTGAGATTAAAGTTCATAATAATTAAGGTGTTTTCTTTTTTTATTGCGTGTTGTTTACTTTGATTATCGTACGACTATAAATTTTAATTGATAACCATTAGCTACATAGATATGAAGTGCATTTCGAAATCTTAAGATAAAGAAGGATCAATACTTTTCGCATCAATGTGTTATTCTAAATGAAGAACTCATCAAAGATAAAATTGAATCTAAGAAGAAAACGATACTTTAGTCTATGCAGCAGAGCGAAGTATACCCATTCCACTTTACTATTTATTTAAAATCGAAATCTTTTCAAAGATGTGCACCCAGACGAGGAGCTTTATAAACCTCCTCCCTCTGCCATATCCTATCCAACCATCATCAGTTTTTATAAATCTCACGCTAAGATCTCATTAAAAACATCGCGTTCCCTTGTAATTAAGAGTAAGATGATACAAATGCAATTTTAATCACGTGCTTCATTAAGCTCTTGGGAAGATGAGGATTTATTTGTATCGTTACCAACTTACCTACCTACCTAACCTACCTTACCTATCTTGGCTTCGCATCTTCATCAAACTCCTGGGCTTTGATTCTGCAGATGGTAGCTTTATGTAGAGTTATTTATTCACCTTAACGCTTCTTCTGTATCATCGCACATCGCATCGGTGGTATTTATTTCCATTCATGTGTATCTACTTCTTTACACCTTATCTATACGTATAGTATCTATACATAACACCCCCACTTCTTCTTGGATATAGGTATACATTCGCCTTTGATGTAAAAGATTCATTTAGGTTTTATTTTTAAAAGTAGAGAGTTGATGCAATTATTTTCAATTTCTACATTTTTTTTATTTTTGAGTACACATCCATTATATTTAAAAAATTATATAGGTTCACAGTGAGAGTGAGTGTGAGAGAGTGATGAAAATGGAGAAGACTTAGACTTATTCACCGTGATAACCACAATTATGAGGTTGTGCATTTATATAATCTACTCGTAGTCGTATACGTACATATGTACGAGTACATAAATGAAAGGATAAACATAATTTACACGTTTAATTGATGCGTCCATTTATCACTTAATTGTATGTGAATGGAGATTATAATTTTATTTTTTAAAAAATATGCTTTTTTTTAAATTTCCAGATGAATGACACGTTTCAACAGCCAGGACGATGGCATGACTTTATCCTTACACCCGAACACAGACCAGCATCAGAACCATTGACACACATCATGTCCTATACAATAAAGAATCTTCATCCGGGCGCGTATTATGAAGCGATTGTTCAGGCTAAAAACAGATATGGATGGAATGAGGTACGTACCGTACGTCGCGTGCGTCGCTCGTAGTCGTACATGTATATATTTGTAATACACATACATACATACATATGTACATTTCTTTATTATGTTGTATATTCAAGTAGAAATAATTTATTTATCATTAAATGTGTCATAAACACTAATTGTTTGATCCTTCGGGACTATCATCGACAAGGACAGATTTTTATTTGTATTTAATTTGTTTAATTTCGAATTGGATAAGTAAATGAGAGAGGTTTATGTTGAGAGTGTTGTTTCACTTTAATAAATTGGATTTTCAGACTGATTTAAAAATTTTGTAAGTGTCCATTACATAGATACAGCTTTCCATTAAGGCTTTTGATGGTGATCGATCTTTAAAAGTTTCTGTAAAAATAAAAAATGTATTGTAATCGATCTTATTTTTTAAATTAAAATTTATTTAGTTATCTTTTTATTTATTCGTCTACAGACTATTAAGTTTTACAAAAAAAAAATATTTTAAAAATTAATTTATTAAGACTTAACACTTAACTTAACAAATAAAGGATTTTAGATTTATAATCCATTCTAAAGAATGATTTTTTAAAGGCTATAAGAAAGTTTTTCAAAAAAAAAAACACATACTCCTTCCCACATTTCGGCCGGTATCTCACGAATAAATGCTTCAATGTTGTCTTCCAATCAACTAAAGCGGGTTTGTCTTTATAGACATGAGCTTTAACATAGCCCCACAAAAAATAGTCTTAAGGCGGTAAATCGCACGATCTAGGCGGCCAATTAACCGGTCCCGAACGTGAAATAAAATGTACACCGGATTTGCCTCTCAATAAATCCATTGTTGCGAGTGCTGTGTGGCACCGTCTTGTTGAAACCACATGTCATGCAAGTCAAGCTCTTGCATTTTGGGCAAAAAAAAACTTGGATATCATCTCACTGTAGCGCTCATATCTGGTTAGATCAGTATTTATATTTCGACAGACATATAAATGCTGCTCTGACCAGGGCCAGAGGAGCCTTCGCTCTAACCAAACGGCTGTTTTTTAGCAGTCGGCTTGACCCCAGAGTGAAGGTAATTTGCTACATGGCCCTCATACGGCCGATGATCGTTTATGGTTATCCTGTGTGGTTCAACGTTGCCCCTTCCCAGATGGAGAAGTTTCGGGTGTTCGAGCGGCAGTGTTTACGACGCTGTACCGGCTTATATCGAACAGCCGAATCTTCTTACGTGCATTACTATTCCAACGGGGTCCTATACAACGGGGCTCGAATCAACAGAATTGACAATTTCGTGATAAAACTCGTTCGAGGTCACATTGCAAGAGCTATGTCTTCGACCAACAATTTAATTTTCGGGGCGTTCTATCCGAACGACGAGTATTTTGAAAGTGCACGCTTGAGCGGCTTCATTCCACCAGAGGCATTCCTCTTTTTAGATAGATGCGGTCTGATACAGGATAGATTGGCAGTTCCGTTAATCTACCACGTCAGACGACGAACCGTGGATATGCGACTCCTGTACAATCGGGACGTCATGGCACAAGGCGGAGCAGAGCTCCTTCGGTTCAGTAGGGCTGTGTCCGAACGGGACCGAACTGATAGGGTGAAGCAGGAGAGCCAGTTTTGGTGGCTTCAATCGGCACTTGATAGTGAGTAGTCGGGATGGGGTTTTAAGCCTTGGCCGGCTTACATACTTGTTTTATAGTTTTAGGGTTTAGTTTTAAGTAGAATAGGCATGGTGGCACAAAAAAAATACAGAAAAAAAAATACAAAAAAACAAAAAAGGAAAATACAAAAAATACAAAAAAAAATTAAAAAAAAACATGGAATAAAAAAAATAAAAAAAAAGACAACAAAATATGAAAAACAAAAAACGTTAGATAATTGGATTTGCTGCTGTGGTTGTTCTAGTTTTAAGTAGTTTATAGGTAGAATAGGTAGTTTTAGTTAGCTTTAAGTTTTATATTAAGGACCTTATTTTAAGTAGTTTTAAGTAAAAATAAAAAAGGATATTGATATTAGTTTTTTTGAAATTTTCTAATGAATAAAAAAATAAATAAAATGGAATTGAAGTTAAATAGATCTTAGGGCCGAAAGGCATTAGCATTAAGTATTATTGTTTAACTTAGAGTGTCCGTATGGCACCAGTAAGTTAGTTGTAAGTTATGGATAATTAGGCTAGTTTTATGAATTTTTGTCTAGCTTTAAGATAGTCTTAAGAAGGAATTAATAAAAATGAATTTGGAAAAAAAAAAAAAAAAAAAAAAAAAACGCTCAAGCAAGCGTTGTTCGTTTGTAAGACGATTCATGGTTAAATTATACGAGTAGACCAAATTGAAGATGTTCGACAGTGAAACAAAACACGAAACGTGTGTCAACTGTTTAAACCAGTGTTGCCAAAAAGATAATAGCTACAAAAATCACCCTTTATTAATTGATAAATCAATTTCATTTGAATATAAATTATATAATAGAGGCTGGGATGCGCCCACACTTATAACTTCCCATTCCGTCTGTCGATTTGTCTTATTTAAAAGAATTGAGTAATTTTCTTGTTTTGTTGTCAGTTGAATTATTCTAAAAAAAATTAAAAATTACCAACAATATTTTGCATTTAATGAAATAGTTTGATTTCAAAATTTATTTTTGTTAACGAGATTTTTAGTCGAAAACCAATTTTTAGTAGCATTTCTTAAAAGTTTTTATTTCTTATATAAAAAAATACAAATGAGATGAATGAAATGAATTTGAAGTCAATATCTTCTACTGTTCACGAGAAATCCAGAACCGAACATCAATTTTTACCAAATTTGCTTACTATTTTTTACTGCAGATTTTATTTTTTGTATAAAACAACGGACAGTTGGATTTTTATAAAAAATTTACAGAATGTTGAAAACAATATTTTATGGGAAATAAATTTAGTTTGAATTTAGTAACTTTTTTTTTTAGGTATTTATTTTATGTTAAAAAACTGTCAATTCGTTTTTTCTCAAAATGTTAATGAATGTTGAAGACAATATTCCTTATAAGACAAAATTAGTTTGAAGCCACAATTTCAAATTTTTAAAAAGATATTTGAGTCGAAAATCAAATTTTACCAACTTTTTTTCATTTTTAGCTTTTTTATTTTTTGTTAAAAAAATTGTCAATTCGATTTTTCTCAAAATTTTACGAAATGTTAAAAACAATATTTCTTGTAAGACAAAATTAGTTTGAAGCCATAATCTCAAATTTTTGAAAAGATATTTTAGTCGAAAATCAATTTTTACCAACTTTAAGTAATTTTTTGTTTGGTTTTAAAAAAAAATGTCAATTCATTTTTTCTCAAAATTTTACTGAATATAAACAACATTTTTCATAAGGTTAAATAAGTTTGAAGCCAATATGTCAAATTTTTACAAAGATATTTGAGTCGAAAATCAATTTTTACCAACTTTTAGTAATGTTTTTTAGGTTTTTATTTTTTATAAAAAAATCTGGCTATTCGATTTTTTTCAAAATTATACCAGATGTCAAAAACGTTATTTTTCTTATCATAAAACAATTTTGGAAATAAAATCATTTATTGTTCGTAAAAATATTCGAGGTGGCAATTATTTTTTTTCTTTTTTTTTTGATTTATTGGTTATTGGTTCTTGAGATATTTTGGGTTAACCAAAATGTTCACCTTTTTTTAATTTGGTATGGAAAAAAACGACAAACGCAATTTTTTTGAGAGTCCTTTCTGCATCTTTCTGCATTATTTTCTGTATAACAAAATGTATTTGAAGTCGATATCTCTACTGGTTCTTGAGCTTTGGAAGATGAAAAAAACTTCCCAAACGTACGAACATCAGACATCTCTCTAAAAATCTTTTATTTAGACTTTTGGGACCTTGAAACGTCGAGAAATGTCAAAATTTTCAATTCGTCAAATTGGACCGATTATAATAACTTCCTATGGGAAGTTAATAAAAATTATGACAATGACAAAAATTGTTTGATGTGATATTTATGTCTGCTGTTTTAATTTCACTTGAAGTTAATTCTAAAGTATTCGAATTTATGAAATCCATCGAATGATAGAACCTACCCTGAAAAGAATTTCAATCGATTTTCAATTTAGATTTCGTTTTTATTTCACTCAATTTAGGGAACCTAGCTGAATATCTTTAAATAAGAATTTAATCAAAAAAGTGGTTTTGATACAAAACTAATTTATGTAACAATTCATCTTCAAATAATAGCAAAATGTTTAAACTCTGCGAGAAAAGCAACGCAACTTATTTTATTATTTATTTTTAAGAATAACTTACGTCTTGTTTTTTTTATTTTAATATATTTTTATTTCTATTTTCAGGTCAGTGATATTTTCCAGTTCATTGTTGCCAACAACAACGTCGAACTACCACCCGAAGATGCCGAAGTTGTTGCTAGTTCAAAATCTCGCAGCAACTCTTCATCCCAATTGTGCATTCATCAAACGATTATTTTTATAGTATCGCTTGCATTTACGATGTTACTTTTACGAACGAATCATTTTCGTGTGGGATAATTTAATTTTTAAATTGATCTTATGTTACATATATTTATTAATTTTTCAAACTAAAAATATTTTTAATTTTCCTTCGAACCAAAACAAAGAACTAATGTAACAAAATATATTATTAACAAAAACAAAAAATAAACAAAAAACGTAAATATTTTTCTTCAGATGCATAATCATTAAAATAAATGAAAAGAAAACAAAAACAATTATGATATAGATTGTATTGAATATATACATAGGTAGTTTATGTTAGATCTATGTACGTAGATTTAAGAAAACGACATAACCATAATAAAAAAAGAACAAAAAAGATCATAAATGCAAAGAAATTCAAGGATTATATTACTTATTTTTATTTTTTTTTTAATTAAAAGGAAATAAGTAATTTTAGCCTTAACAAATTATATTATTAAAAACCTTAAGAAAAATTCAATAAAATATAAAAATACATTTTCTATTTAAATGAAAAATAAAAATCTCAAAACCAAAAACAATGTATTTTGTAGTTTTTAAATCTTGAATAATTTTTCTGTTGCAATTGCTAATTTAAAAATACAAAACAAATAAAAGAAATAAAATATGAATTTGCTTTAATCTTACACAAGGAAAAAGAAAACCATAAACTTACACGAAAAACTATATTAAAAGTTTAATTTCAAAAACCAATTAAATTACTATATTGTACATACATCGACCACTACGTAATTTATAAATATATTAAATTTAACACTTAACATTTTATTATTTTGTTTTTCTGTAAATAAACGCATTTTAAATTTAAATTATAAGATTTTAATTATGTTTCACAAAAACAAACGCAATATACCACCAAAATTAAAAGTCGTTCGTTATAAGCTAAATTAAATAAATATATATGTAATTCAAATATCAAAATGATTGAATTAATATATAATGATTATAACATAACATGACATATAAAGAGGGCCTGAAGTAAAACATTGGTATTTAATTGAATTTTTCATAAATTAAAAAAAATTATTAAAATAAAAAGTCACAGTCAATTTAATTACTTCTTGGAAAAGGCAGAAATTAAAATTCCCCCTCCGAATTCGTTACAACAATAAAAGAAAACCTGTAAATTATTTAACTATAGAAAAACAAAACGGAAAACATTAACAAAACATAAAATTATCTATACATGAAAAAACACTTTACTACATTTTTGTTCACAACTTAAAAATTAGTTTTTATTAATTTTGTAAATAACTAAAATTAGTAAAGTTATAAGAAACAAAAATATTAAAATTAATATTTAGTACACACACAAAACGATTTTTGTGTTATATTTAATAAAACAAAACATTAAAAAAGTAAAATAAAATGATATTATATTATTATGTAAAGCAGTTTTAGTAAATATATATATTATATATATAAAATAAAATATTAATACACCTTAAGCGTTACTCAGTGAAACTTAAGAGCAAATATTAGATAATTACAACAAAAAAAATAAAATTAAATAAGAAAATTAAAATTATTCTCATTTTTAATTTCCAAAGAATGAAATCCCACGTTTAAAATAAAAATGATTGCTTATTTTTTCAAAAATAAAAACAAAACAAAAACATAAACATTGGAAATTAATTTATTTTGGTTATAAATCGATGAAAAACAAAAATAACATTAAAAGAAGAAAAAACAAAAATCAAAGATAAAAAAATACTTTTTATATGGATGTACCTTAATTAGTTTATACAATATTATTATAACCTATATATATAAAAACAAAAAATAATCTTAATTAAATATAAAAGAAAAATATGCAAAATTCGTATACCTTTTATGTAAAAAGTAAACATTATATCATTAAGAGAATAAAATGAACTTACCTAGATGTAAAATTAATTGTGTTCTTCTTTTATTTATGGCATTGATATCAGAATGGCTTGAATGGTAAAGTATCGTAAGTTGGCATATAAAGCGATTTTTGTTTATAAATAGGTATTTTAGAGGATCTGTCTTAATCGTATTTTTTTTGTCTTACAGCTTTTTATCTTACATCTTTATTTACGCTTAATGCAAGAAAAGTTACTTAAAGCTAGACTTAAATCTAGGAAGGGACCTGTCTGACGTTCCTTGGATTAGTATAAATATGAATCTTTTCTAGAAAAAAAAGGTGAGTAAATGGTACCTTTTAAGAGCTGTTATAGAAAGAGAAGATCACCGACTACGCGGTGTTTTTGGAGGGTTTGCAGATTAATATGTTTTAAGCGATCTTCATAAGGTGGTAAGAAGATATTATCACCCCAAGGAAGACCGCGGAGTGCAAATCGAAAAAATCTGTGTTGTACAGATTAAACTTTTTGAGAGTAAGAGTAATCAAGTAGAGGTCTAACAAAAGTGGTGTATAGGGATTTAGTGACATAGGGATTCGAGAATTCCTTAGACCAATCTTTGATGAAGCCAGGGGATGAGTTGGCCTCGTTAATAATATAATCAAAATGGGCTCGAAAATTTAACTGAGTGTCATAAATAACTCCTAGGTCAGAAATAGAATAGACAGAATCAATGGTAACATCATACAGACTGTTAGTTCGGTAGGGAGGATGTGAACGCTTACGGGTGAATTTATATTTGTAGCGCCAAGCCTAAAATGAGTCAAGATCACTTTTTGGTAAGACAGAATCAGATGGAGTAGAAACAACCTTTTTTAATTTCATGTCATCAGCGTAAATAGAGACAGTTGAATTATCAATAAGCTTAATAACGTCGTTGATAGTTAAGACAAATAATAAAGGACCAAGGTGGTTCCCTTGGGGGACTTCTGAGATTGTATAAATGCAATCGGAGATTGATAACCTAAAAACAACTCTATAGATGCGATCTGAGCCATGAAATAAAATAGGATGGGAAATCAAGGGCTTTAAGGGTAAGATAAATAATTTGGTAACTGATTGTATCAAAGGCTTTAATAAGGTCTGTAGTTATAGCGTCCACTACATTCTCTTTCTCTAATTCGTTTATAGTTTTGGACGCAAATTAAGTAAGATTGGTTGTAGTGGACCTGCTTTTTGAGGAGTCATGTTGTTTTGAAGACAAAATAGGTCTAGACAAAGCTTTCGAAGAGCTTGGGAATTGAAGAAAGCTTGGCTATAGGCCTGTATTTCCTTTTTTATGACCAGGAAAAATAAAAACTTTGGAAAGATAGCAAACATTTTCAATAATATTTCAGGCAAACCATCCGGACCAGAAGAGAAATCATCTTTAGGTAGGTTTAATTTGTTGTCAACAATATCATCACTTATTTCGATTTGGGTAAGAAAGGTGAATGAGGTACCTTTTAAGAAAAATATAGTTAAATTCTTTAAGATGATTGCTGTACGATTGGCTGAAGAATGAGGCAAAGAGGTTTGTAATAGTTTTTGGATCGGTAGATGTTATATCGTGAAATTTTAGTGTTGAAGGGAAGCCATCGGATTAACGTTTAATGTTTATAAATAGGAAGAAGCGTCTTGGATCCGTAATCAGGCTATCTTGCATTTTGTCAATCTATTCTAGATATAGTAATTCAAAAAGAGATGAAAATCTGCTTGCTGATAGTTTCAAAAGTTAACACCGGACCTGGTTTTCAAATATGTTATCCACAATGAATTTCTGACATTTCGCAGAGTTCGTAGATCTTTATTATACCTGGGTGGGGAGGAAGACACAATTTCACGTGGGGCATATGGTAAGGATTGAGCAAGACATTAGTAAATAGACATATGGAAAAATTCCAGGGTAATATTATGTTGAAGTGGTGTTATCGAAGAACGAATTTAAATCAGTTTTGTTGATTAGGTTATTAAATAAAGAGAAGTCAGCGTGGCGAAAATTGAAATAAAATCATTTTACAGACGTCACCATGTCACTATCGCAATTAAATGAAATAATTAGAGAAGGAGGGGAGTGCAATTGGCCAAGGTAGTAAATAAGTACTTTCTAAAACAACGGAATTAAACGCATCTGAAGAGAAAAGTAAGTCGAGTTGTCTACCTATCTTGTTGGCAATGCTACTGATTTGAAATAGTCGTAAGTCAGGGATTTTGTCAAATTAACAAGATTTCTTTTTCAGAGGAGGAATAAGTACGCACTAATGTAATCACATTTCATCATCCGATAGACTCCATTGTGGTTGTGGAAGGTTGAAGTCACCGACAATAATTAAATCGTCGAGAGTATCTGCGATTCCAAACAGCGAGTCGATTTTATAACAGCATATGCTTGTTGTATCTGAGAGGGACAAATATAGCAACAGACAAAGTATAACCTCCGTTTTTTCGACGATAATTTGACACAAATAAATTCAAAAGAAGGACCACTTGATATTTTAACCAGACTGGCTTCAAAGCCGTTGTGTAAAGCCAAAAGGACTTCACGCCTAAAATGATCGCTTTAATTTCTAATACCGTCAGCCCGGAAGACAACGAATTCAGGTGAAAACAGTTCTTCATCAAGGATTGAACTGCAAAGGTTTGTTTCGGTTGATGCGAAGATATAATTGGGGAAGTTTCTTGAAATAAACAAATACTGAGGTTGTTTTTGTTCGAAGACCTCTAGTATTATATGAAATATTGAATCCTTAATGGAAACGGGTGTATAAGTTACAAAGACAAGTGGGATCTGTTGGCAGGCCTTCTTTTTGGATCGATACGATCAGGCTAGTTTTAGTTTTGTCTTCGATGCAAATTGAATCAAGTTTGTCGTATAATTATTTGAGCTAAAGTCGAACATTTCCAAAGAGTTTATTATCTCGGAAACGTGACATCACAACGGCCTTCTAAATCATTTCAGTTGGGTGCTGAGTCAGCAAGACTTGACGTGATTTTAACAGAAAGTGGAATCATTGGGGCAAAAATGGGGGGATTAACGATATATGAGGGAAGACTAGAAGTTTTTTTGTTAAATAAAAGTAGATGGTTGGAAAGGTTTAAGGTGGTGCAGCTGGATTTAAGGTATAAAAGTGAATGAAGTCTAATTGGAATTTTCAGTATATTGAGGAGCTATGAAATATATCCAATGTGCACTCCAAGTGTAGTTGCCATGACAAATAAGAACGTTTGGGTTAGGTTTTTAATTTTTCAATGCGTTTGGTCCAATCTTCAAGGATCCAAGTACACCAAAACGCTGTGTTGTGTTCTCAGTTGAAAAATTCTCAAACGCTGCAACTGTGATTGGTGGCACTGGTTCTAATAAAACGCTGCGTTAAATCAAATTAAAAGTTATTGAGTTCACTTAAGATTATTTAGGAAATGCAGGAAACCACTTTTATAAATGTCATGTAAAATTATTCTAAACATTACACTAAAGCTCTTCAGGTTATAACTGAAGTTTTGTTATTTCTATATCAAATGTTATTTTTAACATACAAATATTTTTTGTATCTTCGTTTATCGAATTTTGTCAAAAAAAAAGAAAGATTTTTCATATTTTTTACGTGAAGAAATATTCGACATAAAATCAATATGCATTTTTTAGTTTTAAAAATTTTATTTTAGAACCAAATAATTTCTATTTCTATTTCTATATAACAGCTACGATGACAATTTCAAAATATGAGTTTTTTTCATATGTTCATATATTTTTTACAGTTTTTTAATGATGATATTCTAAACGTCTGTGTCAATTTTCATAAATATTTGAATTTTTGTGTTTCCTTCAAAAAAATCTTTATTAAGATTACACAAAACAATGTCCAGACTTTGATTTTTTATTAATAAAACAAAAAAAACTTGATTGTTCTGCCATATGGCTGGGGCCCTACTATGTAACTCGATTCTAAAATGAAATTGCTCGAATTCGAAAAATTGGTACTAATGCATCTATTTGACTACTTTCGAACAAACGAGAATCGAATAGTTCTGGTAGTGCCCAATATATTTTTATGAACTTTCGAATAAACGAGGAACTACGTAACTCGAAAGTAGAATTCAAAACAAAGCAAAGTCGAAAATAATCACTCTACATCAAATGTGTTTGCGAACGAAGTTTTTTTTTGTCAAAGTGTAAATAAAATGTTATAAATTATTAATATGCAATTTGAATTTGAAAGTTTTTCATTCAACTTTTTGTGTTTTATTATTTTACCACCCTAATTATACCGGGAATTCGTGATTTTTGCCAAAAATAGCGGGCACATGACTCTTTCGATTGAAGTCAAAACTTCGGCAAGTATTTTTGACATGGTTTGCTGTGCACGTCCAGCGTTCTTGTCACCACCGATTTGGTTTTGGTAACCTCTTGGTGCCAAAAACTTTAATCCTACTGATAACTTAATCATTTGCCAATATCCTCCTCCTTTTGTGAACAAAAATTCGTTCAACATGGCCCCATAACGATCGCCATTGTAACGGCCACTCCTTGCTCATTTTCGAAGAAAAGTGGCCCAATTATGCCTCTGGACCAAAATCCGCACCAAATAGTGACTCGTATTAGGTGTATCGGCTATTCAATGTATGCGTACGGGTTTTTTGTGCCACAAATGCGACAATTTTGCTTGTTTACATACCCGCCAAGATCAAAATGAGCTTCATCTGAAAAGATGATGAACCGTATACACAACCACATTCGTTCAGCGGAAAGATAAAACTAATTATCTGTGAAATCAGACATGAGCTATAAGTATAACCATTCATGAAATAAGCACTAGTTGAAAAAAAAACGTTCGATGGCGGACCCTATATGTGCAAACCTTTTCTCACTCAGCTCCATTATTTTGGAATTATCTCTTATTCTTCTGCGTTCAATTTGCTCGTGTCGGTGTCCATTTTTGTTATAATTATCCTTGTCCACAAATTTGATGTTTTATTTTTTTGTTTTTAAAACTGTCAAACAACTCGATACTCGTTCGAAAGTAGACATTTTTTTTGAAAACAAGTTGGTATGACCGGCATTCGATTTTACTTTCATACGTAGTACGATTTGAAAGTAGATTCGGAAAAGAGTTTCGAATAGAATCAAAAGTAGAATTGAGTTACATAGTAGGGTCCCTGGAATTCCTGTAATTGGGATCCTTAAGCGAACAATTTATTGTAATCGGTCCGATTTGTAGAATTGAAAATTCTGGCCCCTTAAATCTGATTCAAATGTTTGTACGTCTAAACGCTCAGGATACAATTTTTCGTCATCTATATCTCAAGAATTAGCAAAAATATAGATTTCAAATATACATTTATGTTGTTCAAAAAATTAAAAGCAAAAAAAAACATTTTTTGTAAAAATTGATGAATTGACTTCAAATGATTTATTTCTGTTTAAAATTTTGTTTTAATGTAAGACAATGGCCTTTGAAAAATCCAATATTAAAAATAAAAATTGTTTAAGAAAGTAGGTACTACTAAAATTGGTAAAAATTGGTTTTCGACTAAAAATCTCGTGAAAAAAAACAGATATTGAAATTAAACTTATTTTTTCATATGCAAAATAGTCTTGCTAGCTTTCAGTTATTTTTTTTTAGAAAAATTCATTTAACAACTTTTTTTTAAAACACGGAAACCTTACAAAAAAAAAACTAATATGGAATGGTTTACGATTCAAGTATTAGAGGACTATATTGACTTAAAATTGTTTATTTCACAGAAATTATTATTGTTATAAATATTTTGTCAAAGTTTTAGACACATCGACAGATGGTATGGGAAGTTACTTGTGTCAGACGCATCCAAGTCTTTTTTTTATGTATTCTTATTAGATTTGTCAAAGTGACCAAATAGGTGATATAGGTGCATATCAGTCTCAAGGTTTTGAATATCAGATTGGGAATATAAGCAGAGCTGTGTTTAGAATTCAACATTCTTGATGTTAGGCTACAAAAAAAGAATCTTAACTTAACAATACTTCCAAAATTAAGCTCAGTAATCAATGGCCAATAATATTCCAATATTATTTTTGACTAAACAAAGCTATGTACTTTAAATAAAATACATACATACATATACAATTTGACAAATCAATATGTTGCGGGACAGGTATATTTTTATCAAAAAACTTTGCTTTCTACATTTTCGTCTTATCATCATAAATTGTATAATCACTAGGAAAATAAATAAAATAATTTCAAAATATTATTGTTTTAGAAAACTAAATTCTATCTGATACTGGCAGTCATAAACAGATTGTTCGTACATTCACGTAGCTCTCTAGCGGCAACGACACGCCCGGCTCCAGCATTCGTTTGCGCTAATAAAATGTCCAATACAATCAGAATCATTTTATTTGTTTGCTTCTTCGCAATAACTTTTATTGAATTTTCATCGTCTGAGATAAGACAAACACTAACAACAACAACAAAAACATCAACGGATTCAAAATCTCTATGGATTGAAAATAGAATTCCAAAGCCTCCAAGTGGCTGTAAGAACGTCTTCATCTGCAAGAAAAAACTCAAACATAGTCCTGCCAATCAGACTATTAAGCCTTGCATCAAGTATTGTGTAAGAAGTTTCTCCTGTCCTGACGATTTTGTTGGCAAAACAGATCCCATTGATCCCGATTGGTGTGTTCTTCTTGATCAGAATCAATTAGAAGATTTTGAAACAGCAGCACCTCCAGCGAGGAGTGATGGTAAAACCAATATTGTGCAAGTCAATATGATTGACTTTCCATGTCAAGAAGGATATTTGCCCGATTTTAGAGGAAGATGTCGTGAAGTTTGGTAAACTAATTTTTTTCAATTTCTTATGATGATAAGGTGGTGATGTTGTACAAAGTGAAAATTATTTTCTATTTTTTAATAAAATTGTTATTAATAAACTCATACGTCGTAGTTTTATTCTGGCTAGATTGTGATTGTGGGGTGAGGTCAATGTCAAAAAGTTGCGATAACGCTATTTATATTTTTGAAATGACTATTTTTTCAATTTCTATGACAGTGTTTTTGTTCGTGTTTTTGTTTATATATTTAAGATTATAAAAACAAAAATTAAAACATATGAAAGTTCCCATAAAGAAATAGTTTTGAAAATATGAGATTCTTTAAACGATGATGGTGATTCTGTAATGCAGATAGATGGAATTGCTTTCAAGTGATCTTTTGTCCATCAATTAAATAGAAAGACTTTTACGATCCATATAAAGAAAGTGAAGAAAAAGTTTCTGCTGATTTAAGGGTTCAGTTTCAACAGTTTTCTTTAAATTAAGATGTTTTTAAGATGTTTTTTAGCATTTTTTGAATAAAATTAAAAGTGAAATTTTAAGGTATTTTGTACATTTTAAAGATGACAAATTTTTAAGAACTTACGTCAAAGACCTAAAATTTTGCGTCATTAGCGAATGGAAAATAAAAACAAAAGGCTTGACTATAGGACAATTTTTTTTTTAGTTTTTGATGAGGGATGGCGAAACAGGGTCTTTCTTTAAGAAATCATTTTGTTCATATTTATTTGTCCCAATTGAAGCCAGAACAAATCTATTATCGATCTTTAGCCCTTACCGTTGACGGTGGTAACCTGGCCAACTCCCACACTGAACTGCTACTTTTTCAAGTTTTATTAAAACCTCTTGGATCTCATATCTCGCGTGCATTGAAAGTTGAAACTATCCCAAATTAGACAATAGTGTTTGTTGACGTACCGTATCCAGAAATTGGCTTAAGCGCAGAACTTAATGTTTAGATGAAAATTTTCAACTGCTTCTATGTTTGTCTATGACCAATGCACAGTGCACACTGCACAGTCAAAAATGCATTGATGTTTACAAACAGTGGACATTTTCTACCTTTGAGCTTCCGAAGAAAGGCAAAATCATCTTCGGTGGTGATTCCCATTTTCACCTCTGAGGCCACGTTAATAAACAGGACTGTCGCATGTAAGGCTAAAAAAATTGATTGTTGAAAAGACTCTCCATCCTCAACATGTCACTGCTTAGTGTTTAGTGCTGTTCTTAGTATATCACGTTGTAATTGGACTAAATTTATTCAGAAATAAGGCTGGTGCAACTGCTATGCTATAAATGGACTGGTGTTCGGAATTAGAAATATGTGGACATTTTCTTTCAACAAGCGCTTCGTGCCACAGTAGCAATGGAACAATCGCAATAACATATTAGTAACCGTATTATTGCGCAAAGAATTGATGGCTATTGCCATCCGAGATCTTGTGATTTGACAAATCTAGACATTTTTCTTTGGGAACAAGTGAAATGTAAGGTCTATGTTAATGCACCACAATCGATTTAGCACCTTAAAGATGGAATTCGTGAATTGACCAAGATATATGTATCACTACCCATATTATGTCAAGACACAGTATGAACACTAGGAAAAGGAGAGAGGGTTTGAAAGGAAATGTCGGTGCACATTGGTTTTGAATTCCTGAATACTGCAATGACTGGGAAAGACAGAGTGTGGCAGGGCGTTTCACATTCGTGTAGTACGGCTAAGGAAAGAATCTCTGTATTTGACAGTTGGGCTCGAGGGTATACTGATGATGATGAGCATTCTTAGAAGAGCGATTATTACGGTTGAACTGTTTAAGGGGATTAATCTAGAACATAAACTGGCAATATAACGGTAAAAAGGGGTAAAACAATAAACCTTACAACGATATTATCACCAATCGATTTAAATGCTCTACGTTCAATACTGTCCAAGAAGATTAAATAAGTTGCAGGAGCACCAAACCAGATATGGGAGTTATACCTAGGTACTCAAGCTTTGGACGTATATAAGTCATGAAGATAGCAGCCAGATCAGAAGGTGTGAAAAATGTCTTGCATCGCCTGAGGAAACCCAAACATATTGTGGAATTTTTGGCGACATCGCGTATGTGATCGTTCCACAAGAGGTGATTGACATTGAACAATGCTGTTTAGGTCGGAAAAAATGAGCTTATCATATTTTTCCGTTGCAGTTCCACATCCGAAGAAGAGGAATGTGAATCTGAAAACGAATATGAATAGCTAAGAGTAATATCGTCAGCGAAACAATGTATTGGATTAGAAGTTGCAGACAGGAGATCCTTGATAAAAATGGGAAAGAGTGTTGGAGATCGAACAGAGCTCTGGGGCACACCAGCATTTATTGTGTGGTTTTCAGACTCATCCAATACTACTTGTATTGATAGATCCGAAAGGCAATTACTAATCCAATGAGGAAGGGATTCCTTAGCATTGGCGCGCTATGGAGATTAGAGATATCAAACTGTGCATCGTCCACTTTTGTGATATATTTGTATATTGCAAATATAATTTATTTCTCATTGCAGTGAAAAAAATCAGTTCTTGAAACTTGTTTTAAGTTTTAAAATATTAAAACTAAAACTTCTAACTTCTCAACATTCTTGGAATCGTGATTTAATAGACATGAATGGATTCTAAGCACAAACAATAGCTTTTTGCGTTTGTTATAAATTGTAATGATTTCTTTTCTTTCATTTTGATTAAAGTTTTTTCTTTAATTTCACAAACTATAGATTTAGCAAATACACAATGGCTCTTGTTTTTATAATATTGAATTTGATCGTGTTTCCCCGACCACATTGTTGAAAGTGTATAAACCGCTTTTACCCACCACGTTTTCGACGCCTATAATATTTACAATATCCATCCCAATCCTCACATCTCACATGCCACTGCCTCTCTGTCATTTCCAGATCCTTAGGTGCTACATGCCCCTATACTTATAAGATGAAAGTGTTCGAGTAAAATTTATTTCATCGAAATTGTAATTTCTGACTCCTTCAGCCTTTTTTCCCCGCACAAAAGAAATCCGTGGCGCAATTTGCTGTAGATACTTATTCTCCTGTGAAATTGATGTTCGACATGCAAACTTGTGTCCTTTATACCGAAAAGAACCGAACGAATACCCAACATACAGAACAAACTGAATAACCGTGCTCGTGCTCTGCAAGTTGAGTTTTATGGTTTGGAAGCCGTTTTTCGATAGGATATTGTTACAGAGTATAAGTCAGTAATTATTGTGCGGGTTTGGGTCCTGGGTATCCTATATATTGTATATAATGTAGAAAGAAATATAAGTGTATTCTGCAACTGAATTGGGGTCGTTTATACAACAAGGACGAGTAAGTATATAGGAGGCGGTTAAGGAAGAAGAACCTATCGAATTATGAAGGATTCGTGATTTTCATTCAGAGCCGAGAACGAAGAGCTTCAAGCTTATAATGCACGAAAAGAGAATGTCAAGTCAAACCTTTTTCCCATGGAGTTCGTATACGGAGTGGTGGACTGTGAAGGAGGAGAGAGCGACAAAGAACCCCCGGTGACTCGGTGATTCTTATTCTATTTTATGGGTGTTTCTTTATAACAGCATTTCCAGTTATCGCCATCGGCATGCAAAGCATTTTATTGGATTGGGGTTGCTTTATTTTTCGGTATAAAGTCTGATGGTGATGGTGATGGTGATGGTGATGGTGAATGCTCGAACCTAACCTATAGTCCTTCTTTTTGCTTTTCATAAGGACTTGCTGGGATTGACTTCTTGTTCTTCGTGTCGTGTTTTTCACTCTGTCGATGTCGACAGCGACAACAAAACGAAAGGACGACCAACCAACAACGAGAACGACAAAGACGATGAAGACGACATCGACAAGACGACAACGACAACAAAACCATCGACATGGTTCTTTCGTTTTTTGGGGACAAAAAGACATTTTTACTATATATGTATTATGTACCTCTATTAGTATAAGAAATATGTATGTCGTCTGCTCAAGCTACTTGGTCGTCTTTCACTATGTTATGTATGTATATGCGAAGGGTAATGGAGATTTAAGTGGGTCCTTGTTAAGACGGGGACAGGAACGGAGACGAGGGAAAGGGAGTTTGTGTAATAATTGTTTCCTTTTGAATTGAAAATCCTTTTGTAATTGCATGTTGTGGGCAAGAACAATAAATTGTCATGATTTAACTGCTACAGTTTTATGTGGCTAACATGAATTCCACCAGAGAATTTAATGATTCTTAGATCTTAACGTGGCTTAAAGTACCTATATGTATAGCCAAAGAAATAGGTATAAGGGAACAACGACGACAAACGACGAACGATAGACGCTATAGACGATGGCAACGAGCGAACGCGACGTGCGGGTGAATTTTGCGGTAGATGAATGTGCTCTCTAGGTTCACCTTTCAGATAAATAATGTACCATTTTAGTGAAACTACCTTCTACGACTAAATTAAACATTTTAATGAAGTTTATTATACTTTTGCACGGTTAGGCCAATTTTATTGCTAAATTCTGAACCAGTGAACACTGAACATTATTTCTAAGGGTTTTTTTTTGTTTGTTTCTTTTTCTTCTTTTCCAATGTTAGGAAATCTCAAAATTGTTGGAAAAGATGGAAACCTTTGTTGAAAACATTTTCAAGCGTAATTTTGGAAAAACAAGTGGGCCTCAATTGATGGAGGACAAATATGAGAGTTTGAGTTTCAAAATTAAAATAACTACTGAGAGTAAGAACATTGATGATTGACAGAAGAGTTAAAGTTCAGTTATCAGTTCAGTTATCATATGGTAAATAAATTATACATACATATTATTTTACCTTAGCCTTGGAAAATGATAGACAATTAAAAAAAAAAGATGCTGGGATGCGACCCACCTTGATAACTTCCTAGGTATCCCGTCTGTCGATTTGTCTTGCTTAAAAGTTTGTAGGTTTTCGTGTTTTGTTAAAAAACTTGTCAGTTGTTTGATTTCGAAATCTATTTTTGTTGACGAGATTTTTAGTCGGAAACCAATTTTAGTAGCACTTCTTAAAAAATTTTGTTTTTTATATAAACAAATACATATTGGATGAATGAAAAATTGTTTGAATTCAATATCTTTTATTATCGAGAACCAAACATCAATTTTTACCAAATTTGCGTAATATTTTTTGTAGATTTTATTTTAATGAAAAAACTGACTGTTGTTCTGTGAAACAAAATAAGTTTGAAGCCAATATTTTTAATTTTTGAAGAGACATTTTTGAGTCGAAAAATCAACCAACTTTTAGTAATGCTTTTTTTATGTTTTTATTGTTTGTTAAAAAAACTGTCAATTCGATTTTTCTCAAAATTTTACGGAATGTTGACAACAATATTTTTTTCAAGATAAAATTAGTTTGAAGCCAATATCTCAAAGTTTTAAAAAGATATTTAAGTCGAAAATCAATTTTTACCAACTTTTATTAATTTTTTTGATAGGTTTTTATTTTTTGTAAAAAACAGTGTCAATTCGATTTTTCTCAAAATTTTAAAAAATGTTGAAAACAATATTTCTTATAAGATATGGAGCTCTTCTGAGTCTGTCCTATACAAGTCCATAGTATCGTTTTTACTCCAGGTATCAGCAACGGGAATTTATCTTTTAGTGATTGCAGATAATTAATCATTTTTTAAGGTGATAGAAATATGAATTTTAAACCATATCATTGTGAGACTTTCGTTCTTAGAATAACTTTTAGCTTTGAGAATGTTGTCTAACAATTCAATTTCAAGATCGAGATGGTCGCTATATCACATAAGAATGTTTTGGGCCCGTTAAATAACTGTACAGGCTTTTCAATTTCTCTATTACTAAAAATATCTTTCATACCTATATTGAGTTAAAAGTGTTTTTGTAATTCTGGGAGACTTTAAATTAATTTACTTTTTTAATAAGAACACCTCAATGGACAAGTATATTGGTTAACATGTGCAAGCCTTTAGATGTGTGCTTTGTATATACCTACGTTATTGTACCTCAATTTAAACTGCTCATTATGTATACATACATATATGTAATATATGTACATACAGCAGGTGTCCTGAATTAAACCGCAAATATCAGAAATTCGATTCATTTAATTGAACTGAATCACACACAATGTAGCTGTGTGTGCATGTGTAAATACCACATCATGCAGTGATGGACTCTTGTTTATACCACAACAGGTCAACCACCAATTAACAGTAATAACACTCGATTTGTTTGTTATATATCCTCCTGAATCATTCATTTGCCATTTTACAAGTTCCTTTCAGGTGCAGGCGGCTCATGTAGCAGGTTTTGGTGGCACGAAATAAAAATCTGAACCAAAAGGATACACAAAAAAACAAACAAGGACTCACACCCATCATGCTAAACTTCGACAGTTGGTATAGTTGTTGTATAGTTGATGATGACAATCACACGCAAAACCTTTGGTACCTATGTTGTTTAAACTCACTTCCTGATCCTGACGCTTACTTTTACTACATATGTATATACAATATACTACATAATATATACAACATCCCTACACATAGTTGTGCTGAATCTGGTAAACACGATAGTCAGAGTTAACCATCGCATCGGCGGCGGCGGCGACGGATTGGGTTGACGGACTTGCATGATTTATTGTTGTCATTTCGGATGTCCTTGTCCGTCCAGTTCCACAGTCTTCATGTTGCTGCACAAAAAAAAAATTCAACACCATTCAGGACACAAAAATGTCCCGATTTCCTGTAGGTAAAGTACACAATACTCAATACATGTACACATTCTAGGTATGTCTACATATAATTGTATCTTTAAAATAAATGCATCGCACAGAATGATGGCTAATATAAAGAGGCCAACTGCAAAAAGACCCTATTTGATTTTATCTTTCGATTAACATGAACAAACTTATATTATCCTTTGGCATAGTCATTATCCTCGTATAGTATATGCTTGCAATTTATCGTCATGGTTGATGGGTAAAAAATAACTAATAGACTCCAGCTTATACTGAAAACGAGTATATACTCGTAAGCAAGGAAAACCCCCATAAATCAACATTTATAATAATAATAGTTTTTATTCTCGTGTGACTGTAAGACCAATGGTCTTTTAAATTTTTAAATTAACAGCAGAGCAATTTACTTGTGGGTACAATTAGATCAAAGAGGAAGATATGAAAGAGTTGTTTTTTTGGTTTTAGTTTTGGAGTTGTGAACATGTCTTATGCGGGTATACTGGCACATAGCACTTAGTTAAACCAGGGGTTACATTTGACAAGGAAGGTTGATGGTAAAACAATAATGAAAACTTTTTATTATTTTTTAATTTCATCATGCAAATAGAAGACATGACTTCTTATACAAGTTTGGGTATGTTAGGAACCCAAATACGTTGGCCATCCTGGTCTACGGAATCTCTCATGCGAACTAGGTAACCTGTTAATTGGAGTTTGCAAAGCTTAATTTTTGTCACTTTGCGTTATATATTGTGTAAAGTTTATGATTTCAGCGTTTTTTGAATCGTCTTTAGTCTCATACAAGCTAACAATTTTCTCTAAGACTTTTCGTTTTAGTCCGAAGAATTGAACCATGATTTGGATCAATATGTGAGTATTAGAAGAGATCATGAAGCTTAGAATATATGGTCAGGTTCAAGAACTTTGAGAAGTACAAAGTATTGGAAAGATTACACTTTTCCTGCTCTGATTGTTTGACCAACTGTTTTTCTTGCAGTCGAAACCAATATGTAGATTCTCGTTATCACAGATTTGTGCCTCCTTATTGATTATGTTCGATCGTCGTTTTACGAAAGCCACTCTCTGGCTTAATCTGCTGACGATGGGCACCCCACTTAACTCCAGTGGGGTTACCTCAAAGAGAGAGTTTACTGCAACAATCTCCGAACTCTAGTGAACCTAAAAGAAAACATTTGTCGAGAAATCAGCGCAATCAAGTACGATGTTAAAATCCCATAACAGCGCCTTACCTTGTCTAAAGCCTTTTTTGACATCGAAAGGTTCTGTTAAGTTGTTTCCAACCTTTATGGAGCAGCGTGAATTCTCCATGGTCATCCTGCAGAAACGGACGAGTTTGGCAGGGATGCCACAACACAACTAGACATGGCTCTATTAATACAGCTCGTCCCTGTAGATGCTGTCATATGCGGCCTTAAAATCGATAAAGAGTTGGTGGGTGTCGATTTGATGGTTTTGGGTTTTTTCCAGGATCTGCCGTAATGTGATTATTTGATCGACTGTGGACTTTCCTGGTCCAAAACCACACTGAAAAGGACCTATCAGGTTGTTGACGATGGGCTTTAGTTGTTCACATAATACGGTAGAGAAGTACATACATATATACATATGTATGTCGTTTAATATTTCAAATAGAACAATACATCAAATACAAACATTTTTAACTTCCCATAGGAAATTATTGTAATGGGTCCGATTTGAGGAATTGAAAATTTTGACATTTCTCGACGTTTCAAGGTCCCTAGAGTCGAAATAAAAGATTTTTACAAAGATGTATGTGTGCGTGCGAGTGTACGTACGTTCGCGACGTTTTTTTCGTCGTCCATAGCGCAAAAACCATTAGAGATATCGACTTCAAATAAATTTTATTGCACAGATAATATATTAAATTATATTTATAAAAAATAAAAACTTAAAAAAAACATGACGTAAAGTTGGTAAAATTTTATTTTCGACGTAAATATGTTTTCAAAGCCTTGAGATATTGGCTTCAAGCTAATTTTATCTTATAAGAAATATTGTTGCCAACATTGGATAAGATTTTGAGAAAAATCGAATTGACAGTTTTTTTACAAAAAATAAAAACCTAAAAAAACAATACTAAAACTTGGTAAAATTTTATTTTCGACCCAAATAACTTTTCAAAAATAAAAAATATTGACTTTAAACTTATTTTATTTCAAAGAAAATATTGTTTTCGATATTCAGTAATTCTTTATAAAAAACCAACAGTCCGTTTTTTCGTAAAAAAAATAAAATCTACAAAAAATAGTACGCAAATTTGGTAAAAATTAATGTTTGGGTCTCGATATTCTCTCAAATTAATTTCATTCATCCAATTTGTATTTGTTTATATAGGTTAGGTTAGGTTAGGTTGGAGTGGCTGTCCAGATGTCATTGACTCACTTAGACCTCAAGGGTCCATTGTGATACCACTAATGAGGTTACTCATGGGAGAGTAATGAACTTAAACAAACCATTTTGTACTTTTAATAAAGTTAGAGAGACATTTTGTGTCAATCGTTGTCAGTTCACTGGTATTATCGAAGAAGGGATTACCGAGAAAGTTATTCCTTCTTATGGAGAGTGCTGGGCATGTACATAGAAGGTGTTGAACTGTTTCCTCTTCCTCCTCGTCCATGCAGCTTCTACAGAAGTCATTTGTGTAGACTCCTAGCCTCAGAGCATGTCTTCCTATGAGGCAGTGTCCTGTTATTACTCCAATTGTAGAGCTTATATTTTGTCTGCTCAGGGATATTAAGCCTTTTGACCGATTTAAATCTATGCTTGGCCATATTTGCTTGGTTGCAAGGCAGGTGGTACTCTGTGACCATCTCGCATTTGTTGCTTCTAGAGCATATTGTTTGAGAGGATATTTGCATGTAGCAAGTGGTGTTCCTATGTTATGTTTTTGTCTAACATTTGGCAGAAGTGTTCCGTTTTTGGCGAGCTCATCGGCTTTGCAATTTCCCGGAATGTCTCTGTGGCCCGGCACCCAAATGAGGTGAATATTAAACTGTTCTGTCATCTCATTCAGAGGTGATCGACAATCGTGGACTACTTGAGAGTTTGTGGAGACAGACCCGAGAGATTTAAGAGCGGCTTGGCTGTCCGAGAAGATTCCTATATCCTTGCAAGATATAACGTTTTCTTTGAGCCAGGATAGTGCCTCTTTAATCGCCATTACTTCTGCCTGGAATACACTACATTGATTGGGAAGTCTGTATGATAGACTGAGATTTAGTTGTTCCGAACAGATACGACTTCCAACTCCGTAATCGGTCTTTGAACCGTATTTGTTTATATAAGAAATAAAAAAATTTTAAGAAATGCTACTAAAATTGGTACAAATTTGTTTTCGTCTAAAAATTTATTTAACAAAACTATATTTAGTGACAGTGTGACATTTTCGACGTTTATTTGGACTTTCATCAATGTTTTTACAAACTGCTCGAAATTACTTTCTCACGACCTTCATGTGACTTACTTATTAAGTTCTCGGCCTACTTATTTCCAGCGGTTTCCTTAATAGAACATTGAATCTTAACGACTCGCATGAGCCATAGTTTACTATTTAGAGCGATGTACTTAAGCTCTTCCAGAATATTGATAACTCTTCCTCGACTGTTTTTATTTAGAACCTCTTGGTCTTCCGAGTTTTTTGCCTTGTTAAGTGAGCAAATTCTCCAACTTTGTTTAAAAAACACATGGGTTCCTTACCCGTTTTTCTGTATCCTTTTGAAATTCGAAAAGGCGAAAAGTCCTTAAATTTTTTCGTATACATCTTAATAAAAGTTTGAAGTTTCCTAGTGATAGTTGATATTATCTAGGTGGGTGCTATATTCGTCACAATATTGGTTTAATATTTGATCGGAACGGTTGTAGTTTTAGCTCAAGCAAAGGGATTTATTATTCCCAACATCGAATAATTCTACGCAGGATTAGATTTTTGAATAGTGCTGGCAATGTCTTGTTCAGCACCGCTTTCAATAATCTTAAGATATTGAAAATTATCTTATTCCTCTACAAATTGTTGTGACATATTTATATAAAAGGGTGACTGAGAGATTCATAATCTCATCATTCTTTCTTTCCGTATTTTTTCAGCCCCACGATTTCCTTTCTCTACTCAACTCATGTTGTCAATTATCAGATATTTGTGATCCTATGAAGGATCATTTCTCTTCTAAGGAAATCCAACCGTAACAATCGTGCTAGAGCCCAACTTAGCTCACGTTAACACTATACAGTAATTCGTTCTTTAGCCGTACTATGAGAATGTTGAATGCCTTAGCATATTCTGTATTCCCCTTTCATTGCAATATTCATCAATCAAAAACTAATTTCCACCGAAAAGTTTTCGATTTAAAAGTTTAATAATAACTAATTTATAAAATTTCAGGAGAAAAATTAAATTTTATATTATTTAAGAACAAATTTACCTTTTCGAAGAACCTTCCAACAAACTATCGGGAAAAAATATTCAAACGCCTATTTACGATTCTTAGATAAGACTGAAAGGAAAAGTCATGTGGATTTAAGATGTTGTTACCTATACCATAATTGTCATTTTCCTATATAAAAAGAAATTTGACGGTACCTTTGTAAAAAGAAAAAGGAGAACAATTTAGAAATAAGGAAAAATCTGTACGTCTTGAATGATTTATTAGAAATAATAAAAAGAGCGAACTATCTTTAAAAAAATAAAATTGTACGCCATTTAAATCTAAGTATAAAGGTGTCAAGCCTTTTTTGTTTATAGAAATCCAAGCACCCTATCGTACAAACAGCGACAAATTTAAATATTTAGTTCATGTTAAAACACCCTTTTCATAAGAAACAACTGTCAAAGACGTCTCGTCAGTCATCCTCATCGCTTTGTATCTATAATTTGCCTACTATCAACTAAATTTCCATTAGCAACTTTCAAAGCACTGTCATTTTCGATACGTAGGTACCAACTTTTATCCTCCTTAAGTTTTCTATATGTAGGGACATTATACAAGCCCTAGCTATTATTCTTTTTATTTCAATATTGTTCTTTCTATTATTTTCAAGAAAGAAAAGGAGGATACAAGACTCATATAAATACATATTATAATATATATGTATAAGAAAGAGGAATAAAACTTTTTTGACTTTGTCTTTGAGTGAAGAAAATTGTTAAGTAAGAGAATTCCTAAACCATCAGAGTTTTGTGGTAGATGCCATCAAATTTTCCTCTAGGGAATACAAATTAGGAAAAAAGTTTTTTATTTTTATTTTCTTCTTTTCGTTTGTTTTATTTTTCCGAATAGTTATGTCTAAATAAGGGATATTCAAAAGGAGGTTGATGTTAGTTGTAGATGTCGTTTGAAGTTCTTGATGTTAAAAGAAAAGAAAAAGCGGAAACAGAAGAAAAGTTGAGACACATTAATGTGAACACTTATAAGTCTATTTTGATTGTTAAGAGTTTCAGAGAAAATTAAAATATATATTTGTGTGCACATAAGTTTTCCTTAAGGAAAAGAAAAGAAACAACTGTTTAAAAATAGAAGCAGCTAATGCTGATGATGGTGTTTTTTGAAAATTTAATAGGATTTTATTAAATATTATGGAAAGATTCTTACGGGAATTACCAATATGCACGTGCACCAAGACTCTGTAGATTGAGCGTTTAAAAACGTTGTCAATTATTGTGGAAAGGAGTCCCTCTTGCCAATCAATAACTTTTTATTCAGATGAGTTTTAAAATGATCACACCTATATCATGAAATAAAAAGATAAAGGATAAAGTTTTAAATCATAACAAATATTTGTTTTTTTTTTCATGTTTTTGAAAATCACTTCGCAGAAACATGAATTCCAATAAAAAAGAAGCTTTGATGCGATCCACACTGATAACTTCCCAGGTCGAGCAAAATAAGTTCTTACCCCAGCAACAATCGAAAAAGTATTAATGCATACCAGGAAATAGAGTCTACCTTAAATTAATCTAAGCATGATTAACATTATTAAGATATTGTAACCGCTCAAATAAAGACTATTGTCGATGACGGACGGTAAGAAAAAGCCTACTTGACAGAGTTGGTTTACAGCCCGTGAAGCTCGTCGTTCCATCTTCTCGACCGTAGATAACGTGAAGAACTTTTATCTCGAAACGATTCCAGTTGCTTTCATCCGCTTTTGTCTTAGTCTATGCTTCGGCACCGTATAGCAGGATGGAAATTATAAGGGTCTTATATAGCGACACTTTGGTTGCTTGAAAGAGGGCTTTACTACTAAAATCAAAGAGAAGCAAGAAGCAAAATTATAGTCAGTCAAAGAAATCCAAAAGATATACCTTTCTTAAACTTTAATAAAGCAAATTTTTGAAGCTTTAATCTCGTAAAAGTGCTGAATAAAACTCTCGATACGTAATAATAAAGAGTGTAAACAATTTTGAAACCAGTCTGATTAGTTGTTTCGGAATTCAAAGTAGTACTTTAAAATTGTCATAGAACGAAGATAAAAGGTATTATTGAATTTCGTTTCTCTTTCCAATAAACAATAATTTGAAAATATTGACTAATTTAATAATAATATTCGCACTGTCAAAAACTAAACTATAAAAACGTGTTTCATACATATAGTATTAGAAAATCTGTAAACATTACATAATTAATTATATTACTTCTAACATAGCTTATGTCTAATAATAATTTGTATCCAGAATTTAGAAATTTTCTGTATTTCTACGAATCCACAATTAAATAAAGGTAATTCTTCTGAATTTAATTTTCCCAAATCAAACATCTATAGCTTTACAAAATTTAGATTCCAACAAAAGGACATTCAATATACATAAGGTGTGTACCATATTATTATATATTTTTCTAAACATAAATAAAATAGAGAAATAAAAACGACCACTAAAATAATATTTACATTGTACATGAATATTAAATACTAACTAATAAATCAATTATGCTGCAGTTTCAAATAATTCGTGTTTTTTCTGTTGTACATGTTTCTATGGCCGATACCTGCCTACTTGTCAAAAACCATGTCCTTATTGCATTGCCTCTATGTGTGATTATTTATTTGTAAAATTTAATTCTTATGAATGCATTCCGTTCGAAAATTACCACAAAAATACAAATCATACGAAACGGATTAGTTAAATAAATGTATTTTATCAAATTTACAATTTCCATCACGATAATAAAACTTATAATAAATTATGTAGTCGCACAGAGTTGGAAACAGGTAGCTTTTTGTTGCGGAATGTTATGTGATACAGTGGTGAGCAAAAAACATGAAACAAATTAGCTATTTAATTGGTGAAAGTATCGACAAGAAGTCTAACAACATAATTATGTTTTGAACGGACCTGTAAAATACTTCATAGTGGTACTTAAGTAATCTGATACTCATTCCTTAAAGGAGCAAGTACTTCTTAACAATTACTTTGTATTAGATACTAAAGTACTTGAGCAGTGCCTTTTCCTTGTTGTGCTTAAGTACTCAATACTTGCAATGAATAACTTGAACAAAATAGTTACATGTACTTGGTATTTACAAGTATAAGGCACTGATATATAAGTAGACACAAGTTTCTAAACTGGTACTGATCAAAGACTACTCCCCAAAAAATTAAACCATATTTAAATATCGCGTACATTTTGGAAAACTGTGTATTGTGACAACTGGTAAGTTTTGTGTTCAGTATAACCACATTCGTGGGCTTAGAAAAAATGTCTAAGAAATGTTTAAACTGGTTTGAACAGGCCAGCTGTTCTGGCACTAAGCGAGGCTCAGGTTGGTGAAACCACTGATGGCTCAGAGTTTAACCTTCAGAGTTATAGTTAAGTGCCTTTATTCTTCTCTCTTCATGGTCTAGCCGTATATGCGTGTATGAAATGATGTTCCAATTCTACCACAGTATGTATAATCAGTGCATCAACACAAATTTTAATTAGATTTGGTTTAAATTCACCGTCCAAAGGCGCATCATTCATACCTGTTTTATTTATTGTAGTCCAAGTCTTGATAGCAATTCGACTTCCAATGAATTTTGTGCACTTTCCAATTTTATCCAGAGAATTGTATCCCATTTTCCTCACAGTGAAATCGTTGTTACGCGCGATTTTAATGTAGGTACACAATTCTTCCGAAGGAATGTATGTCGATCCAACTCGGATTCCTGGCGTTGCAGGTCAGTCCACCGACACTCTAGACTTGTTTCTTACCTGTCATCCTAATTAATATGTGATCAGTGTATTATCTTATCCTTGCACGTCACACGTCCTTTAGATAAAATCGAAAAAAAGCTCTAAAAATGAAAGGCGGTCGACAATTACGGATAAGTTTGCTATTCATGAAGGCCGCCGCCGCTGCAAGGTCTCATACTTATCATTGTTTTATAGACATTTTCACAAACAATGCTCTAGTCAAATAACCAGTTGCATTCCTCCCCTCAAACAATTCAACCGTAATACCCGTACTTCTCGGAATGCTCGTCAGTTTACCCTTGAGCCCAATTTCCGACGTACTGTTTTATATAGGGACTTTTTCTTTAGCCGCACTACACGAATGTGGAATGCTTTACCAAGCTCAATGTTTTCTACTCACTATAATCCGCAGACATTCAAAAACAATCTCAATCGATTTCTTCTTTATAATCCTATCCTTCTTTCCTAATTGCTGGCACTGTGTATAATCATTATAAGGGTATTCATTGCCCCTTTAGTGCACGCACAATATAATACAAACAAACACCATCAGTACTACCCTTTAAAATTTTATAATTGTGTATTGATTGTAATCTTTTGAACAACACTGTACAAATCTGTATCAACTTTACTTATTGGACGCTTTTCGTATTCGTGCGAACTACCGACCATACAACTCCTATATACTCTGGCGGGTCGGAAGTGACTACGACGCGCGAGCTTTTTATTGCAGGGGACAATAAATTTTCGTATCAGTTTGTTGCAAATTGCATTTGGAATAAGTTTCAAGGTGTGAGGTGCTAGGTTCTGTAGGTGCTGCTAGCTAGTTGGCAAAAGAGGGAAGGTTGCACAAGGCTACACTACCGCACCAACTTACCGCACCGCTTGTCCGGAACGTGAGCAAATATTTTATCTGCATTTTATGAGATATTTTAACTGAGTTGTGTATATGCTCGGAATGTTGTTGTTTTTGTTGTTGTTGCATCGGCCAATTGCTGCTTGCAGCAAAATAATGAAAATAGCTAAGTGGCGGCTCGGCGGCGCGCGGTAAGCAAAAAAGAGTTATTTTGTTATATGGCTCTAATGAAGTGTTTTTGTTGCAAAGAATTATATTGCGGTACAACAGCACAGAAGTGTATCGGGGATATATAATTCAGTTTATTCGAGGTCCAACCACATCTATAGAAAATTATTATTTGGAAATATTATAATATTTTTGAATATTGTGTGTTATTATATGCTAATTTGATTACCGCTAGTTATAGGTGGAACTATATGCGACACTAAAAATTTAACAAAATTAATTTAATTGTTATATTTTGAATTATAGTGTAGGTACTTTTTGTTAAAAAGCAAATAATTATTAAATATTGTTTTTTGGGAAAACAGAAATATATTTAGTTTTAAAAAAAGGTTATGTTTCGAAATAGAATACTATCAATGGTGTTTTTTAAATAAATGTGTGTTTCGGGTTTAATTTATGAATTCCTCCTTCGATTTATCAGGAATTACAAACAAATAAATATTGTTTGTTTATGCCTCCGAAACTGTTTTTCATATTCTTAAATGGTCTTCTGCTTTGCAAACTTGTAAATTTAGTTTACGCGACATTAAAGCTTTATGTCAAGATTCAGAATGTAATTACCTCTTTATAGGAAAGATAACAGTTTAAGAAAGAATCTCTTACAGAAGTAAGAACTTACTGCTAGCGTTTACGCCATTAATTCCTTCGATTCGACTTTTACCTCTATTTTTTTTTTAATATTCATAACAATGTTATTCCATCAATTCAAACATTTATTGAAACATGATTCTCGATAATAATCAATTGTACAAATTAAATTACTCAAACAGATAATGAAACGGACTACAATCAAGGAATTTCACATCAATTAAAAGGCAATTGAAATGATTTAGATTTAATCCTTACTATGATATTAACAGCTGTGAGTAAATCTTGGACTTAGAATAGACTTTTTGAAGACTTTGATTCATCAGATGGCAAAATAAAACATCAAAACAGTTTGTAGATAGATTTGGGATTTTGTCATCACTTTCAATTCGAGACTTCAAGAAATACCTGCTGAAAAAATTAATTCGATTTATGCAATTGCAATCATGCCTAATACAAGGAAGAGCTTCCTCAAAAGCTTCTTAAGTCGTACGAGTCTCGAAAATAGTTTTCTTTTCAGACGGAGGTCCACAACATTTTAATCAAATTTTAAACTTTCTGAACCTTTTCAACTTTAAAGAATATTTTGGGGTCAATGTCGAAATTAGATTCCAAGCCACTTTTCATGGAAAACAGTCATGCCTTAGAACCAGCGGAAATCCTAAACCTTAAGCTATACGTAGGCGGCCTTAAAGTCTAAAAATGGTAAGTTGGATAATTAAATTTAAAACATTTTCCATCGCCTGCCTAAGGCCAGACTGATATTGCCCTACGAATGATAGTCTTAGCGTATGGGGCTATTCGATCTTGCTGGATAGAGAAGAGTATCTTATAGGCGATACTCAAGATCTCCTTTCTTGTTTAAGGGACATATAATACCTTTTCGCCAGTCTCCTGGCATTTCTTCATGTTCCCATACGGGCACTATAAGTTCATGAACTGCTCGATGTAAAGCTGGCCATGTAACAGATGACCAAAGATGTTACAAGTATTCTCGTTTCGTAGGAGAGCCTTGTTGATTAGAACTTGATTGGTGGATGCAATACGTCTTCGTAAGGCGATTCGTCCTTGAAGCACCATACCAACAAGATATTTATGCTAGTTGATATTGGCGCCCCGTTCATCGAGTAGTGACGACGATCTATCAACACGCGGTCAATCTGACTCTATAAGGTGATATTCAGGTGGCTTTGTAGGTATCTTTACGCGGAAACCTGGTTCTCGCAACGTCCAAGTTTTTCGTTGTTCCAAATTCTAAGACACGAAGTCTGTTGTCATTAGTGTTCTCTTGCAAAATATGGGTGCGTGCGTAATGCTTGATAACCGGCTCCCGGATTATTTTTGCATTTAAATTCCCAAGAATGACTTTCATATCACAACTTGTGATCCACTTGCTCATAGTAAATCTCTTTCTCTTCGTCATTAAACTCCACCGTAGGCCCGTAAAAGTTTTTGAGCCTGTTGTTCTGAAATTTGCCTTGCACGCGAAGTGTGCATACCCTTTTACCTTCGAGGTCACAGTGTTTTTCCTTCCGAATTCTCTGAACTCCTGAATCTGTACATAATGTCGTCCTTGATATTATATTCCAGCTTCTTTTTAATCAGCAACTTGTCGTATATAGGACGCACTTTTTCGGAGACCCGTGGTGTGATGGTTAGTGCGTTGGACTGTCATGTCAGCGGTTTTGGGTGCCATTTAAATTTTTTTTTCACGGGTACTGCCTGAATTGACAAATTCTCCAAGAGTAATTCTTGTCATAAAAAGTGCTTTCTGAAATTAGGCCGTTCGGATTCGGCTGTAGGTTACCTCTATCCCTAACAACAGTACTCGCACACAGGTTGAGTTGAGTTGTAAGTCTCCTAATTTTTTTTATTTTTTTCGGAGACCAGTTCCTTCATCTTTTCCCTCAATCCTGGTGGCAATTATATTTCTGAATGCCATTGGTAAACGTTGTTTACCGATGGCAGCTCAACATAAAATTAGAATGTAGGGGGCTTATGCGAACATAACTTGCAGATCCAGTATCAATTGTATTAACAAGTGATACGGGTGGAATAGAAAAAAACCGTTCGGTGAAAATGGAGTAGAAGGTTGATTCCTTGGTTGAGCGTGAACGTTTGCTGCTTCCGGGTTCTCCATGCTACCTTTATGGGAATGCTTGAAAAGTGTGAACAATAATAAATAGTTAAAGAAAAAGCGATAAGAAATGCCAATTTTGGAATACTATCAAAAATAGATCTTACTTGTAAGCCTTCAGCATAAAATCGTCTTTCGCACATGATGGAAAATTTTGCAAGATCCTTAATCAGCATTGATCTAAATTGTTCTATTATGTTCTTATATCGATTTGAAAAGTGAGTTTGGGTTGCGAATCTTTTATTTAGACTCTAGGAACCTTTAAAACGTCGAGAAATGTCAATATTTTCAGTTCTATAATTCGAAATTAAAAGGGGCCAAAATCGTCAAACCTTTTTTACTCCGAACTAAAACCACACGAAGAAAAATTAAAGAAGGCCCTCATGACAGAGCTATGAAGCAGTACTTGTAGTAACCTAATAAAAGTTTTAACCTTACGGATTTTTGTCCTGCGGTAAAAAAAGAGCTATATTAATGATTGGAATATAAAGTGAGTATGCCTTCGAACCCTTAACCGTAGGAACCAATCCATCGTGTGTGAAAGAAGCGTAAATGTTGATCAAATCTAAATTTCCCATCAAGGAAATAACAATTTCTTCGAATTTCAGAAAGTTATATTTTTTCATTAACAGAAATTCGAATCTAAAGTTCAAACTTTGTTTTCCCCCAAAAATAATTTTGTTTTTATTTAAAATAACAAAATTATGAAAAGATACACTGTTATCTTCTGCTCTGTCCACGACATTACATTTAATTTAATTTGAATTATATTTTCAAAACCAAAAATTACTCTATAACTTCTCAACATACCCTCTTTTGAACTTATTTTGTGTCGTCGTCTTTTGTGTATGTAAATAAAACATATACACACTGTGTGCGGGGGTGAGTAGAGAACAACTAGAGGTACCTTTAATAACAAAAATAAAAAAATAGTCCCCCATTATGACAGACAAACAAATATATCAACATCCGGTTCCTTCAGTGTACAGAAAAGATAAAAATCCAACAGAAATATAATTCTTAGAGATGAATTTGCATTCAGCTTTCCTTTCTCACAAATTATGTGAATTCTCATTGCTCGTCGCTATTAAATATCCTTAAAGGATGTCCTTCGCTGCCATTTTTCGTTCGAAAAATCTACGCAATTTGATGCCGTCTTATATTCGTATAGGTACCTAGTTCGTTTCGTAGACGTTATCGTTGTTGTCTGTTCTTAGAGCACATCGGCTTTTCTGCCGAGCCTGTCGCCTCGCCAGCCACCGCACCTATAAATATAATCTTCTTTTGGTAAGTTCTCAGTTCCATGAGTTCCTTGGTAGAGAAGTACAAAATTTAAATTAAATTTTGAAATAATGTTAAAGCTTTAATGTCATATATTTGTACGAGAACTCAAAACCCATCACATATTTTGTTTTAATGCTTAAAATTTTGTATAAAGGGTCGGAAATGTTGGATGGAACATGGGAATGAATAGGTAAGGTGTTTTCTTTTTGTTGTTGAAATGCTACCTTTTTGATTTAACTGAATGCATTTTTACTTACCTTACCTGCACGGCTAACGCGGTGCGATATCTTTCAAAAGAGGCGAGAAAATTCAATTTTCCATTTCATAAGAGATGTGATTTATTTAATTAAGTTTCACGTGTCAGGTTGGGCGTTCGGTGATTTCATATCAAATAGTTGTTTATGTTTACGTCTATAAGGACTCGTTGCCAATCCTTTGTCTACATATGTATAGAGGACACTGATGCTCGACTGCACTAAGGTTGCGTTGGTGCGTAATTGTGGGGTTGATCGTTGGCTGATTGAACTCGAAGGACGCTTGGGCGGATAAGGAACGAACGAAAAAAGAACTGGCTGTTTGAAACAAAGCGAGAAAAAGCTGAATTATTTTACGGTTTTAAATTAATTTTCATTAACAAGTAGGTTTTCACATGGACGGACCTTATACAACTCTGAAATCGTTCAATGAAAACTTATTTTGTTGATTTTGCGATTTTCCTCATTAGTCCTGAGTCACTCTTTTTTTAAATTAAACGGATTAAAATCTCCCCAAATTTGAAGAATGAGTTTTTTTTTAAATTCTATTTGCATTCCTTTGATGTCTTTGTACTCTTTCGTAATTAGTTACATTTTATCTTCATTCATTCAATTGCATTTATTGTGAGCGATTTTATAAAAGGAGGAAATTAAATTTTAATACCGGAAATTACTTATAAATGCAATCAATTTATTATAATAAATTTTTTGGGGAAAAAAGTGGATGCATTCTTCTCAAGTAACTGATTTTTGACAAAAATTTGAGTTGCAATGCAGTGTCGAAGTGAAACTCATGAATAATTCATATAGACTGAGATAACGTTCATAAAAGATTGCATTCTTTTACTATTTTGTGAAATTTACAAATTATTTGTTTTCATAAATCCAAGGCCTTCAGTTTTACGGAGTAAGCTTCTATTAATTTCAGCCCTGTTATTGAACTTCGAATAATATTATTTTGTTATTGTGTGTCTATATAGCTTAACGAGACGTATATGCACTTAACTAGAGGAGGAGGAAGAGTTTTACAATAATTATTTTATGCTGTGTATGCGTACACAAGTCTCATTTGATTACATATGTATATATTTTGGTACGTGCGGCCAAGCAAAAATTAATTTATTGTCACATTGATAAAAGATTTTAATTAAGCTACGCGAATAAAATGACAGAAAAATGACGTGTGCTCCCAAAATAAATCAGAACAGAATCAACCTGAAAATATACCTATGTATTTATTTATGTACACTATAAGCGCAAGATAAAATTAATATTCCTGAATTTATATTTTTTTAATAAATAATGTTATATTTTTGTTTTATTAAATTTTATTTTCTCTTTTGGTTTAATTTGTCTTTTTTTTATTTTTACTTTTTATGCTTTTATAAAATTGTATACTTAAAGCAGATGAACATATTTTATTTATCGGAAGTTAACGCTGATATTTTTTTTTTTCGAAATTGTTTGATATATTTAACTGGAGCCATAAATGCTCATTTTACCTTCACATATTAATTAATACAAATGTATTGAATTTTCGTAGTTGTTGCTCATAAGTGTTATGTTTTATTGATAACACTTACATTTTAAGAAAATTTGGAGATGCAAATAGAACAAGAAGTAGTACCCGTAGCGTGATGGTTAGTGCGTTGGATTGTCATGCAAGGGGTCTTGGGTTCAATCCCTGCCTGTGCCACCTAACTTTTTTTCACGGGTACTGCCTCTTGCGAGGAATTGACAAATCCTCCAAGAGTAATTCTTGTCATGAAAAGTGCTTTCTCAAATTAGCCGTTCGGATTCGGCATACAAACTGTAGGTCCCTTCCATCTCTGACAACATTACTCGCACACAGGGATGGTTGAGAGTTGTAAGTCACTAGGCCCTGGTCCTTCATGGACTGTTGCGCCACCTAATTTAAAATAGAACAAGAATACTTTTTATTTTTAAATCCAAAGGTATTTGATATAATTTGTCATCAAGTTTTGATGAATCTCTTACTATTATTGAGTTAGAAACTGCCTTTTAGACCGTTCAATTTAAAAAGTATTGGACGAGGGCTCCGTTTTGTTTCCTACGCTTTTCCTTATTTTATGAATGATCTTTTGTCTGAAACTTGTAACCCACTAAATTGTTTCTTTGATGTTAGTAGGTACACTCAGATTTTCATATTCGTTCTTAGACTCCCACCATTGTTCTTTTGATGGACTACCAACGGCAGCGTTAGAGAAGCTCATTAAATTCTGATGTTGACAGCATTCTCCAATGGGGAATCAAAAACCATGTATAATGCTTCGATAACTCAATGCTATCTACTGTCGCAAAAGCGTAACCCTCCTCCAATGCCACTATCCATGGATGGTTCTTTCATCTGACTGAACAGCTCCAATTCCAATATCTGGGCAGATGCTCCAATAACCCACTTGAGTCTCTTGGACAGATTTCAAAAGAGAGCTCTAAAAATGATACTTGAATGATAGATATGTCATAGCCGTTGTCTAACTGAAACTTTAGTACCTCTTGAGCACCGTCGCGTCGTAAGGTTTCATGTCTGTCATTATGTTATCGCTACTTTTATAAACAATGCTCTAGTGAAATAGCTAATTGCATTTCTCCCCTCAAACAATTTAACCGTAATTCCTGTACTTCTAGAAATGCTCACCAATTTAGCCTTGAGCACAACTTCGGACGTACGTGTTAAGTGTGTTAAGGATTCTTTCTATAGCCGCACTACACGAATGTGGAATGCTATACCAGGTTCAATATCTTCCACTCATTACAATGCGCAGACATTCAAAATCAACATCCATCCATTTCTCCTTTTTAATCATATCCTGCTTTCTTAATTGCTCGCACTGTGTCTAATCATTATAAGGACATTCATAACCGCTTTAGTGGACGCTTAATATAAAAAAGAGTATATAAATGTATTCAAAATGTCGAAAATTATTGGAATTCGAAAAAATTGCACTCTGAGTTATGTGTTTGCCAAGGAAATAAATGAAATATATACAAAATATTGTGCAGTAACCGTTTACTGCAGTTTAAGGTTAGGACCCATTTTAAAGAAAAAAGTAGCGAAAAAGAATTATGAGAACATGTCTTTAAGAAAATTTTGAACTCAGTTGCAATAAATGAAACCAAACAGAATCTTCCTGATCTTGTAACAATAGAGCTTGGAGCTGCTGAAAACTTAATGTGCGAAAAGTTGAAGCTGACGAAAAATCTCTTAAAGTGCAACGCTGAAGAATGTTCTTCAATGCTCTCTAAAGGGGGATGACAAAATTTTAATAACATAATGTGTATCCTAGCCTTAAATTTAAATATATCAAGGGTTAAAGAGACAACTTTAGTTATTAGATTATCTTAGAGCACTCTTGTCCAGCAAGATATGATCTAACTATTTAATTAAGACGACTTCTTACATATGAAAGCATTGAATAATATGCCATGTTACAGAATCTGTTTTGAATTAGGAGATATTCAAAGCTTTTTTATTCAAATAATTTGGTATGAAACGTTAATTATGTTTTACAATTAGCCATTAGTTAAACGCAAGTGTAACTTTTGCCGTTTTTGGGACATTTATATTCTTGAAATTCGTGTTTAAATCTCAGTTCAAGAGCATACAAAGTAGATTTTTTTTAATTGTTTAAGATTTTAAAACTTTTTGCATTCACTATAAAATCAATTTTAAAAGAATAAAACACATTAAAAAAGCCTAGCATTATTTATGTACGTACAAAAAAATATGGAATTGAAGAAGAGTTTCAGGAATTTAAAGGCAACTTAATATCAAATTGGCGATCTCTCATTCGTGGTTTCTTCTTAAGAACCTGAATATTCGATCCTTCTCTCAGAAAAGATCTTATACAAATAATTTATTTATTTTCTGAAAACAAAGTTTTTTTTTGACAGCAAACCGTTTTTTCTTCAATATCGTTAAATTACTAACAAATCTTTGGATGAAATCTTTACTTATACAACTTAACTGTTAAAGCTTAATTGCTTATATGACCCCCTGGATCGTCCATTTGTCAAAAGTTGATGAATTTGTGCTGCGCGATCGGTATACGGCTGGATCTCCGATTCATATTATGTTCTTGGTCAAGTCCTCCATTAAATGTAGTAATTTAAGCAACAATGTTTAAGGCAGTAAAATACAAATTTTAAGTTCATATTTAAAAAATAAATAATTAAAAATATAAGGGGATCATATCCATTAATGCATTACAAAATGATTTGACTTCACTGAAATTCTTACGAAAACAAAAAAAAAAAAAAATCCTAAGAACCCTCTTCCCCTGGATACACCATTGTGTGAGATGACCATGCTCTCGAACTACTCAGAAAATGTTCTTATCTGGTGCAAGCTGTTTGCAATTTAGGCTAAATATGTGAAAACCTGGTTCAACAAGCTGAAGACTAATGGTAGCTTGCCTTCAGCTCATGTATTATGGGGAAGAAGAATTTTGTACTGATGCATTATCATGTCTCAACGCAAAATTACATTAGGTTGTGGTTGGCGAAAAGCCGATTGCTTGCCAGCGTTGAAAAATTGATTACCTATTTCGAATTCTCCTTCACACTTTTTCGGACAGTGGCGATATTTTTACCAGATCTTAAGTATTGTCAAAGTACGGGCGTTGGTTTATTCAGAGAATTAAAAGTTGTCCAACCCACAGCAAATAGTTTTCTCCGTAATTTGATCATTTCAGTCCTAAAATGAGAGAAGTACGGGAAAGTTAAACGACCATAGCACTCTCAATTTGAAATAATAATTTTATTATTTGCAAGTGTTGTTGAACGCTTATTAGTAATTATATAGGTAATCCAGAAAAAAAAAACAATTTGACAGAAAATAAACTTCACCTCAAAAATATGGCCGCTTTCAACTATCAATGTTCAAAAGTTTCCTACTTTGGGAAAGCCATCTATATAACATAACTTAACAGTTTTTTTTTCGCAAAAGAACAAATTGTCAATAAAGGTGTCTCTTTTATAACGATTTTCCGGTATTTATGTAATCTAATTAAAAGCTTTCAACTTTGTGATTACCATCTTCAAGTGACAAAACTTAAATAAGAAAAAAAAGACAAAAAGTAATTAATAGTTGTATGAAAGTTATATTTATAACAGACGATAACATAGGTATACTGGGTATGTCTATGTACATATGTATACTACGATGTATCTTCATTTTTAATGTGCAACTGTCTTTTACGTCTAAGTTATACTTCAATTATCTATGCCATTTAAATTCAAACTATGTACAGACATCAAGGACTACCACCCCACGCCAAAGTTACCGCTCTGCGCGCCGTTAAGAAAACATCCAAAGAAAATGAAACTTTTATTTTCTGTTTTCTTTTTTTTTGTATTTTTGTATGTTCGCTAACGCAGCGTAATAAACTTTTCTTTGTCAATTTAATTAGCTGAGAGAATAATTCAAACTAAATTAAACGGTTGCCAATCAACATCAATTGTTAAATTTTGTATTTTGTATTCTTGTGTGATGTGTAAGGTGGTAACTACTCTTGCGAGTAGTTGACATATCCTCTCAAATTAATTGTTCAGATATGGCTTGAAACTGTAAGTCCCCCCGTTCCCTGACAACATTACTCGCAGACAGGAATGGTTGGGAGTTGTAAGTCATTAAAGGGAAATCAGTTGAAACGGCTCTACACAGTATAGTACGTACAATCGAATATTCCCTCCATCATAAAGAGTACACCTTAGTTGCCTTCTTAGACATAGAAGGTGCATTTAACAATGTCGACACATCTGCAATTGCACGTGTATTGACATCTCTGAAGGTAGATAAGTCGATCAGCGAATTGATTAATCAGATGCTGATAAGCAGGATTATCAATTCAAAACTGGGCGATTTTACTACACAAAGGGGTGTCAGCAGAGGTACGCCACAAGGTGGTGTCCTATCCCCTCTCCTCTGGAATTTAGTAATAAATGAATTACTAACTACTCTAGAAAGAGAGGGATACAGAGTGTTTGCCTATGCGGACGATGTTGCTATTGCAGTAACGGGTAAACATCCCAATATACTAAAAGAACTCTTACAAAACGCTTTAAATAAGCTCACCAGATGGGCTAATCGGTGTAGACTAGGCGTTAACCCACAAAAAACCGACCTTGTCCTCTTCACAAGGAAATACAAAGTCCCACACATTGACCCTCCCCTCATAAACGGTGTACCACTTAAATTCTCTGAACAAGCAAAATACTTGGGTCTCATTTTAGATAAGAAATTAAGCTGGAAACCTAATATTCAAGAGAGAATAAACAAGGCCACAGTAGCCCTGTTCTCCTGTAAAAAGGCCATTGGTAATAAATGGGGTCTACAGCCCCGCATTACACACTGTCTATACATCTCGGTCATAAGACCGATCCTTACTTATGGAGTAGCGGTATGGTGGACGGCGCTAGATACAGCGACAAATCGCGATAAACTCAGCAAAGTCCAACGAACAGCCTGCCTGTGTATGGGAGGAGCACTTCGCTCCACCCCCTCCACCTCACTAGATGTTCTGTTCCATCTAATACCGCTGGACATTTTCAGCAAGCAAACGGCCGCTAATACTGCCATACGGCTTCAGGCCTCCTCTCTGTGGATCAATAATGGAATTGGCCACACCACTATTTTGAACTCGTTTAGAACTATAAACAGTAATATTGACTACACCATACCCCATCCTCAGTTTAATAACTATAGCTTCAAAGTGACTATACCTCCCAGGTCTTCTTGGGAGAATACATCATTTTTGAACGATGGTCCTATAAATTTCTATACAGACGGATCAAAAACGGAGGATGGGGTTGGTGGAGGCGTATACTCAGATAGACTAAACTTAAGTCTCTCCTTTCGTCTACCCGATCATTGTAGCGTGTTCCAAGCTGAAATTCTGGCTATAAAAGAAGTTCTATCCTGGCTTAGAGAAAACGTTATATCAACTAATGATATACGCATCTTCTCGGATAGCCAAGCCGCGCTAAAGTCCCTAGACTCAGTCTCCACAAATTCATTAACAGCCCTAAATTGTCGATCATCTCTTACGGAGATGGCTACACAGTTCAACATTCACCTTTTCTGGGTGCCGGGCCATAGAGACATTCCAGGAAATTGCAAAGCTGACGAACTTGCAAAAAGCGGAACAACTTTACCTCTGCTGGCTCACAATGCTAGCATAGGTATCCCCTTAGCTACATGTAAGCTCATGCTAAAGCAAGATACCATAGAGAAAACAAACTCCAGGTGGAATAACACCACCACTTGTGTCGCAACTTAACTAATTTGGCCTATTCTTAGTGCCAGGCGCTCAAAACAATTAATCTCTCTGAGTAGATTGCACATTAGCTACGTTATAGGTGTCCTGACTGGGCACTGCTTAATAGGAAGGCATGCTATTCGACTCGGAGCCCCTGCAAATGATTTTTGTAGGAGTTGCATGGACGAAGAAGAAGAAGAGACAATCTCTCATCTTCTGTGCACATGCCCTGCCTTATCACAAAGACGTAGAATCCACCTTGGAGACTACTACTTTAACGATACCAGTGATCTAAAGAATTCAGACATCACTTGTCTCCTACGCTTCATTCGAAGCTCCAACTGGTTTCACTTTAACCTAACCTAACCTGTAAGTCATTAGGCCTTAGTTTTCAGCGGACTGTTGCCCCACCTAACCTAAAATAAAACAGGTGGACAAGCGTTATTATGTTTGAAGCTATAGGGACTTACCCATCTATGTATTGTATATTTATTATTGAGAAAAGTTATTTTTAAGCCCATATTCAATAAGGTCTTGGGACCCTGGTGGGATACCATGTAACGTCATTCAAAAGACGGTTGCCAGTGGGAATTTGTTTTTCGCTTCACAACACTGCTTATCGGATTTAGATCTCCTAAGGCAATATCTGACCTAAACAGCATTTCTTAACATCACGCTGAGTTCTCCCATCATATATCAATGTCATCTGTATAAGCCAATAATTGGACAGACTTTTGAAAGAAAGCGTCTCTTGTTTTGACGTTGGAGCTTTGCACTATTCTTTCAAGGACGATGTTGAAGAAATCGCTTGACAGCACATTACCTTGTCTAAGGTATTTTTTGACCTCGAAAGTTTCTGTTAAGTTATCTCCAACCTTTACAGAGGAACGCAAATTCTGTACAAGCGGACGACTTTGGCAGGGTCTCCAAAACTAGACATGGATCCTTACAGCTCGTCCCTGTATATGCTGCCTTGAAATCGATAAAGAGATGGTGGGTGTCGATTTGATGTTTTTGGGTTTTTCCAGGATCTGCCGTAGTGTGGATATTTTCTGGTCTAATACCACACTGATAAGCACCTATCAGGTTGTTGACGATGGCTTTTAGACGTTCACATATTACGGCAGAGAAGATTTTGTAAGCGATGTTAACTAGACTGATGCCTTGTCGTTGTCTATATTAAATAGACCATCCTGCCTGACGACAGAATTCGGTTCGTCGTCGCCGTTTTACCGAATGAAGAAGTGGTTCCCAACGTTGACTTCGGTTCCACTATGATGTTACCACTTTCATAGTTGCAGCATTTGGTTCGAGATTTATGTAGTACTTGTGAATTTCGTTTCACCTGCTCATAAAACTTTCGAACTTCATTTCTACTTTTGAACTTCTCAACATCTTCGACAGGATGCTTCTCATGCTCTCTCTTTTTTCTTCTGAGAAGTCGGTATTCCTCTCTCCTCTTCTGCTCATAGAGCTTGTGAGCAGCTCTCGTTCTTCTATGCAGCGCCGCAGCTTTGCAAGCTTGTTGGTTGGCTGCATTTGCCTGCCGACATTCCTCATCAAAATAGGGGTTTCTTGTTGGTGGCTGCTTAAAACCCAGCTCGTCAGAGGTGGATGCTCTGATTGCATATTGGCAATGTTGCCATTGGTTCTCGATACATTGTGTTGGCGGCAAAGAACTTCGAAAGAGATTTCTTTTGACTCGGTGGAAGAAGGATTTGGTGAGCTGTTGCGATTGTGGCCTCTCGGCGTTGTATCTTCTCCCAACTTCCCCCTTTTGCCTTGGATTTGGAAACCAGAAGTGCTAGACTTTGGCTACAACGAGGTAGTCGTCCAAATCGATGTTAGCTCCTCGGAAAGTTCGGACGTCCATGATGTCTAGCGTCGATCGCAATATGGTCAATCTGAGACCTTGGCTACAACGAGGTAGTCTTCCAAATCGAATGATGTTAGCTCCACTGAAAGTTCGGACATCCATGATGTCTAGCGTTGATCGCAATATGGTCAATCTGATTGACGGTAGATTGATCTGGAGAACTGCAAGTTCCTTTGTGGATGTTGAGGTGTGGTAAACGCGTACTGGCTCCCATGGCGTTTCTCCCGCAGCAAAACGGATGAGCCTGAATCTGTTATCGAAAGTGTTGTCGTGCAGGGTATTTTTCCCGATTATTCAACCAAAGATGTTTTCCCTTCCTAGCTTGGCATTAAAATCGCCTAGGACAATTTTAATATCGTAGCTAGGACACTGCTCATATGTTTTGTCCACGAGCTAAAAAAACATATCTTTGGTGTTGTCATCCTTCTCTTCTGTGGGGGCGTGCGCGCATATCAGGCTAATGTTGCCAAATTTTAGCCTCGATGCAGATAGTCATAAGGCGCTCGTTGATGCACCTATAGCTCAACCTATTCATTTTAATATCTTTCTACTCAAAGGAGATATTTAACAGTTTATTTAAAAGAGAACCCCCAAATTTTTAAATTTTCTTAAATTTGGTTTTCGAGTTTACCAGAAAAAACTCAAACTGACTTTTTCACTTTTCTTCTCTTGTAGAATAGTTGAAAAAAAGCTTATTTTTCAACATTAAATCTATAAATCAACCTTCTACAGTTAGGAAATTGATTTATTTTGTCCTCTAACAGTTACAAATTATGATGAATGATAAAGATTTATAGTTAAATGAAAATTGAAAGAGTACATTCACCGTATATCCATCTAAAGTCTACCAGTCTATTTCATACGAGTAGCGAATATAATGTACACTCAAAATGATGAATTCGTTTGCCAAACCATTACACGACATGACGAAGTTACTTGCAACAAAACACAAGTTGTCTCGCATAATGTACTTCTACCACGTCGGTCGTCTTCGTCGTCGTCATCGTCATAGACGTCCTGGAGGACGTCTTTGTACATTGGGGCGTATACGTTACATTTGTACATTTATATAAATTACATAAAACTCTAACTCTAAAAATAAAAGGGTTGAATGCAAAGAATATTCTTTGAGTCAAAGAAAATACAAGGAGTATGAACATATAAATGTTTATGGAGACTAAAATATTCGCGACTTAGGTCGTTACTGTGTCACATTTTATTTTATTCTGCTTAAAAAAAGGAAAATAAGAACAAAAAATCAAAAATTTTGTTCATGTTTGTTAATTTATTTGATTTATGGAATATTTTTTCGAATTAACTTTTTAAACATGAAAGCTTGCGTGTAAGATAGTGTGTAGAGCTACAAATCTAGCTTTTCTTTTCTTAGTTTCGTCTATATACTTGTTCGGGAAATGGAGTGCTCCTTTGACAATGAAACTACATACTTATATATAATAACATCTAAAAGGAGCCAATTCTGACAACAGGCACCTCCATTAATACTAAACTGTCTCTACCAAATATGACACAATATTGCACTATGGAGACAAAGACGTTAACATTGAAATTCAAATTAGGTTTATTCTGCATGAAGTGAAGAAAACTAAATTTGGATTTTATTGCAAAAGACAGATTAAGAAATTTCTGTGAGTTAATAGTGTTTTCAAAACTTGTTGAAAAACAAAGGATATATTATGATGTAGAGCCTTCATAAATTAAAAAATTAGGTGGCGCAACAGTCCGTAGAGAACCAGGGCCTAGTGACTTACAACTCTCAACCATTCCTGTGTGCGAGTAATGTTGTCAGGGATGGAGGGGACCTACAATTTATATGCCGAATCCGAACGGCTTATTTTGAGAAAGCACTTTTTCATGACAAGAATTACTCTTGGAGAATTTGTCAATTCCTCGCAAGAGGCAGTACCCGTGAAAACTCTTTTTTTTTTTTTTTTTAATTAAGGTGGCACAGGCAGGGATTGAACCCAAGACCTCTCGCATGACAGTCCAACGCACTAACCATCATGCCACGGGTACTACTAGAGTAGAGCCTTCATAAGGAATTAAAATAACGAATAAGATTTGCCTTTAACAGATTAAGAAATTCAAAACGTGAATTTAAAATAAGAAGAGATTTAATCGGATTTATTTAAAAAAATATATACTTATTTGTATAGTTTATGCATAAAAAAAGTCATTGAATAACAAAAGTTATTGAATTGATGGATTGAATGCAAGAAATGAAATAAAGGCCAGGATGCGTCCCACTTTGATAATATGCCATTCTTTTCGTCCTTAACTGATCATCAACCATATTTTAATTTAAGAAACTTCGAAAACTATGCAATCAATTTAGATATTCGAGAATTAATAAAATTAATTAATTCTCTATTTAATTACTGAAATAGATATAACATTTTATTAAATTGTGTAATATTTTGGTCAATATTTGTTATGAGTTTTTTAAGTTAAAATCTTTATTTATTGTCAAATTAAATTTTACCAATATTTGGTAGTATCTTTTGTTGGTTTAATTTTTAACTTCCCATGAAGTTATTGTAATCGGTCCGATTTGTCGATTGAAATTGAAAATGTTGATATTTCTCGACGTTTCAAGGTCAATAGAGTCGAAATAAAAGATTTTGAGAAAGATGTCTGTGTATGCGTGTGTACGTACGTTCGTACGTCCGTACTTTCGCGACGTTTTTTTCCTCGTCCATTGCTCAAGAACCAGTAGAGATATCAACTTCAAATAAATTTTGTTATACAGATAACAAAGCAGAAAGGACTTCAAAAAAATTGAGTTGGTGGTTATTTTATCATAGCAATTTAAAAAAAGAGGTTGGGATGCGACCCACACTGATAACTTCCCATCCCGTCTGTCGATTTGTCTTGCTTAAAAGGTTTGTACGTTTTCGTGTTTTCTTAAAAAAGTTGTCAGTTGAATTATTCTAAAAGATTTTAAAATTACCAACAATATTTTGCATTTGATGAAATAGTTTGATTTCTAATTAAATTTTTGTAAACGAGATTTTTAGTCGAAAAACATTTTTTACCAATTTTAGTAGCATTTCTTAAACGTTTTTATTTCTTATATAAGCAAATACAAATTGGATAAATGAAATTAATTTGAGAGATATCGAGAACCAAACATTAATTTTTACCAAATTTGCATACTATTTTTTGTAAATTTTATTTTTTATGAAAAAACGGACTGTTGGATTCTTATACAAAATTACTGAATGTCAAAAACAATATTTTCTATGAGAAAAAAGTAATTTGAAGCCAATATTTTTAATTTTTGAAAAGATATTATTTGAATCGAAAGTAAATTGTTTCCAACTGTTAGTATTGTTCAATTCTATTTTTCTTAAAATTTTACTGAATGTTCAAAACAGTATTTTTGAAAAGATAAAATTAGTTTGAAGCCATAATCCCAAATTTTTGAAAAAAATATTTGTGGTTTTTATTTTTTGTAAAAAAAAAATTAAAATTTTACCCAATCTTAAAAACAATATTTTTTTATAAAAAAAAATAATTTGAAGCCAATATCTCAAATTCTTGAAAAGATATTTGAGTCGGAAATCAATTTTTACCAACTTTTAGTAATGATTTTTTTAGGTTTATATTTTTTATAAAAAAAACTGTCCCTTCGGTTTTTCTCAAAATTGTACCAGATGTTATTTTGGAGAAAAATAATTTTTTGTTCGTAAAGTTTTTTTAATATTTTTTTTATTTATATTTTCTATTTACAAAAAATGATTTTATCAACAAAATAATTTTGTGCAACGAAGAATAACGTTTTTGACATCTAGTAAAATTTTGAAAAAAAATCGAATAGACATTTAAAAAAAAAATAAAAACCTATCAAAAAAATTAATAAAAGTTGCTAAAAATTGCTAAAAATTGATTTTCGACTCAAATATCTTTTCAAAAATTTGAAATTATAGCTTCAAACTTATTTTATCTTATAAGAAATATTGTTTGCAACATTCATTAACATTTTGAGAAAAATCGAATTGACAGTTTTTTTTACAAAAAATAAAAACCTAAACAAAAAAACTTAGTAAACATTTACTTTTGACTCAAATATCTTTTCAAAAATTAAAGATATTGGCAATTTTTTTTAACAAAACACGAAAACTTAAAAACTTTTATGCAAGAGAAATCGACATACGGGATGGAAAGTTATCAGTGTGAGTCGCATCACTTTTAAATATATTCCAAAGCTCGGTGTTATAATCGTAAGACTACGAATTCGTAATAAGATCAAAAATTGCTTTTGACATACCTTTTTGCGTTTTTCTTTTAAGAAACGTTTTAGAATGAATGCTTCAGCGTTCTTTTAAGGTTAATGTTCTCATAACTAATACAGATTTTTTGAAAAATAATTAAAATACTAAACATTTTCAAACAAAATATCAAAGTAAGGGATTGTAGATTTGGCAAATCATTACATATTTTATTTAAAAAAAAAAATACTTCATGAATTTATATTGCCTCAAAAAGCTTTATTTAATTTTTCTTCGAATTGTACAATTTTATAACTCGAAAAGCTGACGTGATACTAAGAAAAAGTACATATAATTTGATTACTACCTTCATAATCTTGTTGACCATCGGTATGATGAACAAACGCACTTTTTATTTACTTATTTCTAAAAAAAAACAATAGTCAAAAAGTTCTCAAACTGAAAGAGGAGTTTTCAGTATTAACGTCCTAGATCATTGATTTTGTGGTACGAAAGACAGTACAATTACTCGAAAACTTTTTGATAGAACTTTTGTGAAAAATCTAGTGGTCCTAAATCGAGTAGGGGAAGCCGGGGCATAACGGGCCCCTTAAGGATTTCTTGTTATAAAAACTGCAAAAATGTGTTTATTTTCTCCAAAACAATTTTATTAGATAGAAAATTGATAAATACGTTAGTACACAAAAGAAAAATAAATAAAAAAAAATAATTCAGTACGTTAAATTAATTTTAGTAAATGATAGAATTTGCCCATGACGGGCGCAAAGCTAAACTGGGTTGCAACTGGAGCAAATGTGGCTAGATTCATCGTCAACATCATCCTCTCCAGCACAAGAACAATGTGCCCACTTACCACATGATCTGCAGGAAATCCATCCTTCTGTAGACTGGGAGTATAAATGCCCACAATAAAGACACTCTTCGTCCTCCTCGCTTTCTGAAGATTCTTCCTTCCTGGTAGTTTTCTTTTTTGTTGAGGCTTTTTTCTTTTTCATAACAAGAGGCTTGGACTTCGTGGACTCAGCCTCTAGCTGCGCCTTGTAAGGAGAGCTTGTAATTATTGCAGTCTTTCCCCTGCGCTTAGAAACTCTTTTTTTAACGGGTGCTTTGGGAACAGCTGCAATATGAGATGGAGAAAACTTTTGGAATGAAGTTGATGACGTTGGTGCATCATTGTTTGTCAAATCGGGCTCTGGAGAGGATAACAGTGCACCCATTGGTATCGGATTAACAGAATGTGGTGTAGACATTGTGGACTGATTGGTTTCCGAAACGGGATTTGGGGACAACATCAGTGGATCGGCGGCGGTCGTTGATGAGCCTGGTGGTACCGAATATGGGTCGACACAAATTGTTTCATCTAAGAGTAGACGCTCTTCCCCATTTGGCATGTCTGTGGTTTGGCAAGGCAAGAAATCATGGTCTTGGAAAACATTTGAATTAACCGGCCATATTCCAGTCGTTTGAAAACCATTTATTGCGACTAACATTGTGGCTGCTCTTAAATATGCTCTACCGAACAACTGTCCTACCTGGTAATGTGTAACTGTTCTGCCAGGATGTTGTCTGAGCCATTTCTTTACTTCATCTCCATAGTAAGAACTCAAGGGCTTCATAAAAGTGACATCCAAGGGCTGTAACCGATGAGTGCAATGTGATGGAAAACAAAGCATGACCACACCATTGGCTCTTGCTACATCTATCACTTCAAGACTCTTAACGTGGCTTGCATGCCCATCTAACAGCAACAAAACGGGTTGATCTTTAGTTGCCCTCGACCATTCAATGAATCGTTTCAACCACTTTAAAAACAAATCTTTTGTGATCCATCCATTTTGGTTACACTCGCCCCAAGAATTAGGAGGTGTTCCATCCATTAGTTCGACCTTCATTCTTTTACGTGGGAAAATGAACATTGGTGGCATGTACGACCCATCAGCGCTCATACAAATTTCCACTGTGAGAAGCTGTCCTCGCTCCGATGAAGAAAGCGATCCTACCTGTTTTCTGCCTTTAGTTGCCAAAATTTTCCCAAGACTTTTTGCAACTGTTGTGATGCCCGTTTCGTCAACGTTGAAGATTCGATTTGACAAGAACCCATATTTCTTGATGCACTCCTCAAGAAGTTGAAAAAAATTGCCGACAGAGACACGGTTAAATCCCATAGCTCGAGCTGCAGATGTTGCTTCCGGTTTTCGTAATGAAACCGTTGCATTTCGTTTTAAAAAGTTCTGCGCCCAATCTTCTCCAGCCATGCGTGTTTCAGCGTCAAAATTATTGGGTATTTCATTTTTTTCTGCTAGCTCATACGCCAGTTCTCGAAATTCCTTCAAAGAAAAGCCAAACAAGCGCCCTTCCATATCCTTTAGATATTCGGCCAATTCATTCTCTTGATGCACGTTAAATACAGGTTTAAAATTTCCCACTTTATTGACAACAAGTGGAAGGTCGGGATTTAGATTTGCTTTTTTTAAAAATCTTTGTAAGGTAGTTCGAGGAATTTTATAGTTCTGGGCAGCTGCCTTACAACTCATTTTCTTTGATTTAACTTCTTGAATAGCTCGTCGCATATCATCTATGCTCCATTCTTGTCGGTTAGTTTTCTTAACGTAGTTGCGAACCATCTGAAACAATTGCATATTGATACTAAAAGAATTATACAAACAAATAACATGTGCAAAACAGATGGGGCATAATGGGCATCCATGTCCATTATGCCTCGTCCATTCTGCCCCATATCATATTCTACAAAAAATATGTAAAAAATTCTTTTCAATTTAACTCTAAAACGGAAATAATTTAATTAATACCAGCTTTATTTACTTACTTTTATATTAAAGGGTGAAAATCTAGTATAAAATAGATATTTGTTACAAAACAACACACTTTATTTCACTTGAAAATAACTTCAACTCAATGAAAAATCTTCTTTTAGCCAAAACACAGAACACGTGGCAATTTCGTTCAGAGACGGGTTTTCCCCGAATTGCCACCGATGATTTAAGGAAGACATATTTAGTTTCGGAGTTGACACTTTACTCAACAGAGAAATAAAGAGGGGGCCCATTTTACCCCGGGTGCCTGTTATGCCCCGGGTTCCCCTACAAGCAACTGGTATACTTACCAGGTTCTATTATATTTTGAGAAATTACTTAGCAAATTAGGACTAACAAATACTCAGTTCCAATGAAAAAATTAGTTGCTATCAATTTGAGTACTAATTTTAGGATATGACCGGTACTGCCCTAACTCGTGACTCTGTGAAGAAATTGCGCGTTAGATTTTCTCATTCTAGTTTTAAAAAAAATGTTCTTGATTTTTATTTTTTGTCGTTCTTAATCTCTTTTTGAAGATACTACTTCTTTGAAAAGGGTAGATCTTAAAAAGTGCATGTAAAATTATTCAAAAAAATAGGATTCAAACAAATTATTATAAATTTAATCCAATAAGGTCTTTAGAAATCTACGGGGCTAACATGTCATCGAGTAGTTTTGTCAGTTTGAAAGCAATTATTATTTTTTTTTAATTTAGTAAAAATATTTTTGTGGCGAGAATTACTACAAGACAAACACCACATTGTATTTACTTCATTACTGAAAATAGGGTTCGTTGCTTGTAAAACACAAGTTTTTGAACTTTATAAACACATCGAAAAACACATCTTTGTAATTACCACAGCAAACGTACCTAGCGTTTAGCTTTTCAAAGTCTTTAATAAAGCCATTAGCCATCAAACCAAAGGAAAAAAATAAACCCAGAGGTATATAGGAATCCCTTGGCCGTTCGTTTACCGTCTAGTCGAGTATTAATTCTTCTAAGCTTCATCTTTTTAATTGATGGGGAATAGGTGTATATGTATATGTAAGTTTTTTCTATTGTCTGTAAAAGAGCGTTAGAGCATAAACAAAAATTGAGGATGACAGCGGCGCGGCGGCGGCGCGCGGCCGGCGATGGCAAAGGCAGGCGCATCGCTACGACGGACGAAGGAACAAAAAGAAAACAATTTTAATGAAGTCAATTTATGCTGATGGGAAAGTAAAGGCAATGTGGCTGTGTCAGTGGTAGTGGTATAATAATGTATATTGCAGATTCTAAGAGGAGCAACTGTCCAAGCTCCAAAAACAACCAACCACCAATAACAACAAATCCCCTTTTCCTTGCCTTCACGAGAGAGCGGTATGTTTTGCTGGAAAATTAATTTTAATTCAAGATTTATGACTTGATTATCCTTGGCCGTTATCACAGTAATAAAAGAATAATAATTGTGAGCACATCAACCATGCCCTGGCTTATGGATGTACTTATATTCCTACAAGTATAAGTATATATACTCATTGTGCATTTTCAGGGGATAAAAACCATAAATGGGAATCGAAACAGACGGTTTCCAGTCTTTTCATCTTCATCCTCGTCATATCGTTCTATATCGTCCTATCGTCCTTGTTCATATTCGTTGGTTGGTTGGCTGGTTGGTTTAATTCATTTTTATAGACATCAGTGGGATGTAGATTAAATTTTTTAGCGTGGTAATCATAAAAGAGATATAGAAGATCCAGATCCAGAAGAGAGCTTTCCTTTGTTGTTATAGGTACACATTTTACTTTTTATCAGAGCGATAACGATTTTTATACCTCAGGGCAAAAGGGTTAGGATTTAAAACAAAAGTATTATTCTTAAACTGGCTGAAGAACATTTAAATTGGTGGAGTATACTGCATCCGTTTTAGATCAATATTTGTTTTTTGTTTGTTATTAAATCAATGGATGCCGAGGTTCTTCTTCTCTAGTCGAATATTAAAAATATGCGGCTAGACTGTTTGAGTTCAGAAAATCAATTTTAAAGTTCATCCAATTTCTTTACATTTCACAAGTAAATAAATGTTTTATAGAGCTTGTAAAAGCTACATTGCACGACTGATACTATTTAAATGGAACACGACTTAGAACACTTTTCCATTTTCCAAAAAGATTTTATTTTTTAAGATATGTGAAAAACTTTCCAAGTCTCTATAATTCTTCCGATTTGTTTATTTTCTACAACGTTTCAAGCCATCAATATCTTTAAAGCGTTTGAGGAAAAGTTTAAAAAAGACAAATTAATTCAAAATACAATGAAGTTAATAGTGGGAATGGTTACGAGATGAGACTCGATGAAACTTTTGTGATTCTGGTCTAAGACTCTTCAAAATTGAAAAATCTCCATCTCAATATCAACCCGGTCTTGTTAAATTAAGTCTCGTCTCTGTCAAATGGTTCTGTAGTAAAAAGTCTTGTTAACTTCCCGAAGAAAGTTAGAGTAATCGGTCCAATTTTTCGGATTAAAAATTTCACGACGTACCTAGAATCTAAACCTAAATTTTCAAGAAAGATTTCTGTGTGTACGTGTGTTGTGTAAGTACGTTCGAATTTTCATATGTTCGTACGTCCTCACGTTCTGGATACCATTTTTCGTCGCTCAATTTCGACACGGGTGTTTTGAGAAAAAGGGTAGGTATTGACTTCAAACTTTTTGATCTTACTCAGAATCTTATTATTAATATTTTGTAATACTTTTAGAAATTATTTTTAAATATAAGTAGTGAACGAATTGTTTCGATATAAAAAAGCATATTTTTACTTCTTTTCGTTTAAAACTTCATTCAGAAGTTTTACGGTCTCTCCAGAAATGAGACTTACAATAAATCTGCTGCATAATAGGTATTTTGATGCTCTTAATTCGTAATTATATTCTCATGTCACATAAGCTTTACACAATTATTTTTACTACTGTTTTATAAGACCGATTTTGGGTTGAAGATTGAGATCGTGATCGTATAACAAAGATTGCAAATAGACTACAGAACTGGAGAATAGCCGTGTTCAGAGGAATAATTGAGATCATCAGAGAACATTTTAAAATCAGGTTTTCATAGAACAAAGTGGTGGATCCAGATAAATCATTAAAGAAATTAACAGACGAATCACAAATAGCTGGAAACAATTCTAGAGCATTAAACATATTTTACAATTGGACCAAAAAGCAGACACTATAAAATATATCTTCGACTTTGCTAACTCTGAACAGAAGGATACGAAATGAAAATATTCGCAAAAGAACCAGAATTATTGACGTCATAAATAGAAGGCCGAAATGGAGCTGGGCAGGTCATGCATCTAGACCCCAGGACCAATGATGAACAAAAATGATAACGAAATGGAGACAAGAAAACGAAAGACCAGCAGGACGACCGATAATAAAAGATTAAGTGACGATTTATCACAAATAAGAACAAATTATTACAACGAAGCCAAAAATAGAGACACAATCATGGATAGCCTTGGGGGATTCTTATGCCAATAAACAACATTATACTTTTAGAATTTTACCTAAGTATTTTATTTTTAAATTTAATATACAAATTTTAGAATTATAACTACATAATTTTAATATTATAAGTTTTTAACATAGTTAATAAAATGGTTAATATCAATAAATGTAATCAACAAATGAGGCAATAAATACTAAAAATAATAATAAAAAATTGTCTTCACGTGATTCTTAAACAATTTGGTACATTTGGCTAGGTTAGTTTTCAATGCTACGAGTATACATATATTCTTATATACTGCCCGACTGTTTTTGTTCTTCCTCTCCCTAAGGTTTTAAGAAAACGCTTTATGTATTTGTTTTTTAATCATTAAGTAAAAAGAAAGGGTAACGTCTTGACAAATAAAAGGTTAAGTGAGAGAAAATAAGATTAAACGCAATTAAGATTCTACCCAATGATTTACCCTCAACTCTAACGCGTAAATTTATGAAAAACATGGGGTCGGCACTAAAGGATATGAATAAAAATAAACAAATAAGGGTCCTTTTTCTGTTTGCATGATTAAATTTAAGTATTTTCTAATACATTTCATACCCGAGGAAAATAATTTTTGTGGAGTTTTTACACAATACGTTAGTTTTTGATACGATAAAATTATAACTACTTTAAAATTACACTTCATTAATCGAAAGAAACACATTTTTTGCATGTGAATTGTTAGTATTTGATTTTAAATCCAAAAATCGATATTTTTTAATTCAATGGCTGATATACAGAAAACATATAGCAATTTAAAAACTTGAAAGCAAATCTTGATAAATGAAAGAGTAAATGTACATTTCTCTAAACATGCCATTGTAGTATGTGACAGTTGAGTAAGACAAATAAGACTACCTTATTGTTTCCAAGATAATAAGCGAGTACTTAAAATTTAGTTAAGTCGCCAACATTTAAGAATTTATTTGTCGTATATCTATACAAAATGTTTTATATACGAAAATTACTTACCGAAAAACAGTAAGAACAAATTTAAATAACAAAACTGTATTGAAAGATCTCAATTTTTCACATAATGTAATAAACTATTTGTATATACTTTAAGTGATCGCAGTTTTAGCAATGATTTTCTTGACATTTATAGTCTACAGTCAAAGCTAAGGATACACGATTGGAAGATCTTCCAATATTAGCAGATTTTTCTGAGAACATTTTCACCAATTTTCTATCTACCAAGTAAACACCTAATTTTATATGTCAGAAAACGTGACAGAATAAAAATTGGCAGTCAACCGTTGGAAAATTTTTTATCAAAAAACTGGCCGATTAAAACCGAAGAAAATAATAAGTTTGACAAAAATAACAAAAAGAAGTTATTGGTAGTTATCGCTTGCTTCATTATTGTCTCACTTTTTTTATCCACACTTCTATAGATAGATACACTATCTACATCTACACTAATATTATAAAGAGGAAAGATTTGTATTTTTGAATTTTTGCATATAACGAATAAACTAAAAAAGTACTGGACCAATTTTAATAATTCTTTTTTCATTAGAAAGCTTTATTATCACTGAGTAACATATTCTATATTTAGTACAAGATTACTATAGAAATTTTTAGAAATTCCTATTAAAACCAACCGAAGGTGTAAAAAATTAGCCATAAAATGTCTTTCATCACATACGCTGCAAAGAGTATTAATGATAGGACAAAAAATTGTTCGACAATAATATAGAATATACATATCAATATCTACAAAAAAAAATCGCGAGACCATATGTCTAACTATTGTAGTTACGTCACCATAACTACTTTTTTATATTTAACAAATTGATAGAAATGCCGATCAAAATCAGACCGTGTTATCCATACCATTTATAAATGTTTATCCAAATAAATAATTTAATATTCAAGACTGTCTCAATACCTGATGATTACTTTTTGAATTAATTGAAATCGGACTTTCCATTCAAAAGATATCATGAAATTAAAAGATAAATAAATGCCGGCATCGGCCGCCGCTACGCAGCGCATCGAGTAACTAAATCCATGAGAGAGTGCCAGTGCGGGAGAAGGGGGTGCACCGTTACGAACTAGGTAGCCCCGCGGTGCGCGGTCGGCTTCTTACGCAGTGGACGCAAGCGACATTGAATATTTAGAGTTTTTTTAACACATTTTTATGCTTCACTTTAAAAGTTTTTTTCAGAGCTACTTAGTTTTAGTATTATAAATCACACTTTTTCATAATATTTGTCAAAGTTCTTTTCAGAACTATCTCTTTGAACTTGAATAATTTTCTTTTTATTATTATTAGCCGCGTTTTATTATCACCATGATCTGATCCGGATCTTGGATTTACATGCATTACAACAACAACACAAGATCCAGCTTTGTGTTTGGATCTCAATTTGAGATCCAAAATTTATTTCTTTTTTTCACAACAAGGAGCGCTTTATCATTGTAATTTCACATGTAAATGTTGGTATCATTGCAAACAAATTAAATAAAACCTGTATTGCCATATAAACATTTCCATTTGAGAAGCGAGAAGCTTTATATTTATTTATTTGGTATATAATCCATGAAATAATTAGATATTTTAACAAAACTAGATATTAATTGGTGAAATTAAAATAATTAAGTCCAAAAAAATGTATATTTGACATAATTTATGGGTATTATTTTCCCAAAAAAAAAAGGAACAAAAAAATCATTGAGCAAAATGTTCTTTGGGCAACCCTGCTTTAAATGTCAAAAAATATAAATAAAATCGTGAAAGCTGCAGCACAAATGGGAGAAAAGATGTTCAAATAAATTGTTAGTAATCTCTAAATTAAATTATTTAAGTGTCACATTTATTAAAAGGTTAAAAAGAATCTGTACTACATGTGAGACCAAAGCGTTCCTGGATGCTTTGAGTTTGAGAGTGCAATGGTGATTTGCAGAAACATTTTCAAAAGTTGTGGAGCTTCCATTTTTGGTATGTGTTTGTTTTTGTTTTGCTTCGTAATGTCACTTTTGAAAGAACGAATTTGACACTGCTACCAAACTTTAAATAACAAAAAATATGATGATCCAATGCTGTTTTATTATCATGATCTGATCCGGATCAGATCATGATGATAATAAAACGCGGCTATTATTATTAGTTTATTCTTAGTTATTAGTTTATTCTTAATTTCTCTGATTTAAAATAAATATCCTTCATAGCAATATGCCTAGAAGAAGAACAGCCGCGGTGGTAATTTCTCAGAAAATATACTTAAATAAGGAGACGGAAAATTTACTACTCCAATTGCAAACAGCTCCCAAGTACTGTTGGATATTGAATTGGCTCATACTGTTCACAATCTAGAAATTCTTATAGACACAATCTATCCCGACATCAACAATCTTACAGTAAGAAATTTCCATTGGCTCTGTTCGAGAGCGATATTGTCACCCAGAAACGGCTCAGTAAATGAGATAAACAAAATTATTATTGAAAAAATACCAGGCGATATTAAATGATACAAATATGTTGACACCGTGTGCGACATCGAAGATACAGTGCACTATCCACAGGAATTTTTAAATTCCCTCAGTCCTGCTGGCTTGCCACCTCATGAACAAAAATTAAAAATAGGTACGCCTGTTATGCTTTTAAGAAATTGAAGCCCTCCCAATATGTGTAATGGTAAAGGACTATTGATCAAAGAATTAAGAGATAATATGATTGTAGCAACTATCATTACGGGTTCCGCGGCCGGTCAGATCGCACATGTTCTGCGGATCCCGATGCGATGATACCAACTGATTTGCCCATATCTTTTAAAAGCTTACAGTTCCCTTTAAAAATATCCTTTGCCCTAACAATAAATAAATCCCAGGGACAAACTTTTTCCATAGGAAAGAGTGCTTTTCCCATCACGGGCAATTGTATGTGGCACTTTCTCGAGTAGGATCTCCTGAAAATCAATACGTTTTGTTGCCACCTACAAATACCACAGCCAACGTCGTGTATGTGTACAGGAAGGCTTTAAGATAAGCATACAATTTTTTTCTAATTTAGTGATTCATGGTCGTTTTAATTAGCATGCTTATAACTTAAATATCTGTACCTATTTATGTCTACCCGTGTCTACGTCCGTACTTTCGTACGTCCGTATGTCCGTACGTTTTTTTCGTCGCCCATAGCTCAAGAACCAGAAGAGATATCGACTTCAAATAAATGTTGTTATACAGATAATAAGGCAGAAAGATGCAGAAAGGGTTCTCAAGAAAATTGAGTGCGGGTGTTTTTTTTACCATAGCAGTTTAAAAAAAAAGGTGAACATTTTGGTTAACCCATAATATCTCATAAACCAATGACGCTAGAGACTTGAATTAAGTTTTATATTATATATTGTACCGTGATACAAAAGAAGTATATTTTTGGAAAAAAAATCGAATTAACGGTTTTTTTTATAAATCAAAAAAACTGAAAAAAAAAATTTGTCACCTCGAAAATTTTACGACTAAAATATGATTTCATCTCCAAAACAATTTTGTGCAACGAAAAATAATGTTTTTGACATCTGATAAAATTTTGAGGAAAATCTAATTGACAGTTTTTTTTATAAAAAATAAAATCAAAAAAAAAAACATTACTCAAAGTTGGTAAAAATTGAATTTCGACTCAAATATCTTTTCAAAAACTTGATATTAAGGCTTCAAACTTATTTTGTCTTATAAGAAATATTGTTTTCAACATTCTGAAAAATGTTGAGAAAAATCGAATTGACAATTTTTTTACAAAAAATAAAAACCCAAAAAAAATTAATAAAAGTTGGTAAAAATTGATTTTCGACTCAAATATCTTTTCAAAACTTTTAGATATTGGCTTTAAACTACTTTAATCTTTCAAAAAATATTGTTGTCAATATCCAGTAAAATTTTGAAAAAATCGAATTGATAGTTTTTTTACAAAAAATTAAAAACCGAAAAAAAAATTTTACAAAAATTGGTAAAAATTGATTTTCGACTCAAATATCTTTTCAAAAATTTGAGATAATAGCTTCTTACTACTTTAAACTTATAAGAAATATTGTTTTCAACATTAGGGAACATTTTGAGAAAAATCGAATTGACAGTTTAAAAAAAAATAAAACCTAAAAAAAAATGTATAAAAGTTTGTAAAAATTGATTTTCGACTTAAATATCTTTTCAAAACTTTGAGATATTGGCTTTAAAGTACTTTTATCTTTCAAAAAGTAATGTTGTCAACATTCAGTAAAATTTGAGACATTGGCTTCAAACTATTTTATCTTTTAAGAAATATTGTTTTTAAGAAAAATCGAATTGACAGTTTTTTTACAAAAAATAAAAACCTAAAAAAAACACTACCAAAACTTGTAAACATTTACTTTCGACTAAAATAGCTTTTCAAAAATAACAAATATTGGCTTCAAACTTATTTTATTTCACAGAAAATATTGTTTTCGATATTCAGTAATTTAACAGTCCGTTTTTTCATAAAAAAAAAATAAAATATACAAAAAATAGTACGCAAATTTGGTAAAAATTGATACATATAGACAAACTTTTAAGCAAGACAAATCGACAGACGGGGTGGGAAGTTATCAGTGTGGGTCGCATCCCAGCCTCTTTTTTTAAATGTTTTTGCACGTTCTGTTGTTTTTACTTCTGAAATAAATTTTTATATTCCCTGTCAAGAAAATTGTCTTTCCGTGTTTTGTTTTCTATAAAGCCTTTCAACCGTATATACACAGACAACTATTAAAAGGAAGATACAAAATTGTTGACAAATGTCAACCAATTTTCTACCAAAAACTTGTCTTATATTTAGGTAAAATCACCCAACCACCTAATTGGAGGCTATTATAAGACTTTTGACAGTTCAGCCAATATTGAAAGATCTGCTAATTAAGGGTGGATCTAGACTTACTTTTAATCTTATTTAAAGACGAGTTTTTAAAAACCGCTTAAAAACGTTCTTTAATGTTCTGTAAAGGAGGCTGACAAAATTTAAATAACATAATGTGTATCTTAACCTTATATTTACATATTTTATTTTAAGTGCTTAAGGGCTTGAGTGACAACTATAACAGGAAGGTTCTTAATTTCATTTTCACACGAAATGAAATAAAAATCGATTGAAAAAATATGTAACTTATAGTTCTTCTGAAATTCACTTTTCTCAATATCGGTTTTATTTTTTTCGAGCTAAAAATAAAGTGAATTTCCGTGTTCTACATTTCGATATTTGTGATTCATCAAGTGATTTGAAATCGACCAGATTAAGTTGGTGTGGTTTGAAAATGTTTGCAAAGCAGTAATAAAGGAACTAAACCTTAAGTTCTGTATAGAATGCATTTGAATCGCGAGAACTCTCATTATCTAACTTTTAAAACGATTTTTCAACATACCAAATGTCTTCTCTATACCAAAAATTACGTTCTTTTAAAAACTATACTTCGATACCAGAGTTTTTCCAAACCTGTGTTTTGAAATGTGCATCAATACCAGTAAAAATAAAAAAACACCAATATTATACCATATATTATTATAATATACATATATACATATATATATATATTATAGAAATTATGCAATTTATTTACTGATGTGATACATATATGCCAGCTGCTTTAATTTCACTTGAAGTGATTTCAAAAAGTATTCCAAGTTATGAAATCGGTGGTCGAATGATATAAAATTGGTTCTACTCAAAGATAAGCACAACAATGGAAAGGGAATGATTCCTAGATCACAACTCTGAAATTTCAGCCCTCTAGGTGGTCTAGATCAAGAAAAAATGGAGTTCAAAAATAGTCCTCTAGGTGAAAACTATTGCCTATCTAGGACGCGTATTAAGCGAGATATTCGCATTTAAAGTTTGAACACTGAAAACAATTTCATTTGATTTTAAATTTAGATTTCGATTTCATTTCACTCGATATTGAGAACCAAGCTGAAATTATAAGATTTTTTAAGAACACTGTTATATAAATATACCATACTTAAGATCTAAATTACAATAGTTTAGAGGGTTTTTAGAGCATTTTACGCAGAAAAGGAAATAGATGCATGTAAGTACAAGCATGAAGATTGATGTCTTATAAAAACGCTAGGGACCAGTAATAGACAAAAAACTGTGTGCAAATTCAATTTTTCTTCACTTCAAGAATCTACTAAATCCAGAAACAACATTAGCAAAGTAGCATTATGCAGTTCCTCGATTTGAGAACGAAATTTTAGACCCAGAATTTAGTATGCATGAACTTGAACAAACTTTATGGACACTTAAAGATGGGAAAGCGGCAGGTTCAAATGGTATTCCAGTAGAGTTCTACAAATACGGAAGCGTCACACTGAAAGAACATCTGGTAACATTATTTAATAATGTTTTTGAGTGGAATCTTCCGGTAGATGAATTCAGGAATGCTGTAATATTCCCGGTTCACAAAAAGGATCCTTGTTGGATGCAGCGAACTATCGAGGAATCTCTTTTCTAAATGCAACATATAAGATCTTCACAACAATGTTACAGAAACGACTTACAAGATGGATTACAACGTAAAATGTGCTAAACGAGTGTCAAGCTGGTTTTAGATCCGGATACTCTACAAGCGACAATATCTTTGTCCTCAGGAGCCTTGCTGAAAGCTTTTGCATGCAGGGTAAAAAATTGTATGTATTATTCATCGATTTCAAAGCAGCTTTTGACACGATCGACAGAGGTGCCTTATTTTACAAATTGTACAATCTGGGATTTTCGTTGAAGTTCGGCTTAATACTCGAAGAGTTGTACAGAGGAACACGGGCTACAGTTTGGAATGGAGCGGAACTTTCGGATTGGTTTGCAACTTCGTCAGGAGTGAGGCAGGGATGCACACTGAGTCCTACCCTCTTTTGGCTCTTCATAAATGATCTAATTGATTTCCTTCCTGGAGGAGTTGACTTTGCGGGAGAGCGTATTAAAGCATTGATGTTCGCGGATGATATAGTCTTGTTTGCTTACTCCCCAGAAACACTCCAACTTATGATAAACAAGATTTACAATTACTGTTGTTTATGGAATTTGGTTGTCAACACTCAAAAATCCAAGGTGATGATTTTTAAAAGAGGAGGTGTACGAAACGCATCGAATGAAAAGTGGGTGTTTAACGGAGAAGACATTGAATGCGTCAAGGAGTACAAATACCTAGGCGTCATCTTTTCGAGCAACTTAAACATGGAAAAGCATCTAGTAGAAAAACTTGAAAAAGCAAAAACAGCTATAAATATAGCATGGAAAAGAGTTTTTATGAACGTCAACATAGCACATAGTATTAAATATAAAGTATTTGAAGCTGCAGCGGAGTGTATTCTTTTATACGGCGCCCAAGTTTGGGGATGTAAAAAGTTTCTCACAGTGGAGAAACTACTAACTCACTACGTGAAAAGAGTATTTCGTCTGCCATTGAAGACACCAAACTATGTTATTATGCTAGAGACAGGACTTCCACCTCTATTCGTCAAAACCCTTAAACTGCAAGCGGACTATTTACTGAAAGTTTTCAAGATGCCTGATTCCCGACTGGTCAAGAAAGTAGCTCTTAAAGCAGTTAAAAATCAAAATAGCTGGTACAGGGAGTGGAATTGCCTCGCCGAAGGATTTAACGTGGAGTTCAATTTAAACGTTGGAAGCATATCAAGTTGCAAGGATATCTTATATGATGTGATTGCGAAAGTAGATGAAAAATGTAGAGAAGATTATGTAGCTGAAGCTTCCGACTTCTTATTCAGAACAATTTATAGAATGCTGAACCACAATCTTGCTGAAAGAAACTACTTCAGTGATGCAAATAGTGTGAACGAGATTTCAACAATGGTTAGACTCCGAAGCGAACTTATAAGCCTGAATTTCATGCCACATAGACCCGAATTACCATTGGAGTGCAGTATGTGCAATCTTAGAGAAAGAGAGGACGTTATTCATTTCTATGGAAAATGCCCTACTTTAAAGGAAACAAGAAGGAGCTTTTTTGGAAGTGACTTCTTATCGGATGAACAAGTTGTTGCCTTGCTGAATGAGATGAATGTCGGCAATTTGTACAAGTATTGCAAAATCGCGTTAAATTCTAGAATTATAAACGAAGATTTCTGATTTATTAAACAATAATCCACTTAAATTAATTCAAACTTAAAGTTGAGAAAAAAAATAATTTAAAATTAACTTCTTTTTTAAATCCACATAAATAATTATAAAAGCTTATAACAATATTTGTATAATTTATGTTAATTGTCAATCTGTCATAATGATTTTTTTGTATATATGTAAGAAAAAAAAATTATTTGTAAAATGTATTTATAATATTCTAATAAAAAAATCTATCTAATCTAATCTAATCTAATACATACTTTTTCTAAAAAAATTAGTAAAAACTAATTATTGTAAGCAAATGAGTTGGGAAGAAACTTTAGTGTGACCCAAATTATAAGTTGAAGAATCTATTTTCACTTCAGTTCTCGAGAGATTTGAAGCTTTTATATTAAAATAATACATATAAAACGTTTATTGTTAACTTTCCATAGGATGTTTTTGTAATCGGCCCGATTTTTCTATCATAATTTCAATCTTAATTTAAATTTTTTTTAAAATGAAAAAGCAAGAATATTTTTGGAAAAAAATCATTTATTTATTTATTTATTCGTCTTAAAAGTTACACACTCTATTTAGACTAATAATTATATGATACATAACATAAAAATAAAATACATAATTTACTTATAGCATTATAACAAATTTACTAATTTATTTTTCAAAACTTTTCTATTAATATTAAAATCAATTGCAAAATCATATTCATTAAAATCCATACAAGCTCTTGTGATAGGATTATACTTAGCATAGCTAGTACTGTGGTAAGGAACATTTAAGAAATCACAGTCACGAGGGCGCAAGTTTCTAGAAGGCGCATAAATAAAAAACATAGATAACAAAACTGGACAGTCAATATTAAAATTCAAGACATCAAAAGCAAAAAGTATTGAGTTTAATTTTCTTCTCTGCGCAAGAGGTTTTAGGTCAATTAAAATACACCTCGTCTCATAAGATGGAACATTTGAATAACCATATATTTTTCGTAAGGCAAACTTTGTGAACCTTTTTTGAACTCTTTCTATACGACAAATGCTAATTACAATCAATTACAAAAAAATTGTTACTTCGAATATTTTACGAGCAAAAACTGATTTTATCTTCAAAATAATTTTGTACAACGAAGATTAACGTTTTCGACATATGCTAAAATTTTGAGAAAAATCGAATTGACAGTTTTTCTTACAAAAAATAAAAACCTACAAACAAATTACTAACAGTTCGTAAAAAATGATTGTCGACTCAAATATCTTTTCAAAAATAGATTTCGAAATCAAACTATTTTATCATATGCAAAATATGGTAGGTAGTTTTATGTTTGACCGCGCAATCAATATGCGCTTGATGCTAGATATTCTATGCAAGCAAAGTAATGGCCTTCACGTTTGCCATTTAAATGCTCAAAGTCTTTATCCTAAAATAGATGAATTTAAATATGTGTTTGATTGCTCCAATATAGACATTATCTGTGTATCTGAGACATGGTTCAAGGTAGGTTTATCTGACGTCCATGTGTAACTTAAAAGGATATGATTTGTTTCGCTGTGATAGAAGTGACCCAAGAGGTGGAGGGGTTGCGATTTACATTCGCAATTCAATAAATCGCAGTTTTGTTGCCAGATCAGATAGCTCTTCACCTGTTGACTATTGCTTTATAGAAATTTTGAATGGTGTGAACAAATGCTTAGTAGGTGTGGTTTATCGTCCAAATAAACACGTTGATTTCTCGCCCATGTTCACAGTATTAGAGAGCATTTCCTCTTTTTATTCTGAAATCGTCTTATGTGGTGACTTGTAATTTGCTAAACATGGAAAAATCAAAATCATTTATTGAACGAATGAACAGCCTAAGCTTATATACAAATAATTTTAGTAATCCAACTTATTTTACTAATGATAGTGCAACACTCTTAAACTTATTCTTTACTCATAATATCGAAAACTTCTTGATCTACGACCAGCTTTCCGCATCCACCTTTTCGAAACATGATTTAATTTTTGCTACCTTTGATTTTGTTCCCCGAGCTACGGGAGCTACTACTATTGAATATCGAGATTTTAAAAATATTGACTTGGCTCAACTGGAACACGATCTATTTCAGATTAACTGGCAACAAATATATTTTATGGCTTCCGCCGATGACCAGGTTTTATTCTTAGAAAATTCTATTCGTAGTTTATTCGATAAGCATGTGATGAAGCTCAAAACAAAGGTGGTCAAGCACAAGCACAATTCGTCGTTTTCTCTTGAAATTAAGGAACTGATGAAGCAAAGAGACTTAGCTTAAAAACAATGGAAACGTTTTCGGTTGACTGAGTTTCATACTACTTTTTGTGACTTTCGAAACAAAGTACGAATTAAAATAAGGTAAGCTAAAATACAGGTATATTCAAATCATTTGAGAAAATATTTACCTCCTAAAACACTGGAAAAATATACGAGATCTTGGAGTAGGACCATTGAAAGGAAAATACCCTGAAAACATTAATCCTGATGTTCTTTATGCTGATTTTGCGAAAGTTTAATTTTTTTAGAGTAATTCAACTGACAACTTTCTTAACAAAGCACGAAAACCTACAAACCTTTTAAGCAAGACAAATCGACAGACGGAATGGGAAGTTATCAGTGTGGGTCGCAGACCAGTCTCTTTTTTCACAATCAGCCATTAATCTAACGAAAGTGTCCCTTTTGCAGTGTTTAGGACATTTATATTTTTGAAATTCGTGTTTAAATCTCAGTTTTGGGCAAATCCAAAGCAAATTCACTTTAAATTTTTAAGATCTTAAAAGTTTTTGTATTTAATAGAAAAGCAATTTTTAAAGATGGGATACGACACTCTGATAACTTCCTATTGGTACCCGCTAAAAATGTTCAAATGGTATGTTTTGTAACAAGTCAATTTTTTTTTTTTTGAATGAAAAGTGTCAACCAATTCTTAATTTAAATAAAAGTCAAAAACGATACTTTTAAAGTAAATACTCTAATTTTTTCAGGAGATATTCGAGTCGAAAATCATTTTTTACCAAATTTTAATAGTATTTTTGGAAAGTTCTTATTTTTGCTAAGAAAACTGTAAATTGTTTTTCTTTTTTTTTTACTTTAAAAGCAATAACATCCTTTATAAGGTAAAACTATTTTCAAGGCATTGTCTTTTATTCTGCCAAGATATTCGAATAGAAAATAAAATTTTACCAATTTTTAGTAATAGTCGCGTTTTATTATCACCATGATCTGATCCGGATCCTGGATTTACATGCATTACAACAACAATACAAGATCCTGCTTTTTGTTTGGATTTCAATTTGAGATCCAAAATTTAATTCTTTTTTTCACAACAAGGAGCGCTTTATCATTGTAATTTTACATGTAAATGTTGGTATCATTGCAAACAAGTTAAATAAAACCTGTATTGTCATATAAAATAAAATATTTTTTAAAGCTTTATATTTATTTATTTGGTATATAATCCACGAAATAATTAGATATTTTGACAAAACTAGGTGAAATTAAAATAATTAAGTCCAAAAAAATATATATTTGACATAATTTATGGGTATTATTTTCGGTGCGGGGAAATAAATCCACGGGAACTAACTCCACTGAGGGATTTAGTTCCCACTTAGTGAGAACTAAATCCACTCTAGTAAAGTGGATTTAGTTCCCATGCTAACTGGGAATCTAATTCCGAAAAAAATGTGTGATTTAAGTTCTCCTTGAGTTTGAAATTAATTCCCACTTTTTAAAAGAAGAAGCAAGTAGAATAAGGCGCATGGACATAGGGCCCAAGGACATAACGCCCAACTTTTTTTTTGGGGCTTATGTCTCACTTCGGTGGGACATAAAACCGAAATCTTATTTGGGCCCTAAATCCCACCCAAGTAAGACCGAAGCCCCAATTAAAAAATTTGGGGCTAATGTCCCACTTAATAAGAATCACCAAATGACACAACTTGGAGCGGGCCACCCACAAGTGCTTTTATTGAAAGCAGTTGTTGATATAGGCGCCTGCCTGGCGACTTTACATACCCTAAGCGGAGCAACGGAGTTGCGTGAGCGGGTGTGACCCCGAAAAAGGGAGTTAAAATCCTGAGAACCCGCGAAGCACGCCACCCACAGGTGCTTTTATTGAAAGAAGTTGTTGATATAGGCGCCTGCCTGGCGACTTTACAAACCCTAAGCGGAGCAACGGAGTTGCGTGAGCGGGTGTGACCCCGAAAAAGGGAGTTAAGATCTTGAGATCCCGAAAATAATGTTGAAAATAAATTTGTTTGTTTTTCCTAATTTTTGTATTATCACCGTATCAAAAAATTATTGTTCATTGTATTGAAATACAAAAACTTTATATTCTTTTTTGGCTCTGCAAATATTTGGAGACAATGTTTTATTAGTTTTTTATCACCTTGCTCATCAATAACTAAGTTGTTAGAAATTAGTTCCCTCTTCATATTTTTGAATGTGTACTAAATTCCCATAAGAAAGTGGAGTTCGTTCCCACTTAGCATGGGAACTAAATCCACTTTACTAAAGTGGATTTAGTTCCCACTGAGTGGGAACTAAATCCCTCAGTGGGGTTAGTTCCCGTGGATTTATTTCCCCGCACAATTATTTTCCCCAAAAAAAAGGAACACAAAAAATCATTGAGCAAAATGTTCTTTGGGCAACCCTGCTTTAAATGTCAAAAAATATAACTAAAATCGAGAAAGCTGCAGCACAAATGGGAGAAAAGATGTTCAAATAAATTGTAAGTAATCTCTAAATTAAATTATTTAAGTGTCACATTTATTAAAAGGTCAAAAGGAATCTGGACTACATGTGAGACCAAAGCGTTCCTGGATGCTTTGAGTTTGAGAGTGCAATGGTGATTTGCAGAAACATTTTCAAAAGTTGTGGAGCTTCCATTTTTGGTATGTGTTTGTTTTTTTTTGTTTGCTTCGTAATGTCACTTTTGAAAGAACGAATTTGACACTGCTACCAAACTTTAAATAACAAAAAATATGATGATCCAATGCTGTTTTATTATCATGATCTGATCCGCATCAGATCATGGTGATAATAAAACGTGGCTAATGTTGTTTTTAGGTTTTTATTTAAAAAAAAAAACAATATTTCGATTCGAATCTGGACTACATGTGAGACCAAAGAGTTCCTGGATGCTTTGAGTTTGAGAGTGCAATGGTGATTTGCAGAAACATTTTCAAAAGTTGTGGAGCTTCCATTTTTGGTATGTGTTTGTTTTTTTTTTTTTTTTGCTTCGTAATGTCACTTTTGAAAGAACGAATTTGACACTGCTACCAAACTTTAAATAACAAAAAATATGATGATCCAATGCTGTTTTATTATCATGATCTGATCCGCATCAGATCATGGTGATAATAAATAAAAGGTGGCTAATGTTGTTTTTAGGTTTTTATTTAAAAAAAAAAAACAATATTTCGATTTTTCTCAAAATTTTACCAAATGTGAAAAACGTTATTCTTTGTTGTAATTGGATTTTTTCAAAATTATATTTATTTAGTACTACGTCACATTACATAATATAAATTTTAATTCAAGGAGCTAGAGTTATTGATTCGTGAGATATTTCGAGTCAATATTTTCACTTTTTTTAATTGCTGCAATAAGAAAATCTAATCAAATTTTTGAAAGTCCTTTTTGCATATTTGAAGTCGATATCTCCACTGCTTTTTAAGATATGGGCCTTGAAACGTCAACGTCGAGAAATGTCAAAATTTTCAATTCGACAAATCGGACCAATTACAATAACTTCCTATTTGAAGTTAATATAATATGATATCTATATGTAAACATTTCTGAAAAACTCAAAATTGCCGCACCGCCCGCCGCCGCCGTGCCTTTTCAAAGCAAGTTTGTGTGCCCACAGTCAACGCACAATTTTATATTCCCTAAGGCTTAAAAATAATATTTTACAAGAGTCTATTTCAAAAACTATACCTATTCTCAGCAAAGAACACCTTTTCTATTATTCTCTTACATAGGTATATAATGTTCTTTTTATTTGTATTCTGGATGTAAAATAGAAGAAAAGAAGAAGAATGAAAATGTCTACCACATTTTCACTATTCCTCACCTGTAAAGAAAAACCTCAACTTAATAACTGGTGGTGTAGGCAAAATGTGAAGAAAAAAAAACAAAATTCAGACAAACTCAATGAATTTATGCCCCGCAATCCACCATAAACGAGCATCATTTTATACCATAACGTTGGTAAAATTCTACGTCCGTCGCGTAGTCGACGACGACGTTCAAGCACAAACAGCGGGCTATGTTGATGATGGTATAGTCGTATAGCTCGTAGGCAGGCATCCTTGTCGTCCTTAACTTTGCATAGGAATGGAATGTATAAATCAATTGAAAACTTGGTCGCATAAACGTTGATGGATGGGACCAAAGTTGGACTCTCTCAACCTTTGGAAGTTTTTAATAAAAAAAAGAAAAGAATACGAACCAAACATTTGCCGCAGTCTTTAATTAAATTTCTTTTTCAATTCTTTTTTTCTTCATATTTTTATTTTATTTTTCTCTTTTTTTATTTTCTTCAAATTCTGAATGAAGACTTTCAAAAAAATTTAATATAAAAACTTTATTATGAACCTAGAGAACTTAGGAGGAGTAGTACACCACGTTCCTGGTTCCTGATGTATAAATAGATATCTTTAAGCTACAACATCTACTCACGTGGCTATAGTTTGACTTTATTTTTTAATTTCTTTTTCTAAGAAAACACTTTATTGTCGAAGACGAAAATTTAAAGGACAAAGACATAATTTTATGATAACATATCATGGATGAAAACAAAATTGAAAAGAGGCTGGGATGCGACCCACACTGAAAACTTTCCATCCCGTCTGTCAATTTGTATTGCTTAAAAGTTTGTAGGTTTTCGTGTTCTGTCAAAAAAGTTGTCAATTGAATTACTCTAGAAAAATAAATAAAAAAAATAGTTTTATTTCAAAATATATTTCTGTTAACGAGATTTTTAGTAGAACACCAATTTTTACCAATTTTAGTAGCATTTCTTGAAAATCTTGAAAAACAATATTTCTGATAAAACAAATTAGTTTGAAGCCATAATCTCAAATTTTTGAAAAGATTTTTAGGTAGAAAATCATTTTTTACGAACTTTTAGTAATGTCTTTTTTTAAGTTTTTTTATTTTTTATAAAAAAAAACTGTTCATTCGATTTTTTTCAAATTTTCACTAGATGTAAAAAATGTTATTCTTTATTGCACAAAATTATTTTGGAGATCAAATCATTTTTTGTTCGTAAAATATTCGAGGTGACAAATATTTTTTTTTTAGTTTTTTTTGATTTAGAAAAAAAACAGTTAGTTGGAATTTTTTCCAAAAATTACTAGTTTGGTATCACGTCATAATATATAAAATAAAATTTAATTCAACTCGCTAACGTTATTGGTTCGTGAGACATTTTAGGTAAACTAACTTTTTTTAAATTGCTATGGTAAAAAAAACACCCACTCAATTTTCTTGAGAGCCCTTTCTGCATCTTTCTGCATTATTAGCTGTATAACAAAATTTATTTGGAGTCGATATCTCTACTGGTTCTTGAGCTATGGACGACGAAAAAAAACGTCGCGAACGTACGGACTACAGACGTACGAACGTACGTACACACGCACGCAAAGACATCTCTCTTAAAATCTTTTATTTCGACCCTTAGGGACCTTGAAACTTATTTGGTTGTACTTCGCGGTATATTTCAATAGCATTGATTTTAAATCAAAACTAAATGAACTATAAAAGATGTTGAATTTCCTGCTGATTTATTTAGCGCTTCCTGGAAAGGACCTCCCTCCAGTTTTATAAGAAGCATACTTATTTCCATACACACCTTCCCAAGCCATCAGCTTTCCGCCATGTTGCACAAACTAACAATCTGTTAATCTTTCCTTTCATCCGACAAAAATAAAAAACGTCAATTAAAAACTGAGACAAAATAGAACTTTGAATATGTATAAGATATCATTTCCTTTGTAAAGGACCAAAAAGAAAAACACTGATGATTAAGGAAAATAATAAAACTCAAACAGATATGTGTCTTGGTTTAAACAAAAAGTAAGAAGTGAAGTAAGAAAAAATAGATTTAATGACCCAAATAATTAATGCAAAACAACAAAAGCTCGTCAAGTTGTAACCGAGAATCTGAGGACCTAGAGCGCGCGCAAAGCACACAGCACACAGCATACAAAGACGACTTAAAAGAAAAACTTTATTTCAAATCTTTTTTCGCGGGCGGGCGTCAAAAATAAAAGAAAAAGAAAACTTTAGATGATGGAAGAAAAATCCTTCACAATATATAAAAGAGGTAGTATATATATGTAGCACTCTAATGGACGACAAAGAAGAACATTTCGTACAGAAGAAGTCCTTTTACCCTTTATCCTTTCTTTCTTTTAAACTTTAAGACTACAGATGCAGCTAAAGGTTATACGGGAGCCTTTGTGCAAAAATGTTGTTGTCCAACGAAAATGGGGATAGATTTTTGTTAAAAGTATAAAATAAAAACGGTTTTTAAAATTTAAGATTTTATGACATTTAAAATACTTCTGGTTCCATTTTTAAAGCCTTAAAGCAAAATTATCATCATTAGATCCAAACATGTCCAATGCATCCCCCAAAAGTCACTGTGTTAATTTTGAAGTGGATGGCGCGGGCGGGCGGTGTGCAAAAATATTGGTGCTTATGACGGTTTCTAATCCTCACCAGTAGCACAAAGATTCCCATCATACAGGGTATCTGGCGGCAGATTTATATTTTAAAAATTAAATTTCAATTTTTGAACATTATGTCATCCAAATGTCTTATGTCAAGTTGCACTCACTGTTGTAAACGGAGCCTCGTGTTACGCGCCACACCCTGCAGTAAACTTGAATCAATTGCCGCTGATTTCTCGATGAATGTTGAATATCAAACAAAATCACTGTCTTTGAGTTCTTGAACGATTTGAATTTTGAATGGATGGAACTTTAAATCCTTTTTTAAAATTTCATGAATAATCGCTCTTAGAAGTCCCAGTGATGCTGCCCTTTTTCACATCGGATGCTCGCGTAAACTTTTTTCAACCACTTCAAAGTTTTCGGGAGTCCTTGATGATTGACTGTGCCCTGGCCGTGGAGTGTTCATAGCCGAAGCAGTTGCCAGAACCTCTACATCCATCGCGAACGCGCGATGCTCACTTGACCAGTGCGATATCGTGACTGAGAATTCCGAACGATCACTGATTGATGATGACGGACGAGACCACCCCCCCCGCACCGTTTATTACATTTTGAAATAATCGTATTCAAAAATATAAATTTACCATCAAACACCATGTATGTATATGGAACACAATAAAATTCCAGTGCGGGTGGTTCGGCTAACTTCGCAGTAGCTCATTCTTCCAAGACCTTTTTGATGGTTTCGGGTTAGCCGTGAGATCATCGAAACGTTGTTCCCGCTACAAAAAGTCACTTTTTGTAGATTAGCTCGACAATAAAGTCCAAGTTTTCAGTTTTTTAGTCAATTTGAAAGTGAATCCGAGATTTTTGTGCAGAGTTTTCCTCTGCCTATTGCGTAAAACGTTGAGCTATTGATGTTGATTTGCTGTACGTGAATTGAGTCTCATACTCTTGGCTACTTGCTTGTTTGCACAAACTTGCGTTCAGCTGACTTGGTAGATGCACAGCACTCACTTTTTAAATAAGTTTTCAATTTTTTCATATTGCTTAAGCGTAAGAGGACTCATTTCGGCGCGCAGAAGTTTGCTACTGACTTTCTGTCAAGATTTCTAGCAAAAATAGCCTATGACTTTAAAAGAAACCACAATGATGGCCCAAGATTTCTTATCTATCGGAAGCTCGTTAATCGAAAGTTCTGCAAATCTCTAAAACACTTTTTTTATTAAAGTACTTTTAAAAGGCCTCAACCCTGGTGAAGTTGGTCTTGCATAAATTACCACTGGCGCTCCTGTTCAAAAGTATTTTCGACAAACTAACACAATGCTAAGCCATCATGGATGATGGTTTTAAAGTATAGAACTTTCTACGGCGGCGTTGCTTGGTTTCTTCAAAGAATATCTAGTAATTCGTCGTCCACCCACGCCCATCCTGTCGAGCTCATCTCTTCGTCTTCTTTTTTCTGTCGAGCTACTTGCCAGAGCACACAGCAATCGAAGGATAAAGAACGAGAAAAACAACGTCTAATTACATAGTAATTTATCTTCCGTAAAAGACTGCCACTGTGCTGCCTTGTTAAGGACATTCACTAAGTACATATAAGCACAAAAATGAAAAAATAAACAGAAAAAGGTCGAATGGCATGCATATGTATACATAACTGTAGTTTGCACTTAAAGTGTAAGAGATTGCGATAGAAAACGGCAGAAAATGCAGCAATTATTGCTGCAGTTTGCAACAGCAGCGACTTCCAACAAACCATCAGCTCAGCAGACCTACGAGTATTTTATACTCGACTCGGCTCGAATCGGCCAGAGCCAGAACCAGCAGCGTCAGACAATGAACGCTCAAAGTTCATCTTGTTAATGTTTAAGCAGGCAATTATCCTTTACTTTAGCCACCATCGTGTTTGTGTTATAGTCCGCCATTTATTCTCTAGCTTAGTGGCGGATGGTGGTCCATAATCGTCCTTCAAATAGTTCTCTTTGCTGTGCAGTGCGCTCTTTTGCTTCTATGATGCTGATAGTTGCAGCATTCGCTTTTGTTTGGCCAGGTTTTAATTTTTCTTCTGCTGGGATTTGAACCAATTCGTAGGACGATTTCATTGACATCGGAATCAAGTCGCGGATTTTTGTTTTTCATTTTTGTCCACAGTGTTCCGAGAGAAATTGTGTATACCGTATACCGAAGTAATTATTATTCTGATGGTTTTTCTTTGCCTTGGTTGAAGCGATGGACTGGACACCCTGCAGCCTTAGGGCGCCTTGGTCAATGGCGTTGGGTGGGGGTACCTAAGTTATCAGGAACTTTTACTGAAACTTACTGCCTTGAATTCGTGCGTTTCTTTCCTTCTCTCTTTTTTCCTTCGCCCTTTTTGACTACATTTAGGATTTTTTCTTTGTTATTTTCTGGAAATTTTAAAGAACTCTGTTATCGCGAACATACATATGTACATATATATTGTTATGCTGTACAATATCTATATGCACAAGTATTACGTATTTTTCCGTTTTTGTTCTTAAGAAAGTTGCATTCAACATGCAAATGAATAGGGGTAGGGCAGAGAACGCCAACAACGCCCGCCACCATTATAGTTAAGCGAAAATATTATGTGCGCTGAAAAAAAGTTAAAACGGAAACAATATAAGCAACATCAGAGAGATGAAAATCTATGCTTTTTCTTTATTGACGCAAAGAATTTTCAGCTGAAAATATATATACATATATATATATATATCATCCACGCTAAAAACAATACAAAGATCTTTGAAAGAAAATTTAAGATACAAATTAAACTAACGATTGAAATCTTCTGGGTGTTGGTTTAAATTAAGAGAAAAATTTACAGAATGTAATCGCACTTTAATGGAAGGCTATAGTTTCATGTCTTACTTACGTACTTAAGGGGGCACTACAGTCCTGTGTGAACTAGGGCAGTAGGGCCTCACCCAACAAACTTCTCCATCTAGCTGGGCCCCTAGCTAGATATCTCCAGTTTCGCGCTCTAAGTTGGGTGAGGTCACTTTCCACTTGTGCGCGCCACCTTATCCGCGGTCTTACTCTACTGCGCTGTTCTGTAGGTATGGATTCGAAGATTTTCCGGGCCGGAGCATTGATTTCCATGCGCTCTACGAGACCCAGCCATCTTAGTCGTTGGACTTTTACCCTTCTGGCTAAGTCTTCATCACTGTACAGCCCGTACAGCTCGTCGTTCCATCTTCTCCGCCACTCCCCTTCTATGCATACGGGACCGTAGATCACACGAAGAACTTTTCTGTCGAAACGACCCAAGGTGATTTCATCCGCTTTTGTCATAGTCCATGCTTCTGGACCGCAAAGCAAGGCGGGGATGATGAGAACCTTATATAGCGACATTTCGTTGCTCGAGATAGAGCCTTAATACTCAATAGCTTTCTTAGCCCAAAGAAACAGCGGTTAGCAAGAGTAATGCTTCGTTTGATCTTAGCGCTGGTCTTGTTTTCTGCGTTTATAGTGGAGCCTAGGTAGACGAAGTCCTTGACTACCTCAAATTTACTGCTACCTATGGTGACGTTTTGACCGAGACGTATCGGTGTTGTAAGTCCTTTCCTGACGACAGCATGTACTTTGTTTTGCCTCATTAACCGCTAAGCCCATTTTTGCCGCCTCTGCCTCAATACTCACAAAAGTTTCATTGACATCACGCTGAGTTCTTCCGATTATGTCAATGTCATCAGCATTATGCTAGCAATTGTACAGACTTTTGAAAGATAGCGTCTGTGTGTTGACGTGGGAGTTCTACACTATTGTTTCAAGTACAATGTTAAAAAAATCGCATGACAGCGCATCACCTTGTCTAAAACCTTTTTTGACATCGAAATGTTCTGTTAAGTTGTTTCCAACCTTTATGGAGCAGCGTGAATTCTCCATGGTCTTCCTGCACAAACAGCTCGTCCCTGTAGATGCTGTCATATGCGGTCTTGAAATCGATGAAAAGATGGTGGGTGTCATAAGTATATTTGGTTTATTGAATTCGTTAAACAAACTAACGTTAGAACTTAAGACTAATATTACATTTATTCTTAGATTTATAGATTTACAATGCTTTAAGCAATTTGCAAAAAAAAAACTGAACTGAAATATTGAAAAAATTTACTTTAAATGTTTTACTTTTAAAATCATCGCTTACGGAATATACCAAAAAGTAATACTTTAGTTTACTAAAATCAATTGGTTGAGGGGACTGTTTTTACCATAGTTCGACCTGCTTGATATAGAACGTAAAGGAACTTGTCTTCTAATACTTGAACGGCTATGAATAAAGTTTAATTGTTCCAAAATTGATGGTGATATGACTGACCCATTGATTAATTTTATAATAAAGCACCGCTGAATGTACTCTTTGTGTTTAGAAAGCGATGGAAGATTTATGAGCGTGAGCCTATGATTGTACGGTGGAAGTTCGAGCCTATTGGACCATGGGAAGAAACGGAGGCAGAAGTGCATGAATCTTCTTTGTACCCCTTATATTCTGTTTATATGAACTGAATAAAAGAGAGCCCATATTATGCAGCCATATTCCAATATTGGTCTTACAAATGATATGTAAAGAAGTTTAAGAATATAAGGGTTGCGAAAATCATGTGAAAACCGTTTTATAAATCCGAGTGTCTTATTAACTTCCCATAGGAAGTTATTGTAATGGGTCCGATTTGACAAATTGAAAATTTTGACATTTCTCGACGTTTCAAGGTCCCTAGAGTCGAAATAAAAGATTTTTAGAAAGATGTCTGTGCGTGCGTGTGTACGTACGTCCGTACGTCCGTACGTCCGTACGTTCGCGACGTTTTTTTCGTCGTCCATAGCTCAAGAACCAGAAGAGATATCGACTTCAAATAAATTTTGTTATACAGATAATAAGGCAGAAAGATGCAGAAAGGGCTCTCAAGAAAATTGCGTGGGTGGTTTTTTTACCATAGCAGTTTAAAAAAAAGGTGAAAATTTTGGTTAACCCTAAATATCTCATGAACCAATGACGCTAGAGACTTGAATTAAATTTTGTATTATATATTGTAACGTGATACAAAACAATTATATTTTTGGAAAAAAATTCAATTAACAGTTTTTTTTATAAATCAAAAAAACTGAAAAAAAAAAATTTGTCACTTCGAAAATTTTACGACTAAAATATGATTTCATCTCCAAAACAATTTTGTGCAACGAAGAATAATGTTTTTGACATCTGATAAAATTTTGAGAAAAATCGAATTGACAGTTTTTTTTACAAAAAATAATAACCTAAAAAAAAAAATAAAAAAAAGTTGGTAAAAATTGAGTTTTGACTCAAATATCTTTTCAAAACTTTGAGATATTGGCTTTAAACTACTTTTATCTTTCAAAATATATTGTTTTCAACATTCAGTAAAATTTTGAAAAAAATATAATTGACAGTTTTTTTACAAAAAATTAAAAACCGAAAAAAAAATTAACAAAAGTTGGTAAAAATTGATTTTCGACTTAAATATCTTTTCAAAAATTTGAGATTATGGCTTCTAACTAATTTTAACTTATAAGAAATATTGTTTTCAACAGTAGGAAAAATTTTGAGAAAAATCGAATTGACAGTTTTTTTACAAAAAATAATAACCTACAAAAAAATAAAAAAAAAGTTGGTAAAAATTGAGTTTTGACTCAAATATCTTTTCAAGACTTTGAGATATTGGCTTTAAACTACTTTTATCTTTCAAAAAATATTGTTTTCAACATTCAGTCAAATTTTGAAAAAAATAGAATTGACAGTTTTTTTACAAAAAATTAAAAACCGAAAAAAAAAAATTAACCAAAGTTGGTAAAAATTGATTTTCGACTTAAATATCTTTTCAAAAATTTGAGGTTATGGCTTCTAACTAATTTTAACTTATAAGAAATATTGTTTTCAATATTAGGAAAAATTTTGAGAAAAATCGAATTGACAGTTTTTTTTACAAAAAATAAAAACCTAAACAAAAAAATTAATAAAAGTTGGTAAAAATTGATTTTCGGCTCAAATAGCTTTTCAAAAATTAAAAATATTGGCTTCAAACTTATTTTATTTTACAGAAAATATTGTTTTTTATATTCAATAATTTTTTTATAAAAATCCAACAGTCCGTTTTTTCATAAAAAAAAATAAAATCTACAAAAAATAGAACGCAAATTTGGTAAGAATTGATACATTTAGACAAACTTTTAAGCAAGACAAATCGATAGACGGGATGGGAAGTTATCAGTGTGGGTCGCATCCCAGCCTCTTTTTTTTATTTGCTTTTTTAATAATATAGTCATAATGATTTGTAAAAGTTAATTTTGAGTCAAGAATAATACCTAGGTAAGAGAGTAGAGAGTTTAGTCAAATAAGAAGAGTCGAATTGATAATTGAAAGTCAAAACATTTTGTTTGCGTGTAAAACACATTGATTTACATTTGTCTATGTTTGCCTAGTAAAAGCTTATTCAGATCATCTTGTAGGAGTAAACAGTCGTCAAGTAAGTAAATACGTTTGAAAATTTTAATGTCATCAGCGTAAATTAAAACAGATGAGTGTTTTATAATAGAAGGTAAGTCGTTAACGTGTGGTACCCGTGGTATGATGGTTAGTGCGTTGGACTGTCATGCGAGAGGCCTTGGGTTCGATCCCTGTCTGTGGCACCTAAAGTTTTTTTCGCGGGTACTGCCTCTTGCGAGGAATTGACAAATTCTCCAAAAGTAATTCTTGTCATGAAAAGTGCTATCTCAATCTAGCCGTTCGGATTCGGGATATAAACTGTAGGTCCCCTCCATTCCTGCAATTACTCGCACTCAGGAATGGTTGAGAGTTGTAATTCACTAGGCCCTGGTTCTTTACGGACTATTGCGCCACCTAATTTATTTATTTATTTAAGTCGTTAACGTACAAAATAAACAGTAAAGGTCCTAAGTGGCTACCTTGTGGTACGCCAGAGTTGGTACAAAAATATGATGACCGCTCATTCCTAAAAACTACGCTGTATGATCTAGTATATAAGTACGACCGAACCCAAATAACAAATTTATCGTTAAAGCCTTGGGATTTTAGTTTGGAAGTAAATGTTTTATGGCACAATTTATCAAAGGCCTTACTGAAGTCTGTGAAGACACAGTCAACTTGTTTCCGTTTTTCAAACGAATCTAAACAAAAAGAACTGAAATGAAAGAGGTTAGTAACTGTTGACTTATTTTGAACAAAACCATGTTGACTGCCACATATTATAGACTTACAATTAAACGATATGACCAGTGTTGGGACCTCGCAGAAGCAAAAGAGTGGTAGAAATGATGTCAAAAAGGTGGTAGAAATTAAAACCCATTTTTATGTAGTAAATCTTATATGCAATAACTTATTAAAAAATACAAAAAATTAAATAAACAATAATTCAGTTCTTTCAGTTTAAAATATCACAATTCACAATAATTAAATTAGTTAGAAAAACTTTAAATTATTTTTTGCTATATAGACCGCCAGAAAATTTAAATTTTGAAGCATATTTCAGTAATGCTTCCGGAGGATTAAAATTCTGAAGATTTACTGAAATTTCCCTTGCAGCCAAAATGTTGTGAACGGTTGTAGTTTTCAATTTATTTCTTTTTTCATTTTTTATATTTTTTAAATCTGAAAATTTGCGTTCAGCAGCAGCGCTGCTATGCGGTAAGCAACAAAGCTCCAACATATAAGAAGATATGTTTTCAAAAACTAAATTGTCCATTCCGTCTTTTAAGTTTTTTTTATCAAAAGCCATTGTGAAACAATGTCATCAGTTTTAAAAATTTGGAGTAATTGATTTTCTCCAATTAATTTTCTCCACTCATTATTAATTAACTCTAGTTCTGAGTTATTTATAGTTGGTGAAAAATGTTTCGTGAGACCTAAAACTGATGGCATTGTTCCATCAATGACGTTTTTCGGGTTTAAATATTTGAAAAATTTTAGTTCATCGTTTGAAAGGTTAAACCTTTCTCCAATTTGAACACATAATTCAATATAATAGCTGCACATAACTTTTCGTAGTTGCATTACATCTTGTTCAACAATATCATTTTCAAGTAAGTACCTTTCAAAGTAAAGGCCAAAATACATTTGAGAATATGGTAAATAGTTTTCACTGTTTTTTATATTTGTGTTTACATTCATATTTTCTGGTTTTACAAAATTTTTCATTAAATTTAATTTTAATGTAGTCATTCTTTCGAATATCAAGTGTATTTTTGTGTTCTCCCAAAAACTTGTCTCTTACTGACCCCTCAACTGAATCGAAATACCTCACAAGAACAACAAGACACTTTTTTGATGTAAAAACTCCAAACTCCAAACTCTAAAATCCAAAACTCCAAAGATAATAAATTAGTGGATTAAATACTTGGAAAAATTAAATGAAACTTCTTCGTTGATAATATTCATCTATCTGTGGCAAAAGTAAACAATCTATTTTATACAGAGATCAGACAACTATGTAAGATAAGATCTGTACAAGGAAGATCACACAACAGCAACGCAGAGAAAAAGAAAGATAACTGAGGTGAAAAAGTGCATGGGAGGGAGAAATCCATCATAGCGATTTTATATGCTGTTGTGTTTGTGGAGTGGACGCGTGGAGTTGTAGTCGTATGCGTATGGTATATGGTAGAAGCACAGATAAGAAACTATACAGATGTCTCATCCCCATAGAAGAAAATGTCCCATATTTTTTTCACTACTCCTTGGCTATCAACTGACAAAAAGCTTTTTGTCAGTTGATCTTCAAGCACAAAAAGCTGTTTTTGATTGCACATATTGGCTTGCCAGTATGCCTGTTCAAAGCTACATCATATGACTTAACAAATAATGGACTCAAATAACTTAGGGATGACGGACAGTTTTGCAATGGGAAGATAATTTTTTATTTTATTTTTACTATACCCTTTTTATGTATCGGTGTTATGTACGAACTCTTCCAAATTTCAGGAAAAATTGAAGATTTGAGCGATTCATTAAAAAGAATATGAAGAGGATAGGACAAATAGGATGCGCATTTTTTCAAAATATAAGGAGGTACACAATCTGGACCAGGGCTATAACAAACGTCAAGTTCTGAAGCTTTGCGAACGCGTTTGACAGGAGTTCGCTACTTCAAAAGCATCTTTAAAAAAATTTGTAAACATATTTTAGATTTTTTCAGAGTCATGGCTGAGTTCGTTGTTGAAAGACATGCAGTTCAGTATTTCTATCAACTATTAACTATTAACATAGCTCCAAAAGTTTGTTGGGTTAGTTTTTATGTTGGTTTCAGTATTTAAAATAAAATCATTATAAAGAATATCTGAATAGGCAATAAACATATTTCTTAGCTCATTGTATATTACCAAGTTAATATCAGCTTTTGTTTTATTATATTTAATCCAGGCCTTGTTTCTTTTATTTTTTAAGTTTTTTTTATGGAAGAGTCAAACCATGGAGGAGATTTAGAAATATTGCGCGGTTTTCTCAATGGTGTGGTCTCATAAAAAAAGTTAAAGAGAACACAGTAGAATTTAGAGCACATAGCATTAATGTCACAGTTCTCAAACAAATGATTCCATTAACATTAACAGGTTGAAAAGTTCATTAAGTCTGCATTTTTTAAAGTTTATAAATTCAAGATTTTCCTTGGAGCAATTAGGAACATTACATACATTTAAATTAAAAGACTGGTCTAATGCTGGGTGATGTCGGTCTTCTTCGACAAGTAGAGTATTGGCTGAATTTACAGCAATATCAGCATTGAGTGTGTCCGAGAAGAATAGATAGATAGATAGATAGATAGATATATAATTTTATTTTCAAAAAGATTTTACAAAAAATGAGTATTGCTAGTTTAAAATTAGTTTTGACAATAACTTTAAGTTGCCTGTACCTAAGGTTAAAAAAGGAATTTAAAAATATATAAGCTTAGTAAGTAGATTAAGTTACATACATATGTTATGAAAATTCATTTATAATAGATTGTGATATTTAATTGACGCTTTTAAGAAGTAATATAATTTTGAGTAGCAGTAGCCATTAAGAATGTTGAGAAGTTGAGAATAAGAAAGCATGCCGCTGCCAAGAAATTTTCTTCTGTACGTTTTAAATACTGGGCAGGTTCCAATGAAGTGCATGGTATTTTCCGATTCATTCATATTACATAATGTAAATATTCCATCTGTATCTCCTTGGAAGGCTCTTCCATTGATATTAAGGAGCCCACAGCGAGCTTTAAATATTATGGAAATCATATCGCGTGAATTGGAGTCATCAAAGTAGTTCGGTATGTCAGAGCACGGTTAAAAATTTTAGCATGTTTTTTAATACAGCACTTGTATTACAGCTGTATACAATACAGTAAAAATTACTTTTTAATATTCCATAAATATTAAAGATTTTTTGTAATTATTTTGTATTAAATTCTAATAGTTTTGTATTACAAAAAATATTAAAATATAATTAAATGGATTAGAATATAATTCTTTTAATATTAAAATATAAAAGAAAGGATTAAATTTTAACCTTTAATATTAAAATATAATATTTAAAAACCTTATTTTAAACGTAGTCCTTAAAGAAATTAGAATTCAATATTGAATTGATTAGAATCTAACTCGATGTTAACTTGTATTTTAATCATTCCTAAATTTTTTTTAATACATATAGGTATTAAAATTTAATTCGAAGAAATTATTTTTAATACATGCAAATTAAAATTTAATTCATATTACATCGTCTTTCTTTGGCCCTTATTTCCATTTATTTCCTTTTTGAGAAATAGCTATACAAAATGTAATAAAGGAAATATAAGCCTCACTACCTATGTATATTGGTTTTTTAAAATTTAATTTCGCATAATTTGAATTTCGTCGCATGATATTTTAATATAATTTCATTATAATATAACCCATTTCTATTGAAAACAAATAAATACATAATGAATTTCAAGTTTGTATCTATGTACATATGTATGTACCTATTTGACTAGCAAACAAAGCAGACAAAGATGTATTTAATGCAATATTTAAGTTTATTTAAAAGAAATACCAGGGAATTAAAATGTTAGTAATCCAGTATTAGATTTAAATACAACTATATTCAATTTTAATACAACTATATTAGATTTTAATTCCGTTGTATTATATTGTAATACAACTTCATTATAATATAACCCAACTGAATTGAAAACAAATACACACATGTTGAATTTCAAGTTTGTATCTATGTATTCAACTAGCAAACAAAGGACACGTATTGCGTCATTCTCAAAAGTATCGCCATGGAGTTAAGTATTCATTTCGAGTCCGAAGTTAAAGTGCGCAATTTTCGAACAAAAAAAGTTTCATATATGAAAATAAAAAATAAAGGTGATAGTTTTCGTGTTCTCGACAGCAAAATTGGCGGAATTGTATGTATACACGTATTCATATGAAAAAAATTATTATCTGTTTTAATTTTTTTTCCATTTCGTCCTAGGACTTATTTTATAATCCTATTACCAACACCGTTTATCTGCTCAATAAAATAAAAAACACCAACATCAAGCGACAAAAGTGTGAGGGCACATAAGGCAAATCAAAGATTTTAAAAGCAAGCTGCAGTCAAAAAATTATAACCAGCGATGATTCCGACATAGAGGCGGAAGATAGAGATTTTTTCGAAAATTGTCTAGCTGTGGAACAGGAAGACGCCATAAAGGAGCGTCTTTTCAAAAATTTTTCCAAAAGAAAAAAAAAGAAACAATCACAGTGAAGACATTTCTCAAAAATATGCCTTCTTTTTCAATGCGAATTTGGTAGGTTCCTTTTTAACTTACATTTGAATTAAATTTGATTTATTTCTAATAACTCGAATATTTTTAGATTTTGTTTGACTTCCATCTAAGATATCCAGGGAAAGAAGGGAGTCTTCTAGACGATTGGCATAATTATGCCCCTTTTATCACGGACATTTACAAGGAAACTATATGTGATGACGCAGAAATAGAAGGTTTGTTACCTATATTTGTTTGTGAAACTACATTCAGTGCTAAATATTTAATTTTTTTTTCTAAACAGACTGGAACAGTGAAATAGTTCCATTTTTATTGCTGCTAAAACTGCTGCCCTCTACTGCTCAGGGGCCTAAATCCAAAGAAAAAAAGGGATAATTTTCAAAAATCTGTCCAGAAACTTATTTCATTTGAAGAGGTAATTTTGAAAGGAGGCCTCACAGTCTTTTATATTAATTTTTTTTTTCTTTTAGATAAATAAAAACAGCCACACATAATTTCAAATCGATTACTTGAAATATTTTCAAAATTCAATCATAAACAAAATAATTTACAACTTCCAAACAATCACTTACCACTTTAACTTTGTTTAAAAAAAAAAAGGTACATACATTTTAGTTATTTTTTTTAATCAAATGAATATTTTTACTCCTTTTTGTACCTTATTATTTTACTTTATTATTTATTATATTTATTATTTTTTTACTGAAATGAACTACGTTTTAACCTAATTATTTAAGTTTTAGTATTTTTATTATATAACATAAAATTGCACTACGTTCGAGATTCTGATTAACATACTTGTAATATTATTTAATAAAACTATTCCTCTATGTATAGTAATTTAAGTATAAAAAAGCCGTATGAAGCTTACTATTTAAAAAATAAGACCTATATTTTAGGTCCATATACAACAATGTAAAAATACTTGACTTGTGATACATAGAATGAAAATATTGTTTTATTTTGTTTAAGTTTATTCAATGGAATTTAATAAATTTGTTATGTTTGTTATTGTTATAAAAATACTTCCGTGTAATTTCTTAATATAAAATATATATATATTATTATATACAATAAACAATCATTACTTTGAATAGCCTTTTTCTTGTTTCAATTTTTGTTTTGGTAAGGATGCAACTTTCACCCTGGTTGAGAATGGATCTGCAAAAGAAACTGGTTTGTATACTTCTTCAGAACTGAACATTGAATACTCAATTAAATCATATATTGAATTTCAATCAATGTTTGAATTAAAACTTATATTAAGCATTTTATTAGCTTTTAATTCAATTTATATTAAATTAAACGAATACAAAATATATTGAATTTAAATACAAAAAAAGTTGAAATGTAATACAACATTTTATTAAATTTTATATAATTTTGTATTAAATTTCCGTTATTTTTTATTAGGTTCTAAGAAAAAATGTATTAAATTACATAACGTGTGTGTATCTAAATGTAATACATCGGACATTGAAAATTAACCTATTTTGTTTTAAAGTATAATACATTTCGTATTACTTTGCAATTCTTCAGGTATTAATTTTAAATATAGGACTATTAAAAATCATGAACAGTTTATATTAACTTTTAAGATATCGTGCGTTATATTTTAATACATTTGTAATATTATTTAATTAAAATTATATTAAAAATTAATACAGCATTGGTGAATGCTAATAAGGAAAGTATTACGTTATAATACGATAACATTATAAATTAATTATATTTTTATTAAAATATAATATTTTTGTATTAAAAGTACTGTATATTTGCAATGCAGTTTGTATTAAATTTTAATATAATCTTATTATTTCTTGTAATATGATTACATTAAATTCTAATATATTTTGTATTAATTTCATAATTGTAATATTTGCGTTGTATTAAGTTTTAATAAAATTTTGGTGTTGTCATATATGTAACCCTTAAAATATTAAAAAGTACCCCAACATTTTTAACCGTGAGTACATCAAGTTGCAATATTCATCGTGAAATTGAGACTGTGTCGCACGAACTGTAAATTCAGTCCAGTGTTTTTCTTTCATTTTCAGTAAGAGAATGTTATGTAAGCTGGGCCATTGAAGTAGATTTATGTCAAAAGAAAAATCCAACGAACATCCATGAAAAAGATCCAACCATTCCTTAGCCCAAAAGATTTTCTTGTTTATAATGGCTTTCGATAAAATGTTGGATAATCTATTATTAGGAAGATTTAAATTTCGTCTTATGAAAGAAAAATATAGCTGGAGGGACGTTAGAAAACCCTTCGGTAAACCTGTTTCAATGTTCAGAGCATAGTTAGGCGTATTATCAGGCAGTAAAAAGCATCTTTTCATGAAGAAACGCTGCAACTTTTCGACTTGGTTGTATTCGCGGTATCCCCAAACTTAAGCACAGTACAACATAATAGCTTTTGAGGCGGCATTGTATATTTTAAATTTTGTTGAGTGTTGAACGTTATTGTCTCGCAGCAGTCCCGACCACGTTGCATTGATGGAATTTTTAGATGCTCCCAATCTGTTTGTTAGATGCTCATTCCAAGATATGTTGTAATTAAACACTACGCCAAGATATTTGTATTGATTAGACACCTTTATTTCTGAATTATTGTAAAACCATTTTTCGCACGCTGCTCTTCTTCCACCATTGCGAAATATTACAATTTGCGACTTATCAAGATTTATTTCAAGTAAGTCTTAAAACCCTCAATTAGCTGTTACAAATTGGAAGGATTATCTGACAACAGTACAATATCGTCCGCATATAACAGGGCGTTAATTTAAAGATCGTCTAAAACAATACCGATTGGAAGTTCTTCATAAAGATTATTTAAAAACAGAACGAAAAGAAGAGAGCTTAGCACACATCCTTGACGAACACCTTTCTTCGTGGGGAAGAAGTCTGACAAGCACGAACCATCCCAAACAGCTGCAGTAGTATCCTTATAAAGAAACTGTATAGTAGCCAGTATCTTCGAAGATATTCCCAGAATCGATAGCTTATAAATAAGAGCATTCCTTTCAATGCTATCAAAAGCAGCCTTAATCGATGAAAAAAGCGTAGAGTTTCTTCTTTTGGCAGAGTTGAAGTTGAATTATGCATGAAAGATTATAAACTTGGTCCACAGTAGAATAGTTGGTTCTATATGCAGCTTGAAATTCATTGATGATGTTGTTTATTTTCTAACAAAGCTGACAGTCTGTTCAAGAGAACTGTAGTAAACAGCTTATAGAGAGTATCGAGAAATGAAAGTCCTCTATAGTTTGACACAACATTTGTTTCTCCTTTCTTGAACAGTGGGTCTATAATGGATTTTCTGGAAGATGATGGTAGCGTTGCAGTTTCAAGAATCTCAGTGAATAGCTTCTGTATTTCTTCAATAAGAGATGGACATGCATTTTTATAAAATTCATACGGTATTCTATCAAAACCAGGAGTTTTCAAATCTTTTGATGAAGATGTAGCAGAATATATCTCGTGCAGCTCAATGGGGTAATCTAACTCTGGAACATGTCGCTGAGGAAGAGCGTATGAGATACTAGCTGCATTAAATGCATTTTAAATTCATTTAATTTTATTGACGTTGTGGTTTTAATCGACTGTCCGCGTATTTGCTTAGCAATCCTCCACCACTCTCGGGCTGAATGAACAGATTCAAGACTCCTAGTAAGGCTAACGAAATAAGCTTGTTTTTTAGTTTTACATAAAATCCTATATTTTTTGTTGGCATCATAGTAGTTTCTACGACATGTTTCCAGGTTCAGTTTTCTGAAGGATTTAAGGTGTTTAAGACCATTTTTCCTGGCCATAAAACAAGCTGAATCAAACCAAGGTTTTTTTGGCTCAAACTTAACATTTTGTTGCATGGGAGCTGCGTTTGCTTCATAAATACAGCTTTTGATTGCTTTGCATCGTTCTTCAATTGAATCTGTTGGTATTATGATGGAGGGTACAAGTGACTAGTTTATTTTTATAAGCAACACCTCTTTAGTCATACCATTTTATTCTAGAGATACCTCTTTGGTTGGTATTTTCTGCTGTTACTGAAGATTTTAGGGAACAAATTAATGGCATGTGATCTGAGAAGGTTACACAATCTACACTAAGATCTTCAACCAAATTAGCGATTGCGTACGAAGGGCAACAGTAGTCAATCACTGAAGAACCTCTACTACTTACAAAAGTATATTCACCATTTTTGTCACTAAACCCTCTGCCATTAAGAATAAATGCACCAATATCATCAAGAAATTCAATAAATTTGGTGCAGTTACTGTCACAGGTAGAATCTTTTGAATATCTTCTTTCATAATCGACGATCTAGGAATCAAATTGCAGTCCATTATTCCTCTTGTGCCTGTTCTCACATTGAAATCCTCTCCGAGAATGAAATTGGTGGATGCGAACTCAGAAAAGAAGTTTTTAAGAAGTGTAAAGTCTCTATTCCAATGACAACAATTAAAGTAAAAAGGTATTAAATTTAGTTGTTCTCCGGCGAAACATCCTTGCAGCATAATCATATCATTCGTTGTTACAAACTTTAGTTGATAGATGGGTTCAATACTTTTCTTATAACCAAACAGGCATCCACCACTGGCTCTTCCAAATTTGAGCGTTTTTGTAGCAGATATCCATTTAAGTTTATAACCTACGAAGTATTTCTCATAATTATTAAAATTCTCAGATAAAACAAAAGTTTCGAATAAAAAGAAAATTTGAAATTTACAAATATATTTAAAAAAATTACATAAAAAAGATTTGCTTACAAGACCAGCTATATTGTAGAACAAAACCTGACAGGCAATGCGTTGCTAATTATTAATATTGTTTTGTTGAATTTTAGATACTGACACATTGACAGGATAGTCTAGGTTGGTTTGGTTTTGCTTAAAAGATTAACCAAGTACGCCTTATCGGCTTCGTTGAATGAAGTGATAATACCATCCTTGTTGCATTTACGAGTATATTGACGTCCCTCAACTGATAGTGTCCAATGCTTAATTTCTAGTTTAAGCCGGGTATCCAATTTCATGCATGAAGTTGTTGGCAATCCCATTAAATTGGCTTAGTTCACATGAGGAAAGACCGTCAATTGTCAAGAATTCGTTGATAGATGACATCTTAATTAGGAGATCGATAGTTCTTATGCGTCTGTTAAGTCCAGATCAAGTTAGGAAGATTGAAATCTCCTAAGACAGTAACTCGTCTTGTGGCTCAATTTGATTGTTTATTTTGTCTATGCAATTAATTAAGTTTTCATAAACGTTGTTAGGAGAGCTTGGAGGTATATATGTGGCGATAGTGTATAGCAGTCCTGTCTCAGTTTTAACTTTTATGCAAATCACTTCTACATCAGATTGATGAAAGTCGTCAACCAAAGTGCATATCAAGCAATTTTTTACGGCAAGCAAAAGTCCACCTCCTACAGCGCTGATGTCATTTAAGCAGTGTCTATCACGTCTGTACACTTGATTTAGTGTTCTTGGGTTTTTTCCAGGATCTGCCGTAATGTAAATATTTGATCGACTGTGGAATTTTCTGGTCTAAAACCACACTGATAAGGACCTATCAGGTTGTTGACGATGGGCCTTAGACGTTCACATATTACGGTAGAGAAGATTTTGTAAGCGATGTTAAGTAGACTGATGCCATTATAGTTGATGCAGTTTAGAGGGTCTCCTTTTTTCAGAAACAACGGGCAAACAATATTGAGGTTCCATTCATCGGGCATGCTTTCTTCCGACCATATCTTACAGATAAGTTGGTGCATGATCCTAATCAAGTTATCTCCAGCTGCTTTAAAGAGCTCCGCATTTAAGCCATCTACTCCAGCGGCTTTGTTAGACTTCAACTTATATCTGGCAATCTTTCCTTCATCTAAGTCGGGAGGACGGGATTGTTGGCTTTCGTCGTATATGTTGAATGGATCATCCTGGCTGACAGCGGAATTCTGTTCGTCGTCGCCGTTATACAGTCTGCAGAGGTGGTCCTTCCATATTCTCAGCATTGACTGCGGTTTCACTATGATGTTTCCACTTTAGTCTTTGCAGCCTTCGGTTCTAGGTTTGTACTTGTGAATTTTGTTTTCACCTGTTCATAAAACTTTCGAACTTCATTCCTGCTTTCATGTCTATGAATAAGAAAAGCCAAGCTAATGGCAGTCTAATTTTTAATTAATTTTACTATTCCTGTTCTGACAATTAGATTGGATAGTGACGATGCTGAAGCTTGTCGGTCTGCTTAACCTATTCATTTCATCCATACGCATACGACATATGAAAAATACGTCAATATCCCGTACCGTACTAATGAACCTGCAATTGTTTAAAGACGTAGGTTAAAAATCCTTTTTGGCATATTCAATCTTTCATGCTTCAATGAAAAAAAAAATTGAAGTGATGGAACTGGGTGAAATGTTGTTTTCAACTTTTCTTTTTTCAAAAATGTAAGAGAATTGTTTTTATCCTAGTTAATGTGTAAATAAAGTTAGCAAATTATTGTTTAATACAAATCACAAAAGTAAATAAGATATATTCATTGTTGTTCAATAATGTTGAAAATTCACGTGAAAATTCGTAAAATTGATAAAAACTTCTTTATAAATTACATATACCAAATATATTCTCCAAATTCCCAGTTTTCCGATTTGAGATTAGGTTTAAACTTGACTTAATGCACTTGGAATAATAATTATAATAACATTATAAAAGGGTTTGTCGTGGCGTTTGATGTGTGGCACGTAGCGCCGTCCTGCTGGAACCACATGTCGTCTATGTACATACATATGGTTCAATTTGGGCCATAAGAAATCAGTTATCATCGTTATGTAGTGCTTGCTGTTGGCGGTGACTGCCTCACTAACGTCGTTTTCACCGCCGACCCAAAATCTACACCAAACGGTAACTTTTTAAGGATGCATTATCGCCTGGTGAACCTGGAGTGGGTTGGTATCATCCCATATGCGGCAATTTAGCTTGTTAACACAGTCATTAATCCAAAAATGCGGCTCGTGTTCTGCTGTACCTACACTTTCGTACCTTGAACGTACGGGTGTTGGCTGATTGTTTACTGAACCGGTCGTCTCAAATTTGGCCACAAAACGTTGAAGAGTCGGCTGTGAAGGGCCACCACGTCTACCGTAAAGTGGGCGCAATACGCGCAACGTTTGCGATAACGAACACTCATTTTGATAATAAAGTTTTATCATATGACCGTGCTGCTCAATAGTGTAACTTGCTATGATGATTTGGCATAAACAACTGAATAATAAACAAAAGATTTGACAGATGTCACCAAAACAAAATAGCCGCCACCCTAAAATAAACTTACCGATTTGCGAGGTCTTCTTCAAATTGTCTTTGAATTAAATTCTTAAAATTTAAATATTGAGCAAGAAATGTATTGTTTTGTTGCGTCAAGGCTTGTAAAAGAATGCAATCTTTTGGCAATGCAATACTTTATGACTTCAATATAATATAGATTGAATTCACATAGAAATTGTGACTTTAGATTTTGAAATCACAAATGCAAAGACTTTCAAACAATGGAAAGGATGAAGACACTGCTGTCGTTTTTGCTACTATAGTAGTATTTTACTCCTTTCGAGAGTCAACTGCTACTCTACTACCCACGGACGAAAACTACTCCCCAAAATAACACGCAAAAGAAGTTCTTATTTGGTTTACAATAAAAACCAAAATTTAAAATATAATGCCAAAACTTGCATATCTGTGATTGCATTTACCCACTAAGGCGCCAGTTATAGCTATCATTGAAATCGATCCGGGAAAATTTTTAAATCGATATTTTACGGTGTTTCCTTTTGATTAGAAATGAAAATGATATACTGATCGATCGGAAAACACACAAAGAATTTTTTTTTTGAGGAAAAAAAGTGTAATTGCGCATTTATTTTTCTCTAAAAATGTATTTTTCTATTTTCCGGACGGAAATTCATTTTCCTGAACAGCTGATACTTTTATGTTCAAAAGTGAAACGAATCGTTCCACTGATTTGTGTTCCAATTTCACACATTCCAATGACAGATTTCTGTCAGTAAAAATTTGTCGGTGGCTATCAATCAGGAAATTTGTTTCAATGATAGAAATTTCTAATGATAGCTATAAACGACCTGCCAAAAAAAATTCCAATGTTTGTTTTCAATGATGAAAACCAATGATAGCTATAACTGGTGCCTAACATCTCTGTTGTGTCGTTGTGTTCTATTTCCATTCCAAATGTTCGTTCCATTCTTGGGGGCTGGTTACAGCTATCAGTAAAATCCATCAGTAAAATTTAAAACAGGAGGAATCTGAAGTATTTTTCTGATGAGCGTTTATAGCAATCAGTAAATTTACATCATTAAATTAAATGTCACTTTGAGGCTTCGCTCCTCAGACAATTTTTTTACTGCTGCTTTCATCAGTAAAATTTTTAATGATGGAACAGTAAAAAATTGGAACACCAACAGTAAAACGAAATTGAATTTTTTTGGCTTTTGGCAGTCAGCTGTTCAGAAAATGAAATTTCATCACAAAAAAAATTAAAATGGATTAATTAAATAAAACTTTAAATGCATTGTTTCTTTTTGAAAAAAAAATCTTATTGCATCCATCTTTTGCTAGAAATAAATCTCTAACATGTTCAAAAACTAAAAACAAAAATTTTACTGATGGATTTTACTGATAGCTATAACCGGCCCCTTAAACACAATTTCACCGAAAAATGGGAGCCATCAAAAACTTTAATCGAGAATTACAAAAAATTGTATTAGGCGCTAGTTATAGCTGTCATTGGTTTTCATCATTGAAAACAAACATTGGAATTTTTTTTGACAGGTCCTTTATAGCTTTCCTTAAAAATTTCTGTTATTGAAAAAAATTTCCTGATTGAAAACCACCGAAAATTTTTTACTGACAGAAATCTGTCATTGGAACTGTGTAAAATTGGAACACAAATCAGTGGAATGATTCGTTTCAGTTTTGAACATAAAAGTCAGGAAAATAAATTTCCGTCCAGAAAATATAAAAATGCATTTTTAGCAAAAAATAAATGCGCAACTAAACTTTTTTTTTCTCAAAAAAAATCTGTGTGATTTCTGATCGATCAGTATATGATTTTCATTTCTTATCAAAGGGAACCACCGTCAAATACCGATTCAAAAATTTTTCCGGATTTGCCAATTTAAAATCTTTTTTATTTATTTTAACTATATTATTTTAAAATTTTGGCCTTTTAGCAGTGAAAGCAAAAATTTGCCATGACATTAGATCCTTCTATTTGTCTGTTTTCGGAACGTTAACCTTCGTAACTTCAAATTTGGACATTATTTTTTTCAGTTTTTAATTTGGTCATGGGCCAAGCATGTGTTTGTTGTTTTTTGTTTTGCTCCTCAATGTAAAAAAATACTCCCCAAAATGATAGAAAAATACTACTCATGAAATCTTTAAAACGACAGCACTGGATGAAGATGATTGCAATTAAATAATTTGGGCCAAAATTATTGCAATATTTTTAAAGAAAGATGATTTTTTATTTCAATGATTTATAATAATTGAGTTAACAAAAGATTGCACTCTTAAACATGATTGGAGTTATTTTTAGAGCTCTCTTTTGAAACCTATCCAAGAGAATAAAGTGGATTCTTTGTCACCAGTCCAGATATGGTAATTGTACTTCAGTTTCGGATGAATATAGGTTTTATAAATTATATCCAGATCAGAAGAGTAAAAAACTTCTTGCATCGACGAAGAAAACCTAAACACTTAGCAGCGTTTTTGACGACTTTATATAATGTGATCACTCCACAAGAGATGGTTTGTGATGCACATACCTAGAACTGAAAGCTGTCCAGTCTCCTCGAACCATAGATAGTTGCAGGAGGAGATCATTGTTACGCTTTTGAGCATTGAGTTTTCGAAGCATTATATTCTACACGGTTTTTAATTCCTCAAGCTCAGAATTTAATGAGCTTATTATATGGTGCCGTTTGGTAGCACACATCCGAAGAACAAGGATGAGAATCTAAAAACGAATATGAAAAACTACGGATAGGGTGACGTGGTCATAGATGCACCACCCTTTTTTCAAATCATCATAACTTTTTCAAAATTAATTCTTTTTGCTTTATATTTTTATATATCTTCAAGTGAAGTGACATTGATTTAAATAAAACAAAATTTCAACAATATAAATAGTTTTATATTTTATTAGAACAAAAATAACATAAAATAACTTATAACTAAAAAGTATAATGGAGACCTTTTATCACATACGAGAACTTAAAAACAAAAATAAATAGAGGACTTCATATCACATAAGAAAATTAACAAAAATAAATTATTAAAAAAAAAGAACAAAAAACTTAAAAATAAATAAACCTTAACGAATATTAAGTTTACCTAGACATTCAGCAAATTTATATAAAGATTGCTGCCGTTTAGTTGGCCCGAATACTGTAGGATCCTTCAAAACGTATTTAATATCCTCTTCTTTGACTAAAGCGAAATCGGGGACTTGTGGCATACAAAAAAGCTCATTTGTTTTCGATTTGAGTCCCAAAAATGAAACAAACCACTCATTATTGTTGTTTTTGGGTTCCAAAATTTTTCCAACATAGCAAACATCTAATTTTTTAGCTTTAAATGTCACTAAAACAAAATTATTTAGTGATGGAGATTCATTTAAAGGATGTTCGAAAATCTTATAATTTAAAGTAACTGATGAATTTGTGAGGGTGTCTTCTTGATCAGATACATTGAAGCTACTGCCGTCTGAATCATCCAAGTGGAGTGAAGTATCAGTGTCACTGTCACTGCCTTGAAGAACTTTACGCTTAAATACATTTTTCATTGTCTTACCTTTATTGACTTGTTTTTTTTTTGCAGCTAATTCGTTTTTTTCGGGAGTATCGGTGGCAATTAAGCTGCGACCAGCGGTACGTTTCCTAGTGTTCTTACGGGGACCCGCTTTAATTGGCTGTCTAAAATTAAACGGACTCAAGAAAGGTTTAGCTTTGCTGCAATGGGGTTGGGGTTCTCTTTCGATAATTTGTGGAAGTTGCTGCGCTGTTGTATTTTCAATAGAAGTTGTAGTTGCGTTTGACTCGTCACCAGCGTTTGAGCCACCAGGAATTGCAATTTCTTGATGGTCCAAAGGAGCTATTTCCAAATTGGTCAAGGCTGAAGAATCTGGACGGTCAGTTACAGAACTTGGCAGAAAATGTTCATCTGTAAAAACGTTTCTATCAAAAGGGAAAATCCCTGTTTTTTTAAATGCGCTTATAATATTCACTGGTGTCATAGCTCTGTTAAAGGATTTTCCGATTATTTCGGCTAGATGGTAGATGGTTATTGGCTGTCCTGGCATACGAAGCATAAACGAGTCCATTTCGCAGTTGTAAAATTTTTTGAAGGGGCCGAACACACCAACGTCTAAAGGCTGCATCTTAGAAGTTGTGTGTGGATGAAAAGTTAGAATTGTAACGCCTGATTCTTTTGCCAAGTTAAGAGCTTCTATTGTTAGGTGCGATTCATGGTTGTCCATGATTAGTAAGCTCGGGTTAGTTTTGGTGCTATTTGTGTGTTTTACGAAATGCTTCATTACCTCCAAAAACAGTTCAGAGTTCATCCAGCCGGAGGGTGAAGCCAATCCCAAGGATCCTGGTGGTGCTCCTTCAAGCATATGGCTTTTGAAGTTCTTCCGTGGGAACACTATGATTGGAGGTAAAGCAGTGCCACTAGCACTGATAATGCAGCATGTTGTTACTAACATACCTCTCTCCCCACTTGTTACTTTGGATAAGTTTTTTGTATTTTTTGGCGCAAGTACCTTTTGTGGTTTCTGAACAGTTGTTGTCGCAGTTTCGTCCAAGTTGAAAATTCGTGTCCCATCGGAAAATTCGGGGTGCCTTTGAAGAACTTTGAACAGATTGTCAAAAAATACCTGCACTGAATTCTTATTAAAAGATGTGGCTCGTGCTAAGCTGCATGCTTCTGGTTTTTTAAGCGACAGCTCAGGGTGCCTTCCACGGAAGCCCCGCAGCCAATCCAAGCCAGCCATTGAGTGTATTTTACAACTTGGTGGAATATTTGACATATCATTTATGGACGCAAGTTGAAAAGCCAATTTGCGGCATTCGGTGGCCGTGATACCATAAAATATATTTGCGCAGTGGGTTATATAGGATTTCAGTGCATCTTCCTGCTGATCTGAAAAAAACTGCCTATGGCTATAAGTTGATGTTAAAGTAGTTGAAGCTGGACAATCCTTTAGTTTTAAATAGTATCGCCAAACTGTATGATATGAAAGACCAAGTTCTTTTGCAGCCCCTCGGATTGACATTCCACCCTCGATACTTCTTAGTGCTGCACTCATCTGATCTTTAGTGTGTACTCCCTTCTTGGGCTGCAGTACTGGCTTCCGTGGCATCTTTAACAAAAATATAAAAGCTTTAGTTCACAAGAAACGTCTAGATGCACAATGCACCACGGTGCATTTAGCACCATGCTTATGTGGTACATTATGCACCACTGTGAAATTTTTGAAACAAATTAAAACAGTTCACAGCAAACGTAGCAAAACTATTAACTTTGTATTTTATAATGTGAAGAAAAGTCCAAATAACAATTCTATTGATTTTAAATAAAGAAATACTTTGTTTTCACTTAGATATTAAAAAAATAAACTCACCGTGTTTTTTTTCTTTTTCACAAAAAATTTATGTAACACTCCGCGCACGTGCACCACCAAAGAGAAATACAACCAGACTAAATTTTACCGCAGTTACTGAGAGTAACGGATACATTTGAAAGAGGTATACACCAATACAGTTGCCCGTTTGGCGAATATAGCTGTGGTGCATTTATGACCACGTCACCCTACTGTAATAAGCGAAACAATTTAGTGGCTTAGAATGAGAATTTTTAGACAAAAGATCATATATAAAAATAAGGAAGAGTGTCAGAGACAAAACGCAGCCCTGGGGCACACCAGCGTTTATTTTGTTAATACCAGATTTGAACCCGTCTAATACTATGTACTTGAATTGAACATTCCGAAAGATAATTACTAACCCAACGAAGAAGATATTCATCAATACCAAATGCACGCATTTGCGATAAGACAGCTTGATGCCAAACTCTATCAAATGACTTTGAAATATCAAGTGCAATAATCTTACTTTCTCCAAAACGATGTAAAGATTTGTTCCACTGTTCGGTGTTATAAACCATGAGATCACCAGTTGTTCTATTGCTACGAAAAAAGCCATACTAACGGTCACTAAGAAGCTTTCCTTCTTCTAGATATTTCTTATGCTGAAAATTTATCAGCTTTTTTATGATCTTGGAAAGAAAGGACGTAAGTGCATTTGAACTATGGTTGGAGGGTGACTGGGTGAGGCACAGGCTAGAAAAATGCTGGTTTCCATCCACTTGGAAAGCGATCTGTAGAATAGGACAGATGGTAGAGCTAACAAAGTGCTTTTGCCAGCGTTGAAGGACATCTCTTCAGAACGGTTGTGGGGAAACTATCCGGGCCAGCGGATTTGTGAATCTCAAGCTTTTGAAGTACTCTAGCAACTGTTCGAGTGTAAAAGAAGATTCGTGCCCTAGAATGTCATGTCATCTCATTGGCAGCATCGAATTAACAGCAAACTGCTGCAAGCAAATTGGCTTTATCAATCAAGTTTATAAAAGTAGTGTCATTAAAAACTATAGTGTAAGTAACGACAATGACGTAGTGTGTTGCGGATGCCTGGTCGCCCGTAGTCCAGATTTCGTTATCTTAAAACCTGGAACGAAATAAAAACAAAAAAAATTAAAAACCGGTCAAAATAAAAACATACCCAATCTACCAGTTGAATGCGCCGCCATGTTTTGCCTGAAATGAAATGGTGTTGTTGGTCGGTGGCTGACAGATCTCAACCATCGACGAGGAGAAAACAAAATATAAAGGGAAGTCAACAAGTGCGTTCCGTTGGCGATCTGGGTTTTGTGGTCTTATTCGTATTCCCGTGTTTTTGATTTGCATGCTTTTAAATTCTTGTTATACTTGATGTGCTTTATGTTCGTGATCGCCAATGATCGATTATGTATGTTATTATTTGTTATGGGTTACTGGTTATATGTTTTGTTGTTATTTTGTAAATTATGTGTCGTGATCTTTGTAGTGTTCTGGTCTAAGGTGGTTCTGTTTTATATGTCTCCCAATTTCGATCATGGAACGCACCTTGGGGACAATAATAACCCCATTTAGTTGAGAGCGCACTAACACCTGTATGGCCTCCCACTATTTGGGTTTGATAATGTGGGTGTGGGTGGAGGAACACACTATGTGGATATGGAGATCGGATGATGTGTCAGTGCCAGTGTGGGTGGGAGGGTAAATTTGCCCCACTCTCATTCGGTAAATAACCACCCAATCGTTCGGACAATAAGCACGTTAATTTTAAATCGTGCGATATTCAAAAATTTCCAAACATATCCTACGGTGCGTGTTGTGTTAATTAAAGAATTATGTGTGTTTTTTTAAACAAAAATTAATTAATTTTCTTTTAGAATACAAATTGAATGAAAAAAAAATATTGTATAGGAAAGAAGTGCCGAAACAAATAGTCGAGAAGGCAGCGAGATCATAACTCGCGACAATAGAAAAAGTGAAAAAGGAGAAAGCCCGACCAAAAAGGTGGTGAGTTTTTGTTAGCAAATTATTTTATGAGAAAATTATTAGTGAGGTTTTTAATTATATAGGTTCATACTCGGCGGCCCAAAAGAGTACCAGGATATGTGCCGGAATATAATAAAAAAAAGAAGGCCAAAAAACATCCTTGAGAAGAAATCGAAACCTAGTATACGAAGGAAAGCTAATTTTTATAAATATAATTAGATACTAAAGATTCAAAAGTGGTTAAGATACGGTTGCCTAAAAACTTGAAAGAGAGAGGAGACATAGATATGTATATACTTACATGACCGCAGGCATAGTAAACCAAAAATTAAAACAAATATCCGCCTGCGCAGGGCGTTTACCGAAGCACGGGTACAGGGTGCTGCCGTTCCCTGGACGTCCGTGGACGGAAATTTTTCTTATTGATAAAATCTACATAAAATTTGTGTTCTGCCTATATACATATATACATCGTCTAATATACATATTATAGCAAAACAAAATTTAAAATATTTTATGTTTGTGATTGTCTAATAAGTTAAGTTTTTTTGTGGTTATATATATCTTTATATGGACATACATAGTCCCGGCGTGGAAGTTTTTTTTTGTTGTTGATTCATTACTAGTGTTCTTATATATATTATATTTTTTTGTTAGTTACAACTATATTAAATTTTCAATTATACATTGTAAGGTACAGGAAACTGTTTAAAGGTAGTGTCGGGAAGCTTAAATGTTTTGTTGTTGTTCTAGTTGTAATACATCCACAGATCTCTTATGAGGTAGGGAACTAAGAACCCCCGTCCGTTTTCCGTTTTCACCTGAAAAAGAAAAAAAAAAGAAAACAAAAAAGAAAGTTATAATAAAGGGTGTTTCAGCTCGGGTATTAAACACTCACCACGAATTGTTTCTTTCGGTTACCTTTGTTTTTTTTTGTGGCTCGTTTGTTTCCATTTATTGTTTCTTTTTTTTGCTGTTAATTTGTTGTTGTTTAATTAAGTACGAGTTACTTCTTACTATTTATTACCTTTTACGTTAATTATGTGAAAATAAAACTTCCCATAACGCCTTTGAAAGGAAGAAAAAGTTTTTTTTTAAGCGAAGCAATGGTTTTCTAAGCTTGTTTTTCAGGGGTGCCAAGGGTAGCGGAGTGGACGTGGACCTAAGATGACCTGAACCCGATCTTCGACCAACCAATTTGGGGGTGTCCAACACTGATCTGTGTTTTTGTCTGCAGGCGAGGTTGAGTTTCGGGGGCAAGATCCCCCCCGTCCGACGAGCTGACGCCGTGCAACGCAAGCAGGCCGCGTCCCCCGGAGCTTGACATTCCAACCTACCCTTTCCAAACTCTTCTTATGACTTCTCCCTACCTCATCCTTATCCTACCCTTCCACTTCACCCACCTCCTAACCTCCTCTTGCCGCGCAACAAAATGGCGCCCAACGTCATTAATGGGTGTTCCAACCCAGTTGAAACATTTTTTTTTTGGCGAATTAGTTTATGTCGTACTAGTTTCAGTTTTTTTTATGTCGTACTGTCCCAACCAAACTTGCTGTGAACTTTTAAACCTCGTATGTCTGCGTCAGGAAGGCCTCAGGCGTACCTAGTCGTATCGCGACGAGTGTTTGAAGATTCATAGTGACTGCGGTTAGTGAATGTAATGTTTCTGTCGGGAGTTACTGGAGTTTTCGTGAAGGTCGTATGTCTGCACCAGGAAGGCCTCAGGCGTACCTAGGTGTATCGCGATGTTCCTTTGCGAAAGCTTTAGTGACGTCAGTCAGTGCATTTTCGTTTTGTCTTTTACCTATCCTATCCTAACTTTATTTTACCATTCTATCTTTCTAATTTTTCAATTTTCTTTTCCTAGTTTTGTGATTTTCTACTTGGACGATTGTTTGTGCGTGACGTGTAGTCCGACATCATCGTTTCAAAATTTTTGTAAGTTTTATCCTACTGTTTCATGTCTTCTAGACAAGTCCTTGAGACTGTTTAGGATTGCGGGAACGGTAGGGAAAAACTTAGTAATGTAATTCGTTTGTGTTTCTAGTAGTTTTCCTATTCCTATTATGGTCACATCAGGGGGAAGTTCGTCTGTCCGTCTGATGTCTTTTGTCTAGCGAGGTCGTTAGTAGGGTCGTACCATGTCGCTCCTAAGCTAACTAAAGCACCCCGAATGTTAATGAAAACATAAACCTACAACCACGATTCTACATATAATCTAATTGCAGATAGAATACAATTATAAATCTAAATATAAACAATTTTTTTTTTTACAATCTTATAATAAAATTATTGATCTTTGGTCAGTTGTTTACATGTTTATGTGTTTGTTTTCTTTGATATATATATATATACAATCATTTCAATTCGTTTTTTTTGTTTACAACAATTTGCTTACTGGTTTTAGTTTTTTTCTAAAAAGAAATTTAAAGCCCTAGTAAGAGAATTAGAAAAGTTCTCGTAAGTAGTTTATCTTCTCTTTAAATTTACTTATTTTTAAAAAATAAAAATAGTATAAATTTAAACAGAAGTTGTTAAAATTTTCTTTGTTAATAGTTTTTTTGTTTCTGTTCAAAACCTAAGTTTCAAGACAAATTTCATTTTCAGTTATAAACTCGTTGTTTAAAATTATAATTTTTTTAGTTTCAAGTTTTTTTGTTGTTGAAAACTTGTTGATTTTTTTTTAACAGTTTTCGTTTATTCATTTCCGTATTTTAAAAATCTCTTTTTGTTTTTTTGATATCGTTATTCATTTATTTAGTAAGTTGAACAATTTTCAATTCAGTTTTTTATATGAAATTCTGAAATTGAAACATTTTTCTCAAAAACATTAACAAATAGTTTAGTTTAGTAAATTCTAAGTTTTTTTTGTATAGGAAAAAAAATTACTTTAGATTCTGAAAAACTTCAAAGTTGTTGTTTATTGTTAGTGTATTCTCTATATTTTTTTTTTGTTTAGATATTTTTGATAGGTTTTCATCACCGATATATTGGATGATTTTTTTTAGTAAGTTTAAGTACATCTTTTGAGTATTTCGTTATTTATTTACAATCTTTTTTCTTTACTTTTTGTTTTTGTTTGGCTGAAAATTACATAATTCTTTTTTGTTTACATTATTTATTTATTTTTTTTGTTATTTATTAAATTTTTTGTTATTTATTCAATTTTTTTTTGTTATTTATTTATCTTTCTGTTACAATATTGTAATTTTTTTGGTTCAAGTTTATAGTTTACAGTTTTTTGGTTATCTTATTTATTTATTTATTTTTTTTTGTATACCGTTCTCGTTAAGTTTACATTTTGTTTTGTTTATTAATTTATTTATCTTAATTTAGTTTTTCCAACTTATTTGTTTTATACATATTTCTTATTCTACTTTCGTTAAATTTACATTTTTTTTTTTGTCATTACATTATTTATTTAATTTCGTTCTTTTTTTTTGACAATTTCGTTTTCATAAGGTCTAGTTAATATTCGTTATTTATTTTTTTTGTTACAAATAGGTGTTTATTACAATAAGATTATTTTTTTTTTTTGTAAGGAACATAAATTTTCTTAACTAGGAAAAAACATATTTTTTTTTTAAACTCACCACCACGTTTTTTTTGTTGATTTTTTTTGTTTATCTTCGGTTGTTTTGGTAATCTGTTGCTTGTAGAGAAGTTGAAGATGGCACATTCCAATAAATTTGAGGAAGAACGAATCCAGCAGTTGATCAGGAACGCTGAAATAGAGGAAGAAACCAGAGTTACTAGGTCGACTACGCAAAATCTAGATTCTAAAGTAAGACAAAAAGTGTTACATTCTCCACTCGTCTCTGACAGGCACATCCGATCCACATCTCAACAAGTGGATACCTCGAGAGTTAATCTTCCCAATGTTCTGAACTCTAGTGTCCATACAGGTTCCTTGTCTGCTCCTTCGTACAGTGATCTTAGCAGTGCTGGAGATCAAGAAGCGCCGCCTGAACAAGAAATGTTCGGAACCTTTGACAACACCGTAAGGCAAAACATTGGTAGGGAAAATGAGATCAGGGCTCAAAGTGTTCCATCCAACCAGGGTTCCAGGGGAATTCTTGAGAGCATTGCTCGGACATTTCCTAAAACGAAACAAAAAACGGTTACATCTGAAGAATTAGAGTATCTTATAAATAAAGGAATAGCAGAAGGTATATCTACCTGTAGAAAGGAGTTGGAGAGGGACGTCACGGCACATGTAAGCGCTCAAATAGAACGGCAGCTCAGTGGTTTTCTCGAAAAGCTGTCATTAGCTCTTCCAGCCACTGCCTCGAGTAATCCGCCGTCTCGAGAACCTGCGGTACCACCGCCGATATCCAATCCAGTACCTGTAGGTCTTCCTTCGAGGTTACCAAATCGTTCGGGTAACCAGAGTAGAAGTGCGTTTATTCCGGTAGGGCAACGCGGATCCAATCCACCACCAGTAGCTACGGAAAGGTCGTTTCAACCACAGGCTAACCAACCAGTTTTTGGGGGTTACTAGACCCCGTTTCCTTTTCCACCTCCGGTAGTTTATCCGTATATGCCGTCAGGATTCAGAACCCCGGTCAAAGTTGACAAGTGGGGTCTGAATTTTGACGGGATTTCTGATAGGCTTACTGTGGAAGACTTCGTGCTTAGACTGGAAAAAATGCAGAAAAGATATGGTTGCTCGTGGAAGAGATTTCCACCAATTGCTCTCAGGTCCAGCATATGATTGGTTCTGGCAGTTCCAAGTGGACAAAGACTTTGATTGGCCAACGTTAAAATAAGCGTTATTAAGTAGGTACCAAAACCCTAGGACGGATCTAGAAATAGCGCATGATATCCTAGACCGCAAACAGTATTCCTACGAAAGTAGTGAAGAATATTTCATTGCTATCAATAAAATGAGATACCAACACAGAAGACCAATTCCAGAGGCCGATTTGATCAAAAGCATAAAACGCAATTTGAACGACAAGCTTAGGAGCTTAGTGTTTCCGCAGCAGATTTTTTCCTTGGATCAGCTTCGTTATGTTTGCAAGGAAGCGGAAGCAGCTTTTCCAAAAAGAGAGCGAGATCTACCCAGGCCAGCTGGTAGGCCTCCCAATAAGTTTGGGGTGAGCGAGTTGGAACTTGAAGAAGATTATCCGCCGGCAGATGAACAACTCGCTGCTTATCAGTTTGGAGGGGCGCGTTCCAAGAATCCTCCTCGTCGATATGCAGACACAACAAATTTAGTTTGTTGGAACTGCAAAGTTCAAGGACATACTTATTTCGACTGCGAGTCCGATGTTAGAAATCTTTTTTGTTTTAAATGTGGTCAGGAGGGTGTTAAAACACCGAGTTGTCCGCGATGCCATCCGGAAAACCGAGCGAGGGACGCGAAGGCTCTGGGCGAATCGCGTACAACCTTTAAATAGAGTCCCCAATAAAGAATAGGAAAGAATAAGAATACAGAGAAAATGATAATGTTATTTTAGAAGATCTTCCAAAAAAGGAAGAGACCCAAATTCAAATTTTAAAGAGAGAAGAAAAAGGAGAAATTATAAAAGATAAAATAAGAGAAAGAAAGTTATATGAGATCAAACCGTTGCATGTCCGTCTTCAAGAATACGAGAAGGCAAGAGAAAGAATTTTTAACAGTGCGTTAAGCGCACCATCTAAGAGTATTTTAAAGGCTAGGGCCAGATTTAAGGCACGTAAAGATACGTCGAAGAAGATATCTTCAACGATTTTAAATTTAGAATCCGATCCTCGGCCTTATGCTAAAATTAAAATAGGTTCGAGAGAGTTTTTAGGCTTACTAGACAGTGGTGCTAGTGTGAGCATTCTAAGCAAAAATTGCCAACAGCTGATTGACCAACTTGGCTGCCCTATCATTCCTTTCAGTTCAGGAGTTAGGACCGCTGACGGAAAAAGTCAATCAATTGTGGGCAAAATTTCAATTAACGTTAAATATAAAGATAAAGAAGAGAGACTGACCTTCTTCCTCGTTCCCAGCTTGGACCAGGAGATCTATCTTGGAGTTGACTTTTGGAGAGTGTTCCAGTTAGCTCCAGGAATCATAAGTAGTATCTCGGTTGACGAACAATCGGATTCTCTAAATGCTCACCAGTTAACCTCTGATCAGCAGGCCAGGCTAGATGCAGTCAGGGATAAATTTGTATGTTTTGAGCGCGATGGTCTTGGAAAGACGACCATGATGGAGCACGTCATCGATACAGGAGATGCTCTCCCTGTGAAACAACGTCACTACCCTGTCTCTCCAGCGATTCAAACATTGCTGTACGACGAGTTGGATCGAATGCTGAAGCTCGGGGTAATCGAAGAAAGCGAAAGCCCGTGGTGTTCGCCAGTGGTTCTCTTACGGAAACCCGGCAAAAACCGACTCTGTTTGGATTCCCGTAAGGTGAACGCACTGACGAAGAAGAATGCCAACCCTCTTCCCCACATTGAAGGTCTCACCAGTAGATTCCCCGACGCGATCTACATGAGCAGCATCGATCTAAAAGAGGCCTTTTGGCAGATCCCGCTGGAGAAACAGAGTAGAGAAAAGACTGCCTTTGCGGTACCGGGAAGACCCTTGTACCAGTTCACAGTGATGCCGTTTGGGCTGTGCAATGCAGCTCAGCGGTTGAGCCAGTTGATGGACAAGGTGATTCCTGCACGACTTAGGGAGCACGTTTTTGTGTACCTCGATGACTTGCTTATCATGGCACCCGATTTTGATACCCATATCAACCTGCTAAGCGAAGTAGCCGAATGCTTACGTAAAACCAATCTCACCATCAACTTGAAGAAATCAAGGTTTTGCTTCAAAGAGCTGAAATACTTGGGCTTCATAGTTGGTGGTGGGAAATTTAAAACGGATCCGGCGAAGGTTGAAGCCATCGTGGATTTCCCGATTCCTAAAACCCCTAGGCAGATCCGTCGGCTGCTTGGAATGGCAGGCTGGTATCGGAAGTTTATAAAAGATTTTTCAACTCTGACTGCACCTTTGACTGACCTGTTGAAAAAGAGAAGCGAGAAGTTCTACATGACGGATGAAGCGCTGGTGAGATTTGAGAATCTGAAGAAAGCGTTGATCTCAGCACCGGTTCTTTCGCGCCCGGAGTTCACAAAAAGATTTTATATCCAATGTGACGCTTCTGACGCGGGGATCGGGGCTGTACTGGTTCAGTTGGACGAGGAGGGAGAGGAGGTCCCGATCGCGTTTTTCTCTCAAAAATTTAATAAAAGTCAGAGAAACTACAGTGTCACCGAGAAGGAGTGTATGGCCGCGGTGATGGCTGTGAAGAAATTCAGGCCGTATGTCGAGGGTATGGACTTTACGATCATAACGGACCATTCCAGCCTTAAATGGCTGATGAACATGAAGGACCTTAGTGGCAAGCTCGCAAGGTGGAGTCTTTCGTTACAGTCCTATGCCTTCGACATACAGCACCGTAAAGGAAGTCAAAACGTAGTACCGGATACTCTTTCTCGGGTACACGTAGATTCTCTGACTCTTGAAGACGTTGCCCCGTTGATTGACTTGAAGTCAGCGGAATTCCTTTCCGATGAATATTTAGACCTCATCGAAACGGTTTACAATCATAAAGACGAGCTTCCCGACTTAAAATACGAAGACGGATACGTTTATAAAAAAGTTTTTAAAAAATTAGGCGAAGAAGAGATGTGGGAACATTCTTGGCTCCTTTGGGTACCATCGGGTTTAACCGAGGAGATCATAAAAAGGGCTCATGATCCTCCTAAGTCCGCACACGGTGGGATATCAAAAACCCTTAATAGACTTAGGAATTATTTTTATTGGCCTAATATGACTGTGCACGTTCGTGAATATGTCTCTAACTGTAGTGTGTGTAAACAAAGTAAAGCGTCTAACCAAGTATCTCGTCCTCCTATTGTCACGTCTTATTGTAGTAATCGTCCGTTTGAAAAAATATACATCGACTTTTTAGGACCTTATCCGAGGTCTTAATTAGGAAATGTATACGTGTTTGTTGTCTTAGATCATTTGTCCAAATTTGTGTTGTTAAAGGCTTTACAAAAAGCAAGTACTTCAAACGTCATTCAATTTTTAAAAGAAGACGTATTCAATATGTTTGGAGTACCTAATATCATCCATTCTGACAATGGAAAGCAATTCGTGGCAAAAGAATTCGAATCTCTGATGACCAAGTATGGCATAAGGCATTTTAAAACTGCCCACTATGCACCGCAATCGGACGCGTCGGAGAGAGTGAACCGCTCGTTGTTGGCTGCTATCCGATCGTATCTAAAAGACGATCAACGATACTGGGATACGCACCTTAGCGATATCGCCTGTGCGTTGAGAAGCGCGGCTCATAGCTCTACTGGTGTGTCACCGTATTATGCTTTATTCGGCACGAACATGATGACGCACGGTAGCAGCTATGAACTTGCAAAAAAGTTGAATGCGCTGGACGACAACGAGTTACTAACTCTTCCCCGGCAAAGTCGATTGCAGTGCATACGTAATCAAATTCGAGAAAACATACTTAAAGCCAACGAAAAGTCCGCGAAAACGTATAATGTCCGAACTAAAAACGTTCAATTTTCACCCGGACAAGAGGTTTATAGGAAAAATTTTGTTTTGAGTGATTCGTCGAAATGCGTATCGGCGAAACTTCACCAAAATACATTAAATGCCGCGTCGTAAAACGAATCGGAAACCAAATGTACGAACTTGAAAATTTAAATGGAAAAAGAATGGGAATATATCACGCGAAAGATTTAAAACAATGAGCCAATTGATTAAAATTTTTTTTGTTTCGGCGTAAGTATACTTTGTTTTTCGTAGCGTTATCCTTTTTGTTATTTATTAATTTATTTATAATCAATTTGTGGCCAACTGATTCAAAAATCAAGCATCCGAACTTACACGGTTAGCGAAAGCTTCATCAAACAAAAAAAAAAACAAAAAAAACAAGAAAAACCGAAACACCCTTTTGAAAATAAAACACACAAGTACCTGAAAATGTTTTATATAGACACGGAAATGTTATTTATTTTATTTATTGCATGCTTTATGTTCTAAATGATACTTAATGTTAAATGTTCTTATTTATTTATTAATATTTTAACTTATTTTTAACATCTGTGATACTTAGGTTTAACCTTTTTACTAGCTGTGATATTTTCTTTTAATTTAGCATAAGTAACTTTCCTTTTTAAATCTGTGATACTTAACTTATTAATTATATTCATTTTACTGTATAAGACTTTTGTCTATAACCAATCCATCTGTGATATATTTATAAACTCCTTTAACTTTATGACTGATAGCTTTAATATTTTATTTTTTTCCATCTGTGATAATTATTCTTCTTTTAACGTAGAGTATTAACTCTCAAAAGTCTGTGATAACCTAGTTAAACTCAATTATTTATTCTTGGTAAGACTCCTGTCTTTAAAAACAACCTGTGATATTTACTTAATTTAATTTTATTTATAATCTGTGATATAATTTTAAGGCCTTTACTGTGATACTAGCTTTAGTTTTATTTTGCTAAAATAGCACTATTTATTAACTTCGTTTTTCTGTTATTTCTGTTTGTTGCTAATTAATAGTTCTAATATATGTATGTAACTAATAAATAATAACACTCACCCCGTAAACTTTCACCGAATATATATCCAATGTAATGTTCCATGTTGAGGTAGGTCTATTACTCCGCCAGTTATAGTGTTTCTCGGCAGGGGTCATTGACCTTCAGAGGAACCGCTGACTGAAACTATAAAGAAAAAAAATTAGCTGGGGGCTTACTTAACTTTATATGCGAAACACTTACCTTCACTGAAACGTAGCAGGATTATTTTTGCCCGTTTTCTATCGTGGGTTTTTCCCCACTGTTAAGTACCAGAAATTCAATCTGAGTAAGAATGCAATACAAAATCGTTTCTAGACTTACCTCAGCGTCCCTAAACGATCCCGTTATCGTCTTCACCTGCAGCATTTTCCCAGTCGGCCGAATTTCTTGTTTTTGCTACTTATTGAAAATATATTTCAATAAGTAACAAATTTTGTTGCGGATGCCTGGTCGCCCGTAGTCCAGATTTCGTAATCTTAAAACCTGGAACGAAATAAAAACAAAAAAAATTAAAAACCGGTCAAAATAAAAACATACCCAATCTACCAGTTGAATGCGCCGCCATGTTTTGCCTGAAATGAAATGGTGTTGTTGGTCGGTGGCTGACAGATCTCAACCATCGACGAGGAGAAAACAAAATATAAAGGGAAGTCAACAAGTGCGTTCCGTTGGCGATCTGGCTTTTGTGGTCTTATTCGTATTCGCGTGTTTTTGATTTGCATGCTTTTAAATTCTTGTTATACTTGATGTGCTTTATGTTCGTGATCGCCAATGATCGATTATGTATGTTATTATTTGTTATGGGTTACTGGTTATATGTTTTGTTGTTATTTTGTAAATTATGTGTCGTGATCTTTGTAGTGTTCTGGTCTAAGGTGGTTCTGTTTTATATGTCTCCCAATTTCGATCATGGAACGCACCTTGGGGACAATAATAACCCCATTTAGTTGAGAGCGCACTAACACCTGTATGGCCTCCCACTATTTGGGTTTGATAATGTGGGTGTGGGTGGAGGAACACACTATGTGGATATGGAGATCGGATGATGTCCCTGTTAGAGATACATCATCCGAGTATATTTTTGCCAGTGTGGGTGGGAGGGTAAATTTGCCCCACTCTCATTCGGTAAATAACCACCCAATCGTTCGGACAATAAGCACGTTAATTTTAAATCGTGCGATATTCAAAAATTTCCAAACATATCCTACGGTGCGTGTTGTGTTAATTAAAGAATTATGTGTGTTTTTTTTAAACAAAAATTAATTAATTTTCTTTTAGAATACAAATTGAATGAAAAAAAAATATTGTATAGGAAAGAAGTGCCGAAACAAATAGTCGAGAAGGCAGCGAGATCATAACTCGCGACAATAGAAAAAGTGAAAAAGGAGAAAGCCCGACCAAAAAGGTGGTGAGTTTTTGTTAGCAAATTATTTTATGAGAAAATTATTAGTGAGGTTTTTCATTATATAGGTTCATACTCGGCGGCCCAAAAGAGTACCAGGATATGTGCCGGGCCGCCACTTGAAAAAAAAAATATAATAAAAAAAGAAGGCCAAAAAAAATCCTTGAGAAGAAATCGAAACCTAGTATACGAAGGAAAGCTAATTTTTATAAATATAATTAGATACTAAAGATTCAAAAGTGGTTAAGATACGGTTGCCTAAAAACTTGAAAGAGAGAGGAGACATAGATATGTATATACTTACATGACCGCAGGCATAGTAAACCAAAAATTAAAACAAATATCCGCCTGCGCAGGGCGCTTACCGAAGCACGGGTACAGGGTGCTGCCGTTCCCTGGACGTCCGTGGACGGAAATTTTTCTTATTGATAATTATATTTATATATACGTCTACATAAAATTTGTGTTCTGCCTATATACATATATACATCGTCTAATATACATATTATAGCAAAACAAAATTTAAAATATTTTATGTTTGTGATTGTCTAATAAGTTAAGTTTTTTTGTGGTTATATATATCGTTATATGGACAAACATAGTCCCGGCGTGGAAGTTTTTTTTTGTTGTTGATTCATTACTAGTGTTCTTATATATATTATATTTTTTTGTTAGTTACAACTATATTAAATTTTCAATTATACATTGTAAGGTACAGGAAACTGTTTAAAGGTAGTGTCGGGAAGCTTAAATGTTTTGTTGTTGTTCTAGTTGTAATACATCCACAGATCTCTTATGAGGTAGGGAACTAAGAACCCCCGTCCGTTTTCCGTTTTCACCTGAAAAAGAAAAAAAAAGAAAACAAAAAAGAAAGTTATAATAAAGGGTGTTTCAGCTCGGGTATTAAACACTCACCACGAATTGTTTCTTTCGGTTACTTTTGTTTTTTTTTGTGCCTCGTTTGTTTCCATTTATTGTTTCTTTTTTTTTGCTGTTAATTTGTTGTTGTTTAATTAAGTACGAGTTACTTCTTACTATTTATTACCTTTTCCGTTAATTATGTGAAAATAAAACTTCCCATAACGCCTTTGAAAGGAAGAAAAAGTTTTTTTTTTTAAGCGAAGCAATGGTTTTCTAAGCTTGTTTTTCAGGGGTGCCAAGGGTAGCGGAGTGGACGTGGACCTAAGATGACCTGAACCCGATCTTCGACCAACCAATTTGGGGGTGTCCAACACTGATCTGTGTTTTTGTCTGCAGGCGAGGTTGAGTTTCGGGGGCAAGATCCCCCCCGTCCGACGAGCTGACGCCGTGCAACGCAAGCAGGCCGCGTCCCCCGGAGCTTGACATTCCAACCTACCCTTTCCAAACTCTTCTTATGACTTCTCCCTACCTCATCCTTATCCTACCCTTCCACTTCACCCACCTCCTAACCTCCTCTTGCCTCGCAACAAAATGGCGCCCAACGTCATTAAAGGGTGTTCCAACCCAGTTGGAACATTTTTTTTTTGGCGAATTAGTTTATGTCGTACTAGTTTCAGTTTTTTTTATGTCGTACTGTCCCAACCAAACTTGCTGTGAACTTTTTAACCTCGTATGTCTGCGTCAGGAAGGCCTCAGGCGTACCTAGTCGTATCGCGACGAGTGTTTGAAGATTCATAGTGACTGCGGTTAGTGAATGTAATGTTTCTGTCGGGAGTTACTGGAGTTTTCGTGAAGGTCGTATGTCTGCACCAGGAAGGCCTCATGCGTACCTAGGTGTATCGCGATGTTCCTTTGCGAAAGCTTTAGTGACGTCAGTCAGTGCATTTTCGTTTTGTCTTTTACCTATCCTATCCTAACTTTATTTTACCATTCTATCTTTCTAATTTTTCAATTTTCTTTTCCTAGTTTTGTGATTTTCTACTTGGACGATTGTTTGTGCGTGACGTGTAGTCCGACATCATCGTTTCAAAATTTTTGTAAGTTTTATCCTACTGTTTCATGTCTTCTAGACAAGTCCTTGAGACTGTTTAGGATTGCGGGAACGGTAGGGAAAAACTTAGTAATGTAATTCGTTTGTGTTTCTAGTAGTTTTCCTATTCCTATTATGGTCACATCAGGGGGAAGTTCGTCTGTCCGTCTGATGTCTTTTGTCTAGCGAGGTCGTTAGTAGGGTCGTACCATGTCGCTCCTAAGCTAACTAAAGCACCCCGAATGTTAATGAAAACATAAACCTACAACCACGATTCTACATATAATCTAATTGCAGATAGAATACAATTATAAATCTAAATATAAACAATTTTTTTTTTTACAATCTTATAATAAAATTATTGATCTTTGGTCAGTTGTTTACATGTTTATGTGTTTGTTTTCTTTGATATATACATATATATATACAATCATTTCAATTCGTTTTTTTTGTTTACAACAATTTGCTTACTGGTTTTAGTTTTTTTCTAAAAAGAAATTTAAAGCCCTAGTAAGAGAATTAGAAAAGTTCTCGTAAGTAGTTTATCTTCTCTTTAAATTTACTTATTTTTAAAAAATAAAAATAGTATAAATTTAAACAGAAGTTGTTAAAATTTTCTTTGTTAATAGTTTTTTTGTTTCTGTTCAAAACCTAAGTTTCAAGACAAATTTCATTTTCAGTTATAAACTCGTTGTTTAAAATTATAATTTTTTTAGTTTCAAGTTTTTTTGTTGTTGAAAACTTGTTGATTTTTTTTTAACAGTTTTCGTTTATTCATTTCCGTATTTTAAAAATCTCTTTTTGTTTTTTTGATATCGTTATTCATTTATTTAGTAAGTTGAACAATTTTCAATTCAGTTTTTTATATGAAATTCTGAAATTGAAACATTTTTCTCAAAAACATTAACAAATAGTTTAGTTTAGTAAATTCTAAGTTTTTTTTGTATAGGAAAAAAAATTACTTTAGATTCTGAAAAACTTCAAAGTTGTTGTTTATTGTTAGTGTATTCTCTATATTTTTTTTTTGTTTAGATATTTTTGATAGGTTTTCATCACCGATATATTGGATGATTTTTTTTAGTAAGTTTAAGTACATCTTTTGAGTATTTCGTTATTTATTTACAATCTTTTTTCTTTACTTTTTGTTTTTGTTTGGCTGAAAATTACATAATTCTTTTTTGTTTACATTATTTATTTATTTTTTTTGTTATTTATTAAATTTTTTGTTATTTATTCAATTTTTTTTTGTTATTTATTTATCTTTCTGTTACAATATTGTAATTTTTTTGGTTCAAGTTTATAGTTTACAGTTTTTTGGTTATCTTATTTATTTATTTATTTTTTTTTGTATACCGTTCTCGTTAAGTTTACATTTTGTTTTGTTTATTAATTTATTTATCTTAATTTAGTTTTTCCAACTTATTTGTTTTATACATATTTCTTATTCTACTTTCGTTAAATTTACATTTTTTTTTTGTCATTACATTATTTATTTAATTTCGTTCTTTTTTTTTGACAATTTCGTTTTCATAAGGTCTAGTTAATATTCGTTATTTATTTTTTTTGTTACAAATAGGTGTTTATTACAATAAGATTATTTTTTTTTTTGTAAGGAACATAAATTTTCTTAACTAGGAAAAAACATATTTTTTTTTTAAACTCACCACCACGTTTTTTTTGTTGATTTTTTTTGTTTATCTTCGGTTGTTTTGGTAATCTGTTGCTTGTAGAGAAGTTGAAGATGGCACATTCCAATAAATTTGAGGAAGAACGAATCCAGCAGTTGATCAGGAACGCTGAAATAGAGGAAGAAACCAGAGTTACTAGGTCGACTACGCAAAATCTAGATTCTAAAGTAAGACAAAAAGTGTTACATTCTCCACTCGTCTCTGACAGGCACATCCGATCCACATCTCAACAAGTGGATACCTCGAGAGTTAATCTTCCCAATGTTCTGAACTCTAGTGTCCATACAGGTTCCTTGTCTGCTCCTTCGTACAGTGATCTTAGCAGTGCTGGAGATCAAGAAGCGCCGCCTGAACAAGAAATGTTCGGAACCTTTGACAACACCGTAAGGCAAAACATTGGTAGGGAAAATGAGATCAGGGCTCAAAGTGTTCCATCCAACCAGGGTTCCAGGGGAATTCTTGAGAGCATTGCTCGGACATTTCCTAAAACGAAACAAAAAACGGTTACATCTGAAGAATTAGAGTATCTTATAAATAAAGGAATAGCAGAAGGTATATCTACCTGTAGAAAGGAGTTGGAGAGGGACGTCACGGCACATGTAAGCGCTCAAATAGAACGGCAGCTCAGTGGTTTTCTCGAAAAGCTGTCATTAGCTCTTCCAGCCACTGCCTCGAGTAATCCGCCGTCTCGAGAACCTGCGGTACCACCGCCGATATCCAATCCAGTACCTGTAGGTCTTCCTTCGAGGTTACCAAATCGTTCGGGTAACCAGAGTAGAAGTGCGTTTATTCCGGTAGGGCAACGCGGATCCAATCCACCACCAGTAGCTACGGAAAGGTCGTTTCAACCACAGGCTAACCAACCAGTTTTTGGGGGTTACTAGACCCCGTTTCCTTTTCCACCTCCGGTAGTTTATCCGTATATGCCGTCAGGATTCAGAACCCCGGTCAAAGTTGACAAGTGGGGTCTGAATTTTGACGGGATTTCTGATAGGCTTACTGTGGAAGACTTCGTGCTTAGACTGGAAAAAATGCAGAAAAGATATGGTTGCTCGTGGAAGAGATTTCCACCAATTGCTCTCAGGTCCAGCATATGATTGGTTCTGGCAGTTCCAAGTGGACAAAGACTTTGATTGGCCAACGTTAAAATAAGCGTTATTAAGTAGGTACCAAAACCCTAGGACGGATCTAGAAATAGCGCATGATATCCTAGACCGCAAACAGTATTCCTACGAAAGTAGTGAAGAATATTTCATTGCTATCAATAAAATGAGATACCAACACAGAAGACCAATTCCAGAGGCCGATTTGATCAAAAGCATAAAACGCAATTTGAACGACAAGCTTAGGAGCTTAGTGTTTCCGCAGCAGATTTTTTCCTTGGATCAGCTTCGTTATGTTTGCAAGGAAGCGGAAGCAGCTTTTCCAAAAAGAGAGCGAGATCTACCCAGGCCAGCTGGTAGGCCTCCCAATAAGTTTGGGGTGAGCGAGTTGGAACTTGAAGAAGATTATCCGCCGGCAGATGAACAACTCGCTGCTTATCAGTTTGGAGGGGCGCGTTCCAAGAATCCTCCTCGTCGATATGCAGACACAACAAATTTAGTTTGTTGGAACTGCAAAGTTCAAGGACATACTTATTTCGACTGCGAGTCCGATGTTAGAAATCTTTTTTGTTTTAAATGTGGTCAGGAGGGTGTTAAAACACCGAGTTGTCCGCGATGCCATCCGGAAAACCGAGCGAGGGACGCGAAGGCTCTGGGCGAATCGCGTACAACCTTTAAATAGAGTCCCCAATAAAGAATAGGAAAGAATAAGAATACAGAGAAAATGATAATGTTATTTTAGAAGATCTTCCAAAAAAGGAAGAGACCCAAATTCAAATTTTAAAGAGAGAAGAAAAAGGAGAAATTATAAAAGATAAAATAAGAGAAAGAAAGTTATATGAGATCAAACCGTTGCATGTCCGTCTTCAAGAATACGAGAAGGCAAGAGAAAGAATTTTTAACAGTGCGTTAAGCGCACCATCTAAGAGTATTTTAAAGGCTAGGGCCAGATTTAAGGCACGTAAAGATACGTCGAAGAAGATATCTTCAACGATTTTAAATTTAGAATCCGATCCTCGGCCTTATGCTAAAATTAAAATAGGTTCGAGAGAGCTTTTAGGCTTACTAGACAGTGGTGCTAGTGTGAGCATTCTAAGCAAAAATTGCCAACAGCTGATTGACCAACTTGGCTGCCCTATCATTCCTTTCAGTTCAGGAGTTAGGACCGCTGACGGAAAAAGTCAATCAATTGTGGGCAAAATTTCAATTAACGTTAAGTATAAAGATAAAGAAGAGAGACTGACCTTCTTCCTCGTTCCCAGCTTGGACCAGGAGATCTATCTTGGAGTTGACTTTTGGAGAGTGTTCCAGTTAGCTCCAGGAATCATAAGTAGTATCTCGGTTGACGAACAATCGGATTCTCTAAATGCTCACCAGTTAACCTCTGATCAGCAGGCCAGGCTAGATGCAGTCAGGGATAAATTTGTATGTTTTGAGCGCGATGGTCTTGGAAAGACGACCATGATGGAGCACGTCATCGATACAGGAGATGCTCTCCCTGTGAAACAACGTCACTACCCTGTCTCTCCAGCGATTCAAACATTGCTGTACGACGAGTTGGATCGAATGCTGAAGCTCGGGGTAATCGAAGAAAGCGAAAGCCCGTGGTGTTCGCCAGTGGTTCTCTTACGGAAACCCGGCAAAAACCGACTCTGTTTGGATTCCCGTAAGGTGAACGCACTGACGAAGAAGAATGCCAACCCTCTTCCCCACATTGAAGGTCTCACCAGTAGATTCCCCGACGCGATCTACATGAGCAGTATCGATCTAAAAGAGGCCTTTTGGCAGATCCCGCTGGAGAAACAGAGTAGAGAAAAGACTGCCTTTGCGGTACCGGGAAGACCCTTGTACCAGTTCACAGTGATGCCGTTTGGGCTGTGCAATGCAGCTCAGCGGTTGAGCCAGTTGATGGACAAGGTGATTCCTGCACGACTTAGGGAGCACGTTTTTGTGTACCTCGATGACTTGCTTATCATGGCACCCGATTTTGATACCCATATCAACCTGCTAAGCGAAGTAGCCGAATGCTTACGTAAAACCAATCTCACCATCAACTTGAAGAAATCAAGGTTTTGCTTCAAAGAGCTGAAATACTTGGGCTTCATAGTTGGTGGTGGGAAATTTAAAACGGATCCGGCGAAGGTTGAAGCCATCGTGGATTTCCCGATTCCTAAAACCCCTAGGCAGATCCGTCGGCTGCTTGGAATGGCAGGCTGGTATCGGAAGTTTATAAAAGATTTTTCAACTCTAAATGCACCTTTGACTGACCTGTTGAAAAAGAGAAGCGAGAAGTTCTACATGACGGATGAAGCGCTGGTGAGATTTGAGAATCTGAAGAAAGCGTTGATTTCAGCACCGGTTCTTTCGCGCCCGGAGTTCACAACAAGATTTTATATCCAATGTGACGCTTCTGACGCGGGGATCGGGGCTGTACTGGTTCAGTTGGACGAGGAGGGAGAGGAGGTCCCGATCGCGTTTTTCTCTCAAAAATTTAATAAAAGTCAGAGAAACTACAGTGTCACCGAGAAGGAGTGTATGGCCGCGGTGATGGCTGTGAAGAAATTCAGGCCGTATGTCGAGGGTATGGACTTTACGATCATAACGGACCATTCCAGCCTTAAATGGCTGATGAACATGAAGGACCTTAGTGGCAAGCTCGCAAGGTGGAGTCTTTCGTTACAGTCCTATGCCTTCGACATACAGCACCGTAAAGGAAGTCAAAACGTAGTACCGGATACTCTTTCTCGGGTACACGTAGATTCTCTGACTCTTGAAGACGTTGCCCCGTTGATTGACTTGAAGTCAGCGGAATTCCTTTCCGATGAATATTTAGACCTCATCGAAACGGTTTACAATCATAAAGACGAGCTTCCCGACTTAAAATACGAAGACGGATACGTTTATAAAAAAGTTTTTAAAAAATTAGGCGAAGAAGAGATGTGGGAACATTCTTGGCTCCTTTGGGTACCATCGGGTTTAACCGAGGAGATCATAAAAAGGGCTCATGATCCTCCTAAGTCCGCACACGGTGGGATATCAAAAACCCTTAATAGACTTAGGAATTATTTTTATTGGCCTAATATGACTGTGCACGTTCGTGAATATGTCTCTAACTGTAGTGTGTGTAAACAAAGTAAAGCGTCTAACCAAGTATCTCGTCCTCCTATTGTCACGTCTTATTGTAGTAATCGTCCGTTTGAAAAAATATACATCGACTTTTTAGGACCTTATCCGAGGTCTAAATTAGGAAATGTATACGTGTTTGTTGTCTTAGATCATTTGTCCAAATTTGTGTTGTTAAAGGCTTTACGAAAAGCAAGTACTTCAAACGTCATTCAATTTTTAAAAGAAGACGTATTCAATATGTTTGGAGTACCTAATATCATCCATTCTGACAATGGAAAGCAATTCGTGGCAAAAGAATTCGAATCTCTGATGACCAAGTATGGCATAAGGCATTTTAAAACTGCCCACTATGCACCGCAATCGGACGCGTCGGAGAGAGTGAACCGCTCGTTGTTGGCTGCTATCCGATCGTATCTAAAAGACGATCAACGATACTGGGATACGCACCTTAGCGATATCGCCTGTGCGTTGAGAAGCGCGGCTCATAGCTCTACTGGTGTGTCACCGTATTATGCTTTATTCGGCACGAACATGATGACGCACGGTAGCAGCTATGAACTTGCAAAAAAGTTGAATGCGCTGGACGACAACGAGTTACTAACTCTTCCCCGGCAAAGTCGATTGCAGTGCATACGTAATCAAATTCGAGAAAACATACTTAAAGCCAACGAAAAGTCCGCGAAAACGTATAATGTCCGAACTAAAAACGTTCAATTTTCACCCGGACAAGAGGTTTATAGGAAAAATTTTGTTTTGAGTGATTCGTCGAAATGCGTATCGGCGAAACTTTCACCAAAATACATTAAATGCCGCGTCGTAAAACGAATCGGAAACCAAATGTACGAACTTGAAAATTTAAATGGAAAAAGAATGGGAATATATTACGCGAAAGATTTAAAACAATGAGCCAATTGATTAAAATTTTTTTTGTTTCGGCGTAAGTATACTTTGTTTTTCGTAGCGTTATCCTTTTTGTTATTTATTAATTTATTTATAATCAATTTGTGGCCAACTGATTCAAAAATCAAGCATCCGAACTTACACGGTTAGCGAAAGCTTCATCAAACAAAAAAAAAAAAAACAAAAAAAACAAGAAAAACCGAAACACCCTTTTGAAAATAAAACACACAAGTACCTGAAAATGTTTTATATAAACACGGATATGTTATATATGTTATTTATTTTATTTATTGCATGCTTTATGTTCTAAATGATACTTAATGTTAAATGTTCTTATTTATTTATTAATATTTTAACTTATTTTTAACATCTGTGATACTTAGGTTTAACCTTTTTACTAGCTGTGATATTTTCTTTTAATTTAGCATAAGTAACTTTCCTTTTTAAATCTGTGATACTTAACTTATTAATTATATTCATTTTACTGTATAAGACTTTTGTCTATAACCAATCCATCTGTGATATATTTATAAACTCCTTTAACTTTATGACTGATAGCTTTAATATTTTATTTTTTTTCCATCTGTGATAATTATTCTTCTTTTAACGTAGAGTATTAACTCTCAAAAGTCTGTGATAACCTAGTTAAACTCAATTATTTATTCTTGGTAAGACTCTTTAAAAACAACCTGTGATATTTACTTAATTTAATTTTATTTATAATCTGTGATATAATTTTAAGGCCTTTACTGTGATACTAGCTTTAGTTTTATTTTGCTAAAATAGCACTATTTATTAACTTCGTTTTTCTGTTATTTCTGTTTGTTGCTAATTAATAGTTCTAATATATGTATGTAACTAATAAATAATAACACTCACCCCGTAAACTTTCACCGAATATATATCCAATGTAATGTTCCATGTTGAGGTAGGTCTATTACTCCGCCAGTTATAGTGTTTCTCGGCAGGGGTCATTGACCTTCAGAGGAACCGCTGACTGAAACTATAAAGAAAAAAAATTAGCTGGGGGCTTACTTAACTTTATATGCGAAACACTTACCTTCACTGAAACGTAGCAGGATTATTTTTGCCCGTTTTCTATCGTGGGTTTTTCCCCACTGTTAAGTACCAGAAATTCAATCTGAGTAAGAATGCAATACAAAATCGTTTCTAGACTTACCTCAGCGTCCCTAAACGATCCCGTTATCGTCTTCACCTGCAGCATTTTCCCAGTCGGCCGAATTTCTTGTTTTTGCTACTTATTGAAAATATATTTCAATAAGTAACAAATTTTGTTGCGGATGCCTGGTCGCCCGTAGTCCAGATTTCGTAATCTTAAAACCTGGAACGAAATAAAAACAAATAAAATTAAAAACCAGTCAAAATAAAAACATACCCAATCTACCAGTTGAATGCGCCGCCATGTTTTGCCTGAAATGAAATGGTGTTGTTGGTCGGTGGCTGACAGATCTCAACCATCGACGAGGAGAAAACAAAATATAAAGGGAAGTCAACAAGTGCGTTCCGTTGACGATCTGGCTTTTGTGGTCTTATTCGTATTCGCGTGTTTTTGATTTGCATGCTTTTAAATTCTTGTTATACTTGATGTGCTTTATGTTCGTGATCGCCAATGATCGATTATGTATGTTATTATTTGTTATGGGTTACTGGTTATATGTTTTGTTGTTATTTTGTAAATTATGTGTCGTGATCTTTGTAGTGTTCTGGTCTAAGGTGGTTCTGTTTTATATGTCTCCCAATTTCGATCATGGAACGCACCTTGGGGACAATAATAACCCCATTTAGTTGAGAGCGCACTAACACCTGTATGGCCTCCCACTATTTGGGTTTGATAATGTGGGTGTGGGTGGAGGAACACACTATGTGGATATGGAGATCGGATGATGTCCCTGTTAGAGATACATCATCCGAGTATATTTTTGCCAGTGTGGGTGGGAGGGTAAATTTGCCCCACTCTCATTCGGTAAATAACCACCCAATCGTTCGGACAATAAGCACGTTAATTTTAAATCGTGCGATATTCAAAAATTTCCAAACATATCCTACGGTGCGTGTTGTGTTAATTAAAGAATTATGTGTGTTTTTTTTTAAACAAAAATTAATTAATTTTCTTTTAGAATACAAATTGAATGAAAAAAAAATATTGTATAGGAAAGAAGTGCCGAAACAAATAGTCGAGAAGGCAGCGAGATCATAACTCGCGACAATAGAAAAAGTGAAAAAGGAGAAAGCCCGACCAAAAAGGTGGTGAGTTTTTGTTAGCAAATTATTTTATGAGAAAATTATTAGTGAGGTTTTTAATTATATAGGTTCATACTCGGCGGCCCAAAAGAGTACCAGGATATGTGCCGGGCCGCCGCTTGAAAAAAAAAATATAATAAAAAAAAGAAGGCCAAAAAAAATCCTTGAGAAGAAATCGAAACCTAGTATACGAAGGAAAGCTAATTTTTATAAATATAATTAGATACTAAAGATTCAAAAGTGGTTAAGATACGGTTGCCTAAAAACTTGAAAGAGAGAGGAGACATAGATATGTATATACTTACATGACCGCAGGCATAGTAAACCAAAAATTAAAACAAATATCCGCCTGCGCAGGGCGCTTACCGAAGCACGGGTACAGGGTGCTGCCGTTCCCTGGACGTCCGTGGACGGAAATTTTTCTTATTGATAAAATCTACATAAAATTTGTGTTCTGCCTATATACATTTATACATCGTCTAATATACATATTATAGCAAAACAAAATTTAAAATATTTTATGTTTGTGATTGTCTAATAAGTTAAGTTTTTTTGTGGTTATATATATCTTTATATGGACATACATAGTCCCGGCGTGGAAGTTTTTTTTTGTTGTTGATTCATTACTAGTGTTCTTATATATATTATATTTTGTTTGTTAGTTACAACTATATTAAATTTTCAATTATACATTGTAAGGTACAGGAAACTGTTTAAAGGTAGTGTCGGGAAGCTTAAATGTTTTGTTGTTGTTCTAGTTGTAATACATCCACAGAGCTCTTTTGAGGTAGGGAACTAAGAACCCCCGTCCGTTTTCCGTTTTCACCTGAAAAAGAAAAAAAAAGAAAACAAAAAAGAAAGTTATAATAAAGGGTGTTTCAGCTCGGGTATTAAACACTCACCACGAATTGTTTCTTTCGGTTACCTTTGTTTTTTTTTGTGGCTTGTTTGTTTCCATTTATTGCTTCTTTTTTTTTGCTGTTAATTTGTTGTTGTTTAATTAAGTACGAGTTACTTCTTACTATTTATTTATTATTTTCCGTTAATTATGTGAAAATAAAACTTCCCATAACGCCTTTGAAAGGAAGAAAAAGTTTTTTTTTGTTGTTTCGCTTAAGCGAAGCAATGGTTTTCTAAGCTTGTTTTTCAGGGGTGCCAAGGGTAGCGGAGTGGACGTGGACCTAAGATGACCTGAACCCGATCTTCGACCAACCAATTTGCGCGTGTCCAACACTGGCCGCGGACACCTAAAGGTAGGGTGGGCAATGGCCTCACTGCAACAAGATCCGCAGTGCCCTGATGTGCCATAGTCCTTCCGTTTATGTTTCCTTCCTTTTCCTCCTTCTTTGGCCTGATCTGTGTTTTTGTCTGCAGGCGTGGTTGAGTTTCGGGGGCAAGATCCCCCCCGTCCGACGAGCTGACGCCGTGCAACGCAAGCAGGCCGCGTCCCCCGGAGCTTGACATTCCAATCTACCCTTTCCAAACTCTTCCTATGACTTCTCCCTACCTCATCCTTATCCTACCCTTCCACTTCACCCACCTCCTAACCTCCTCTTGCCTCGCAACAAGTGTTGCGCAATTTTTTTACAAATGACCAGACATTTTTACTGCCTTTGGGCCATTGTACTATTTTTTACGGTAATATCTGGTCATGCGTCTGTTACAGGGATTTCTAGCTTGGTTTGAACTTATGCCAGTTCACTCACTGGGGTTAGTTTTCTATATCCGAAAACTCACGTCTTTGCTCCTAATAACCTCATTACAGCTCGAATCAAACACTGAGGTTTCTTTGGCTTTGATAGATCTTACCGTATTCGGGATAACATTTCTCATTCCACAAAGAATTATGTTTGTAACCAAATCTGCTCTGGAATCCAAGTCACTATCCAGGAAACATAGTGACCAGTTAAAGTACACAATACCTGAAGAAGTCGCTGAGACCGTCCCAGTTGGCTTTCTCATATTGCCAAACGGCAACATAGGTTTTCTTTTTAACGTGAGTTTGATGTGCCTAGAGACAATACCCCAAAGACCACATATTTATTAGGATCAGAGATAAAACGAATCTAGAGTGTTGGCGGATTGGCCTGCAACATTAGGAATCCAAGTTGGCTCGTTAACTAACTGAGTCAGATGGTTTAACTCAGTAAAAACTCGACATGACCATTATTTTATAAACGATATAAATTAGGGTGATAATTTCCGCTGGAGGTGTTGTGAAAATATATAACCTGGCTATAATTTATTAAATATTGAGTGCATTTTTGAGACGAATTGTCCTTATATATTATTTACAAAAATCGGGAATATAACGAAAGGCCATGACGTTAGGAATTAAGAAAAAGGTAGAAAAATAAATAAATGAATAAATAAATAAATAAATAAATAAAACAAAACATTAAATAAATAAATAAACAAGTAAAAAATAATTAGATACAAAAAGTTAATAAATAAATAAATATATAATAATAAAAAACATAAAAAAATACCGTAGAAAGAGAAAAAAAAAAAGATACCAAACAAATAAAAAATAAATAAATAATTGTATACAATAATTAATAACAGTAAAACATTTATCAGTCTTCAATAAATACATTTTTTTATAATATAGTAAACATATTACAATACTAAACAAAAATAATGTTTTATAACAAAGTTTAAGAAGCTCGATTTGAGATAAGGGAATTGTCGGATGATAAACAAGAAATTTTATATTTTTCACTCAATTTTGAGATTCTCATCGAAACCATTTCTATGTTGGCTAAGGCGTGCAATTCGATTGTCGAAAAGCACCATGGAAGATTTAGCATCATTTTCAGAAGCTTATTCTAACAAATTTGAAGTCTCCGTATGTGACTTTTTGCACAATTTCCCCAAGCAGGTGATCCATAAAACATAATCGCTTGAAAAATCGCTTTATAAATCAGTAGTTTGTTTTTACTACTCAACTTTGATTTTCTATTTATAAATGGGTACAGTATTTTGATTGTAAGGTTAATTTTTTTAATAACTTCTTGTACGTGTGTACTAAACGTTAATCTTTTATCCAAATAAACCCCTAGGTATTTAGCGCTTGACTTCCAATCTGTTTCAGAACCGTTTAGAATAAGATTGTTACTTGGTAAGAAACAGGGCTTTCTTTTTCGAGAGAAAAAGACCACCTGAGTCTTAGCAGCATTTATCTTTATTTTCCAGTCACTAAAGTAATATTGTATTATACATAATGCAGATTACAAGTTAGTTTCAATAGTGGAACCAATTTAATCTGAAGAATAAATACACGTGTCGTCAGCAAAGATGGCTGTTTCGCAATTTCGAAGTCAGACGTAAACACATTGTAGAGAATTGGACCAAGTACAGATCCTTGGGGGACAACAAAACAATTTAAACTAATTATATTATTATTCGAAAAGTCATGATAGGCCGCGTTTCCATTTACAAGTCAACTCTCGGAAGTCTTGCAGAAGTTTCTTGCAGTTGCGTTCAGACCCAGGGCCCCGCAATCACCAGAGGCCCCCAAATCGTTGAAACATCACTTAACCTCTAGTGGTCTATTTTCAAGAAAAAAAAAATATTTCGATACAATTTTAGATGCATAAAGAATGATCATAGATAATTCGTACTTTCCTTGCTGAACAACAACCTTTGCTGAACAATTTAAATCACATTCCCTGCGAAATTATGTATATTCAAATTAAAACAGAAATATGAATACCTAACTAACTGAGTGGCAATGCAGTTTGCTTTCTGACAGAAACAAAAACAAACACACACATTTTGAATATCACTGTATCTGTATGAAAAAATAAAGATAATGGTGTTTCTATATTTGCACTAAGAATTTTCTTTAAGTATGATGGTGACCAATTCCAGTGGGGAACGTTCCTTCTCTAAGTTAAAAAGAATCAAAAACGAACTCAGAACTACAATGATTCAAGAAAGATTGACATGTTTGTCGCTGATGTCAATCGAAGGCGACATCCTCAGAGGCATCGATTTTGAAGATGTGATCAATGATTTTACTAATCTCAAATTAAGAAAAAGACCCCTTCAATAAATATTCCTTTCTTTTACCTGAAAAAATATAGTCTGTGTCACTCTACTGTTCTTTAAATTACATTCTCAATAACTTATTTAATTGTCTGTTATTTAAATTTTGTTTATTTTTTGAATTTTATATGACATATTTATTTTTTGTTTTTATTTTTACATTGTTTATGTGTATGTTTTAAATGCTGCAATAACTATTTATTTTTTTAATGAATTAAAAAAATGTATTTATTTAAAAAATTAAATATCAATTCAAAGTTATGTGATTTTTTCTGTATACCTTTATTACACAGCATAACATTTTTATATAATCATACAGGGGCCCCATTTTCGAAAAGTGCCCAGGGCCCCCAAAAGGGTAAAGACGACCCTGGTCGCGTTTACATTGTCATGTGAATTCTTGCAATTTCTTCTGCAATAAATGTCTTGCAAGAAGCTCGCGCATCATACTGTCGCAATTTATTGCAGATGTATCGGGTGATTTTTTTGAGGTTAGGATTTTCATGCATTAGTATTTGACAGATCACGCGGGATTTCAGACATGGTGTCAAAGAGAAAGATGCTCAGTATGCTTTGACATTTCATCATGAATAGACTTACTAACGAGCAAGGCTTGCAAATCATTGAATTTTATTACCAAAATCAGTGTTCGGTTCGAAATGTGTTTCGCGCTTTTTTATCGACAAATTTTGTTCAGCGATGAGGCTCATTTCTGGTTGAATGGCTACGTAAATAAGCAAAATTGCCGCATTTGGAGTGAAGAGCAACCAGAAGCCGTTCAAGAACTGCCCATGCATCCCGAAAAATGCACTGTTTGGTGTGGTTTGTACGCTGGTGGAATCATTGGACCGTATTTTTTCAAAGATGCTGTTGGACGCAACGTTACGGTGAATGGCGATCGCACTTTTTGTTGCCAAAAATGGAAGAACTGAACTTGGTTGACATGTGGTTTCAACAAGATGGCGCTACATGCCACACAGCTCGCGATTCTATGGCCATTTTGAGGAAAACTTCGGAGAACAATTCATCTCAAGGAATGGACCGGTAAGTTGGCCACCAAGATCATGCGATTTGACGCCTTTAGACTATTTTTTGTGGGGCTACGTCAAGTCTAAAGTCTACACAAATAAGCCAGCAACTATTCCAGCTTTGGAAGACAACATTTCCGAAGAAATTCGGGCTATTCCGGCCGAAATGCTCGAAAAAGTTACCCAAAATTGGACTTTCCGAATGGACCACCTAAGACGCAGCCGCGGTCAACATTTAAATGAAATTATCTTCAAAAAGTAAATGTCATGGACCAATCTAACGTTTCAAATAAAGAATCGATGAGATTTTGCAAATTGTATGCGTTATTTTTTAAAAAAAAGTTCTCAAGCTCTTAAAAAATCACCCGATATTTACACCATCAGGAGAGCAATTAATGTCGCAAGAAATCTGGTTGTTTACTTAAAATTGTGAAGTCATGTCGAGAAAACGTCAACGATTAGCAGCTGCGATGATAATTTTATTATTAAAAAAGAGGCTGGGATGCGACCCACACTGATAACTTCCCATCCCGTCTGTCGCTTTGTCTTGCTTAAAAGTTTGTCTATATGTATCAATTTTTACCAAATTTGGGTACTATTTTTTGTAGATTTTATTTTTTTATAAAAAAACGGACTGTTGGATTTTTATAAAAAAAATTACTGAATATCGAAAACAATATTTTTTGTGAAAAAAATTAAGTTTGACGCCAATATTTGTAAATTTTTACCAAGTTTTAGTATTGTTTTTTTTTTTAGGTTTTTATTTGTTGTAAAAAAAAACTGTCATTTCGATTTTTCTCAAAATTTTAAAATTTTATCGAATGTTGAAAACAATATTTCTTATAAGTTAAAATTAGTTAGAAGCCATTATCTCAAATTTTTGAAAGGATATTTGAGTCGAAAATCATTCTTACCAACTTTTGTAAATTTTTTTTTAGGTTTTTATTTTTTGTAAAAAAAAACTGTCAATTCGATTTTTCTCAACATTTTTCAGAATGTTGAAAACAATATTTCTTATAAGATAAAATAAGTTTGAAGCCTTAATCTCAAGTTTCGAAAAGATATTTGAGTCGAAATTCAATTTTTACCAACTTTGAGTAATGTTTTTTTTAGGTTTTTATTTTGTATAAAAAGCTGTCAATAAGATTTTTCTTAAAATTTCATCAGATGTCAAAAACATTATTCTTCGTTGCACAAAATTGTTTTGGAGATGAAATCATATTTTAGTCGTGAAATTTTCGAGGTGACAATTTTTTTTTTAATTTTTTTTGATTTATAAAAAAACCGTTAATTAGATTTTTTTTTCCAAAAATATAATTGTTTTGTATCACGTTACAATATATAATATAAAATTTAATTCAGGTCTCTAGCGTCATTGGTCTATGAGATATTTAGGTTGAACCAAAATGTTCACCTTTTTTTAAGCCGCTATGGTTTCTTGAGAGCCCTTTCTGCATCTTTCTTTCTTATTATCTGTATAACAAAATTTATTTGAAGTCGGTATGTCTTCTGGTTCTTGAGCTATAGACAACGAAAAAAACGTCTCGAACGTACGGACGTACGGACGTACGAACGTACGTTCACACGCACGCACAGACATTTTTCTAAAAATCTTTTATTTCGACTCTAGGAACCTCTGAAACGTCTAGAAATGTCAAAATTTTCAACTCGACAAATCGCACCCATTACAATAACTTCCTATGGGAAATTAAAAAGAAAAAAAAAAGATCAACTTGGGTTCGAGATTGGATTTTGAAAAGACGCTGGTGCTTTCTATAATTTATTAAACGAATTAAATATAGAAGATGGTCAGCAATACTTTAATTTCACTCGCATGACCGCAATTAATTTGGAAGTTTTGATATTGAAAGTGGGTCCTATTATAAAAAAACAAGACACTCGATTCCGTGAGTCAATATCACCGAAGGAAAGACTCCTGTTGACTCTGCGATTCTTAGCATCGGGTATGTACATATAATAACCAGCCACTTGCGCGAGATATACGAAACTGTTTCGATAAGCTGCAAGAACTGTCGCCAGTCGATGCAAAAGTGTTTAAACTATCGGACATTTATTGCCGAAGTTTTCTTGCAAATGGAAACGCGGCCTTAGACACACAACACTCCAATCTAAACGCCTACATAAGATTCTATTTACAGTCAACTGCTATCTTAGAATTCTATAAAATTTAAATGTTCCTAAAAACTTTAATTCCTTGTACCTATCATCATTTGAAACTCCTTAAAGTCATCTCTATTCACACGTGCACGAACATATATCAAATATATGCCTTGAAAATTGATTGTCAGTCTTTCGGATGATTACAACTTCTCAATTCATATAGCAACCGAAATTCCCACAGTATATATGTACGTATATTCTTGAAGTACCATGTACTCCAACTGAACTTGTATATCCTGAAACTTATACCTACCATAACCTACCTATTCATAAAATTCTAAAAACACCCGCCCTTCGGAAACGTAGTCTTAAGATTAATGGTGTCAGTGAACGTGATTTATCATCAAGAAAGAAGCCATGAAGTCATCACCATACCGCCACCGCCGAAAATTGCTATCTCTTCTCTAGCATCTGATTGGTGGTTCAAGAATTTCTGGGTGCTTCGTAAATGTCATGCAAATTATCGAGAAATATGAAATCAAGATACTCGAACCTTACTTCATCCTGATGAAATAGAACATTGGTCCTTTTTTTCACAAACATATTAAATTTGACTTAAATTATGACTCTTCTTTGTGAATAGGTTTAAAGAGGCAGGATACGCGCACATAAATTACATTTTATTGATTATACTTAAAGCTTTTCTGTCTTTATTCGTATGTACATACGAGTATATAATTTTTCTATTGAATTTATATCATAAACAAAAACTCGCACAAATAATATATTTCTTTTATTTGCTTTTCATTGAATTTTCACAGCATTTTCCTCTGTGAATCCTATTCGTGATTGAAATTCTCTATATATGTACAATCAAAGTTGAGCCGGCTTCCGGGGCCAGAAAAAGAAATACAAAATAAAAACTAACTAACTTCCGGTGTATCAGTTTTATTCCTCTGGGGGATTGCAAAAGTTTTCAATTAGCCCGAAATTCCTTGTGGGAATACAAACAATATTCCACATGTTTGTTGTGGTTTATTTTATTTTTTAATTGAAAGTACCTTAGTTTCAGATAGAGATATGAATATGTAGTATTGTGTACATTGTACATTATTTGGTTTATGGCGCCCATATGGGCTTCTATTATGTAGGACGTAGGTATAAAATATTTGAGTTGAATTGAAAGAATACTTTTTTGGGTTTTTTTGTAGTAGAATTTAGTTTCTATGCTTAACATTTTCAGTCGAATTCGATGCGGTGATGGTGATGGTGGGAGGTGACCTTTATGGTAAGCTGGTGAAATGTTGGAATTAAAAAAGAATGCCATGAAATGCTAGAGATTAATACAAAGTCTTTAATCTATCACCCAGTTCAACAAACTTGACAAAATTGCTGTTGCCAAGTTCCGAGACTAAACCCAGGTTATAAATGCCATTTTACGTCCCTGGATGTTCTGTACACGTGTTGTTTTATAAATATTTTCATTTAAACATTTTAAAATGCTTGTTTTTAAAAATGTCTGATTCAATGTTTGATTAACGTGTTTAAATTTAGGTTTGCTTTCTCAATTAAAATGTAGGAATTTTAAGTATCACACAATGTCAAAAACTTTAATTTTAAATGGTTTTCAATTGGCATGGGTAGATTTTAGAGCCCCCTTGGCGGCCATTTCGTTTTGGTGACATCTGTCAAATCTTTTGTTTATTATTCAGTTGCTTTTGCCTAATCATCATTGCAAGTTACACGTTTGAACAGCACGTTCAAATGATAAAACTTTATTATCAAATTGAGTGTACGTTAACGCAAACGTTGCGTGCATTGTGCCCATTTTACGGTAGACGTGGTGGCCCTTCGTAGTCGACTCTTCTATGTTAGGTAGCCAAATTTGAGACGACCGGTACAGTAAACAATCAGCCAACACCCGTACGTTCAAGGAACGCAAGATCGACCGAGAACATGGCCGCGGTGGCGGTCCGTGACAGTGTACAGAAGAACCGGAGGCAGTCTATTCCTCGCGGTGCACAAGAACTCGACCTTTCGCAGACTTCAACTTGACTAATTTTGCGTCGGGATTTAGTCGGGACTTAGGCCTACAGGCGTACAAGATCCAACTGACCCAGGAGCTTAAAGTTCATGACAATAGACAACGCCGCGCCATTTGTTCGCTGACTGGGCTTCGAATCGTTTGGACGAGGACACCCATTTTGGCAAACAAATCATCTTTTTTGCCGAGGCGAATTTTTGGATGAATGGCTGTGTTAACAAGCAAAATTGCCGTATATCGGACGACACCAACCCACGTTCACAAGGTGATAATGCATCCTCAAAAAGTTACTGTTTGGTGTGGATTTTGGGCCGGCCGGGCGGCGTAATTGGTCCGTAATTTTTTGAAAACGACGTTACTGAGGGGATCACCGTCAACAGCGAGAGCTACATAACGATGATAATAAATTTCTTATGGCTCAAATTGAAACATATAGGTTTTTTTTTTTTTTTTTTTTTTAAATTCATTTTTATTAATTCAATCTTAAATCTATCTTAAAGCTAGACAAAAATTCATAAAACTAGCCTAATTAACCATAACTTACAACTAACTTACTGGTCCCATACGGACACTCTAAGTTAAACAATAATACTTAATGCTAATGCCTTTCGGCCCTAAGATCTATTTAACTTCAATTCATTTTATTTATTTTTGTATTCATTAGAAAATTTAGAAAAACTAATGTCAATATCCTTTTTTATTTTTACTTAAAAACTACTTAAAATAAGGTCCTTAATATAAAACTTAAAGCTAACTAAAACTACCTATTCTACCTATAAACTACTTAAAACTAGAACAACCACAGCAGCAAATCTAACTATCTAACGTTTTTTGTTTTTCATATTTTGTTGTCTTTTTTTTTATTTTTTTTATTTTTTTTATTTTTTTTTTTGTATTTTTTTTTTGTATGTTTCTTTTTTTGTATTTTTTGTATATTTTGTATTTTTTGTATATTTTGTATTTTTTTTTTGTGCCACCATGCCTATTCTACTTAAAATTAAACCCTAAAACTATAAAACAAGTATGTAAGCCGGCCAAGGCTTAAAACCCCATCCTGACTACTCACTATCAAGTGCCGATTGAAGCCACCAAAACTGGCTCTCCTGCTTCACCCTATCAGTTCGGTCCCTTTCGGACACAGCCCTACTGAACCGAAGGAGCTCTGCTCCGCCTTGTGCCATGACGTCCCGATTGTACAGGAGTCGCCTATCCACGGTTCGTCGTCTGACGTGGTAGATTAACGGAACTGCCAATCTATCCTGTATCAGACCGCATCTATCTAAAAAGAGGAATGCCTCTGGTGGAATGAAGCCGCTCAAGCGTGCACTTTCAAAATACTCGTCGTTCGGATAGAACGCCCCGGAAATTAAATTGTTGGTCGAAGACATAGCTCTTGCAATGTGACCTCGAACGAGTTTTATCACGAAATTGTCAATTCTGTTGATTCGAGCCCCGTTGTATAGGACCTCGTTGGAATAGTAATGCACGTAAGAAGATTCGGCTGTTCGATATAAGCCGGTACAGCGTCGTAAACACTGCCGCTCGAACACCCGAAACTTCTCCATCTGGGAAGGGGCAACGTTGAACCACACAGGACAACCATAAACGATCATCGGCCGTATGAGGGCCATGTAGCAAATTACCTTCACTCTGGGGTCAAGCCGACTGCTAAAAAACAGCCGTTTCGTCAGAGCGAAGGCTCCTCTGGCCCTGGTCAGAGCAGCATTTATATGTCTGTCGAAATATAAATACTGATCTAACCAGATACCGAGGTACTTAACTACACTTTTGCTCGCTAATGGCTGCCCGTGAAGATCAACGATAACCATCTTGCGCCAATTCTTGCACGTATCCCTCGTGGCCCTAGCCAACGGAGTCCGGAACAGAATTGTCTCCGACTTCTGGACATTTATTTTCAGTTTCCAGTCGTCGCAATATCGCTGAATCTTGTCGAAATCACGCTGCAAGAGAATTCTAATAACCTCAACCTTTCGGGCCGTTCTGTACGCAATTAGATCGTCGGCATACGCAATTGCCTTTGTAAGACTACCTATCAGATCGCTGGTGTAAATGCTGAAGAGAATCGGCGAATTCACCGCTCCCTGTTGAAGACCATTTTTAATGAAACATATAGGTACATATACATCTAGACGACATGTGGTTCCAGCAGGACGGGCGGCCGGCGGCGGCGGCGCGGCGCTACGTGCCACAAAGCAAACGCCACGATTGAAATTTTGCATGAACGATTTGAGCGTAAGGTTATCTCCCTCAGTTTACACAACTGAGAACAATAATTCTGAAATATCATCATCGCCACAAGAAATTCGTTCATTTGTTTGCGATTAACATGTCGACATGTTGTAGATTTTATTTCCCTGATGATGCTCACGGAGTAACCGGAAAAATGTTCTTAATTTTATAACTTTTGTAATGTGCTATTCCGATAACATTTAATTTTTTTTACCACTACTAACTTCCAAGCACATTACTAGTATTATATTTTTGCTTCTCAATCCCTGACAATGACAACTTTACTCGCACACAGGAATGGTTGAGAGTTGTAATTGTAAGTCACTAGGCGCCACCTAATTTAATTTAAATTCTCAAACCAATTTGTTTTTTTTTTGGAGTACTTGAAAAAAAAACACCGCAAACTAACGTTTTACCTTACGCAATGCATTCTTTTGTAATGTACATATGTACATAAGAATTTAAAAACAGGTGCTCAAAGGAAAATCGAAGCAACGGTTAAACCTCCCGGATTTTATTAGTTAAGAGGGAGATGGGACCCTTTTTGGCAAAATTAAAAATGTGTAATTCAATGTTATGCACTGGACAGTTGGTTAAGAACATTAGAAAGGACAACGTCATGATTTGTTCCCGAAAATAAAAAAAAAACAAAAAAAAAAAACAAAACCAATAACTGATAAAACCTCTGACTATTTTTAAAGTACAGTTAAAGAAAAAAAGAAACTATTGCTAGTTACAATTGAAAAGAAAATTTGTATCGTAAAGAGTGAAACGTTTTGATAAGTTTATAAATTTGAAAAAAAAGAGCAAACATTGTGCATTGATAATTTTATAAGCTCGTGTATAAAAAACAAAACTATCAACCATAGCTCCGCTTCTAGGAACGGGACACAGATCCATCCAACTTCATCACCGCCGCGCCGCGCCGTCAGAACCATTGCCCTTCTTCACTGGATTTACCGCAAGTCAAATGCAGGATGAGGATAACGGATATCAGGCAACTTCAAGATAACTTTTTTTTCAAATTCTCCAAATTAAAATTTAAACCTATTTTTCTCATTTTCAATAATTTCAAGATAATCTTTGTTTTTATATATTTTCAAAATTCAAATTTAAACCTTTTTTTGTATCCTCAATTAATTACATTCAAAATTTTAAAATTCAGATTAAATTTTTTTTTCATTTCAATTTCAATTAATTCCTTATTATCAATAGTGTACAACGAAAAGAAAGAACGTTTTTTTGCCATCGTAAAAGAAAACTAAAGAAAAAAAAGAACATTGTTAAGGAACGAGTATACATAGGTAGACATATGTACTATGTAGGTATATTCTTCCAAGCATTTTTGTTTTCTTCATTATTTTAATCTTTGCAGGCAAACGATTTTCTTGGGTAATAGGCCTATTAGCTATAGAGAATTTGAATTTTTTTCACCCAAATAAAATTGTATTTCGCGTTTTGAGTTTTTGCAATATAATGCTTGTGAGATCATGTAGAAGTAGATGTCGCACTTCTTTTTTGTAAAGTTAAAAACAAAAGTTTCGAGTTGATTTACTTGGGCCATTCAATAACTTTTTTTTTTGGATGTGCATGGTAGGGAGGGGAATGTGAGGCCTTCACAACACCTTGGTCTCAGACTCATTCCAATGAATACATACTAAATTCTTTGTACCTTTTTTTTCCTTTTAAGCGAGCACATTATGTATGTTTTGTATATTTTGTTGAGAGTAAAAACCCACCCCTGACCCTGACTGAAGCGGCCGTAGATTTAAAGTGCTCATGATAATCTGATATTGGGAAAATGAAATCTCATCCCAAACCAAAACGTAACACTTTTAGCGAGGATTACATAGTGAAATGATTGCACAATGGCCATGAGTGGTCACTAGAGCACTAGACAGAATGTTGAAAGATCTTCGTGGACCAAAATATTTTTGGTGAGGCCATGAATCTCTTGTCACGTGATTTTCGTCAGACTCTTCCAGTTGTTTCCCCGATGAACTGTTCTGATAACAACTGATCAACTAACAACTGATCAACTAAACGCATGCCTAAAATCATCATATATGTGGCTGTACGTAAAGACGTCTACAAGAGGAGCTTATTCAGCGTGTTTTCCCTAGTATAGTTCAATAACCATAGTTGGCTGAATAAACGAGCAATATTGGCTTATTGCGAAAACTAAACATATCGAGGATCACACTGCGACCAATAAAAATTTTCTTCCGGGACAGTTGGTTTCTTTTAAATCATTCGACGCCAATATGAACCAGGATGACCTAGTCAACTAGCCCATGGAGTTTTTAAATTCATTGGATATGCTTGGATTACCACCTGACAGTTTTCTGTTAAAAGTAGGATCAGTTGGTATCATGCTGTGTACCATTAATTAACCTCGACTGTGCAATGGAACAAAACTGGCTGTGAAAAAGGTGATGAATAAAATCATTACGGCAAAAAACATAAAAGGAAAATACAAATAAGAAATGTCTTAATTTCGAGTATATCGATAATTCTAACGGATTTACCATTCGATTTTAAACGTTTAACATTTCCAGTACGTCTGGCCTTTCCGATGACAATAAATAAATCGCAAGGCCAGTCGTTAAAAGTTTTCGGAATCAATTTGGAGTATCCCTGTTTCACGCATGGACAATTATGCGTCGGTCGCGTTTATTTATCGATTGAGGCAGTACGAAGTCTGCTGGGTCAGCTAGTAACTGATATTTTTTCTTAAATGACGTTGTGACTGCCAATTACAAACATGGTAAATACTTTTAAATACATTTCCACAGGAACAGGATCATTTAACTCCTTATATTCTTCAAGAAAGAATTAAATTAAACTCATTTTCTAAATAATTTTCCTAACGCGTTTCTCTTCATCCATTTTTTTTTTTAATTCACTTCCGCTACATCGGTTCAACTGTCAATTGGTTGGTAGTTGATCTTTTCAATAAGGAAGACTGTCAATAATTAATGATAGTTTAAGTACCAAAATTTGATTGAAATGTGTCCTTTCATTAATTTCTTACAGTTCTGTGATAGAAAGGACCGTCTTCCCTCTCTGTATTTTGACTGAAACCTCGATTTCAATGTTTGTTTTAAATTTAAAACTTTTCCTTGGCCTAATTTCCTAAGTAAAAACTATTTCAGAGCGCTTTTTGAGAAATTTGGATGCATGATAATGCTATACCCCTTCCAAAAGGTTCCTTTTTGAAAAAGAAGATAGAAGAAAGATAGAGTATGAGGTAATAATTGACAACTTTCAATAACTCTACCTTTAAAACTAACATTGATTTCCAATTAATCACACTTTGTCATAATCCAATCTCAATAATTACATGAGTTATTCCAAAAATCAATGACCAAATTTATCCGAACCTTAATAGTACCCATGCCAACGTTCTTCGTATATCTTAACCAACTAGTAATTTGCTATTAAACGTGCCCATTAGTCCAAAAAGAATGTACTAATTCCTTATAAACACATCCAGAGCTATCAGAGGTTCTCTCTCGTGCGAGTGAGTACTTTCGGGAGCGAGCGTGACACGCAACGTGTGCGACCAATGACTTATGTTTAAGAATAACACGGGGTTGACTTTGTCCAACAATTAATAAATCCAAACGCAGCCACTTGCCTCTACCACGCGCCACAGTTTATATAAATGTGGTATGAAGGTGCTCCTATGGATTGGATTGGATTTTTCCTCGCTGCTGGTTGCTGGCACTAGCGCTGGAGGATAAGCAGTAAGTTAACTTTGTCGAGCTAACTCATAGAGAGCTTGAGGCAGAATTAAGCTGGGTGGCGTTGGCGTTGGCAATGGTGGAGTCGCGGCGGCAACAGCAGCGGGGTTAATTTATCGTCAAACAAATTGTGGTAATAAACAAAAAAGAAACAAAAAGAACCCCAAACGTTAACTGGAGGACTACAATGCGGCTTTATCAGGCGAGAACATGATCCGAGAAATTCCAAGGAAATAATAGTTAAGTATGAAGAAGTAAGCATTGACCTCTCTACCATTAAGTGCCACCGCAGTAAAAATGTTCACCTGACGGGAGCGAAAAATCCTTCTCGACATAGAACAATGGCATACGGGTTCGGTGGGTAAGAGGAATCAAGAAGGGTGGAATCAAGAATATAACATGCTTGGTCGTATATGGGACAGGATAGGAAAGGAATAATAGTTTAGCTCGAAGCGTGCTTTTGTAATTCCATTGGAGTCCTTAGGCTCTAGGTAGGTAGGTAGGTACCTACTCGACTCGTATAAGTAATAATTTTGCTTGGGTAAATTATTTCCTACGCAAGGATTGAAACTCTAATCAATTAATCAGCATACTTAATCTTGTACAAAGGCTTGATGTGATGTTTGATTGAAGTGATTTTTTTGTTTTATTTTTTTTGTTGGTTTGGTGTGTGGAGAGTTTATTTGAAGGCGTTAACTGTACTTTGGAATTGATGATGGCGACTACTTTGTGTGACATTTATGTATATTGTTTATATTATTTGAATTTATGTTATGTTTGGGTTCTATAAATAGTGGAATACTGTTTATGAACAAAAGGAAGTGAAGCTGAAAACACACACATTTGTAAACATGGCATAGCTATTTTGTTTATTTTTACCTTCATTTTGCTTACCAAGCATTCTATAGAAACTACTTTTTGTTGTCAAATCTATCAACTTAAGTATTTTTCTTTTACTCTTGTATTTCAGTATCTACCCATAATGTGAGTATTAACTTATCGCCTTTAGATCCTTTCCACACTTGCGGTCCTTGAAAAACGGAAATGTAAAGTGCGAAAAGTGAACTTATTCAGAAAATTACAAATTCCTTTACTTTCTAACACACTCTTATGATGCTTGTTGTAAAAGGAAATTTTGTCTAAGGCTCTAGATTTGTTTTGTATTGCCTTGTTGCAGTGGGGAAAAAATGAGTTTTTTGTTGTTTTGCAGAAAGTTCAGAAATATCCTTACGAATATATGAACAAGTTTGGAAGAGGATCGAAATACTGTATTAAATTCTTTGCGATACTGGTTTGGTTATAATAATTTATTAAAAATACTATTAAAAAATGCTGTATACCAAAATGCTAAATATTTTTTCCTTCAAGGTAATTTGAGAAAATTTAATGGGAGAGTTATGTTTTCAATTCATTTTGAAGTCAATACTTATATTAATTCACAAGATATCGAGAATCGAACTTCAATTTTTACCAATTTTGCGTACTATTGTATGTAGACCCTAATTGTTATGAAAAAAAAAAACTGAGTGTCGGATTTTTATAAACGTTTTACTGATGTCGAAAACAATAATTTCTTTAATATAAAATTAGTTCGAATCCAATATCTTCAATTTTTGAAATAATATTTGAGTCGAAAATCAATTTTTACCAAATTTTAGTAGTGTTATTTTGTAGGTTTTTATTTTTTTGTAAAAAAACTGTCGATTCGATTTTTCTCAATATTTTACCAGATGTCTAAAACGTTATTTCTCGTTGCATAGAATTATTTTTGAGATAAAATCATATTCGAGGTGACAATTATTTTTTTTCATTATTTTTGAGTTATAAAAAATACCGTTACTTAAATTTGTTTTCAAAATTCTATCACAGTATAGAATATAAAGTTTAACTCAAGTAAAGGGTTTTTTAATTGGAGTGGGTATATTTTGGTGCCCCTAGGTGGCCAGTTTTATTTGGTAACATCTGTCAAATCTTTTGTTTATTGTTCAGTTGTTTATGCCAAATCATCATGGCAAGTTACACGAACAGCACGTTCAAATGATAAAACTTTATTATCAAAAGGAGTGTTCGTTAACGCAAACGTTGATTGCGCCCATTTTAAGGTATATGTGGTGGCCCTTCATAGTCGACTCTTCTATGTTTGGTAGCCAAATTTGAGACGACCATTCAAGATCCAACTGACCCAGGGCTCGAAGTTCATGACCATAGAAAACGCTGTTTGCTCGCTGACTGGAATTCGAACCGTTTTGAAGGGGACCATAAATTTGTTCGAAAAATCATCTTTAGTGACGAGGCGCATTTTTCGATGAATGGCTGTGTTAACAAGCAAAATTGCCATATATGGGACGACACCAACCCAAGCGAGGTTCACCAGTTGATAGCGCATCCTCAAAAAATTACCTTTTGGTGTGGATTTTGGGCCGGCGGCGTAATTGGTCCGTATTTTTTTTTTTAAAACGTCGTTAGTGAGGCTGTCACTGTCAACAGCGAGCGCTACATAACGATTAGGTATAACTAATTTCTTGTTGCCCAAATTGAACCATATGGACCTAGACGACATGTGGTTCCAGTAGGATGGCGCTACGTGCCACACAGCAAATGCCACGAATGACATTGACAACATTTACCCGCCCTTATTGAAAAACCCTATACTTGAATGACTAAAACTAAAGTTTAAACTATTTTTCCATTATTAATAATGGAGTAGCTTTAACTTGTGAAATGCCAAAATATGACCGCTACCGAAATAGCGAACTATTTAAAATTAAACGTCTTGATAAATCCTTAATAGTTAATAGAATTGTCAAAAAATTAAAAGAGTATTAACTGTCATTCATAATATATTGCTATCATTCAAGTAAAAAGCTCACATTTAGAGTATTTTTATAAGGTCTTGACAAAGGTTTTTCTGATAATTTAAATTGGTTTTAGAGTTGTCTTTTACTCTAAGGATTGATGTGTTAAGGTGGCGCTACAGTCCTGTGTGAATTAAGGCCTGACCCAACAAACTTCTTCATCACACCAAGTTGGGTGAGGTTACTATCCACTTGTGCGCGCCACCTGATCCGCCCTCATTAACCGTTAAACCTATTTTTGCTGCCTCTGCCTCAATACTCACAAAAGCATCACGCAGAGTTCTTCTGATATAACCATATGCTAGGTTAGGTTAGGTTAGGTTGTAAGGGGTGTGCACAGCATGAAGCTGTTGCGTACACGGGGGCCTACTGGTCCATTGTGATCCCCTGTAAAAGTAAAAATTTTAGCAACGATGTTCCTCAATTCTGTCGATTAGCGTAGACTGGCTCGTTGACGAACCAGCCTGTGCTATCTATAAATTTCCTAATGCTTGCCATTGAGACCTGTGCTAGATCATCCAGTTCTCCAACAAACCTGTTTCCGAAATGACGGAGTCGGCTGGTTTGGAGGTTCGGACAGTCGCAGAGCAGGTGTTTAATGGTTTCCAATTCTTCCTCATCCTGACAGCTCCTACAAAAATCGGGTGCAAATGCCCCTATTCTGTTAGCCATTGTGCCAATGGCGCTATGACCTGTTAGTACACCTATCAGGATTTTAATGTTCTTTTTACTCAGCGATAGAATATACCCAGTTTCCTTTTCATTTGTGTTAGGCCATAAACTTCTAGAGATTACACAATCGTCCCTGGATTTCCAGGAGATATTGATTTTCTCTTTTAGTTTAAGGTCTATCTTCATCTTGAGTACCCCAATCGGGACGAGTGGTCCCCTGACTGAATGGTAGCTACTACTGGTGTCTGCTTCTGACCCTTTCCTGGCTAGTTCATCTACTATATCATTCCCTTCTATATTGCTATGTCCGGGAACCCAGCAGAGCTTTACCTGGTTAGTGTGGCAGATTTTGTTTAATTCTTTCTTACAGTTTAAAACTGCTTTTGATCTTATGGTCTCACTGGCTAAGGCTTTGATAGCAGCCTGGCTGTCCACGAAAAAAGTAATCTCCGAAGAGCTTAGATTTTCTTGATGTGCCAGTTCAGCTGCTTTTCCAGTGGCAAAGATCTCGGCCTGAAAGACACTACAGTCATCCGGGAGTGTATATGACGCTCTGATGTTTAGAGATTGGCAAAACACTCCAGCACCTGTTCCTGATTCCATTTTTGAACCGTCAGTGTAGAAAGGGATACCCTGTTTACTTATAAGTGAATTAGGATCCCAACCCTGTCTGTCTGGTATGGAAATAGAAAACTTCCTGTCGAAATCTAGTAAAGGGGGGATATATTCGGTGGTCTCCCTCAGTCCTGGAATCGTGTCATAACTTTGTAAGATTGACCCGTGGCCATAAGTGCTCTGCCTCCAAAAACACAATTCTCTTAAACGAATTGCAGTTTTGGCTGCCGTGCACTTTATGAACTCATCCAGAGCCGGGAGGTCCAAGATCATTTCCAATCCAGCTTGTGGTGTGGATCTTTGAGCCCCTGTTATTCCTATACAAGCTAGTCTCTGTACCTTATTCAGGTTCTTGAGATAGCTTGATTTTTCCACCGCCTTCCACCATACAATAGAGCCATAGGTAAGAATGGGTCTGACAATCGCTGTGTACATCCATTGGATGACTTGCGGTCGCATACCCCAACGTACACCGAAGGTCTTTTTGCATGTGTAGAATGCACATAATGCTTTTTTCATTCTTTCCTCCGTATTACGCTTCCATGTAAGCTTGGAGTCAAGGATTACTCCTAGAAATTTAGCTTCCTTAGAAAGTTTTAGAGAAATACCATTTAGTTTGGGAGCGTTGAAGCCCTCCAGTTTCCGTTTCTTCGTGAACAAGACTAGCTCTGTCTTGGTGGGGTTGACCCCGAGACCGTTCTTAGTTGCCCAAGAAGATAAATCCTTTAATGCATTTTCCATAATGTTTTCGATGATGGTAAGAAACTTGCCTGATACCAAAACCACTATGTCATCTGCATATGCTACTATTTTAATGCCCTGATCTTTGAACTTTGTGAGAATTTTGTTGACTACGAGGATCCAGAGTAGGGGTGAGATGACTCCTCCCTGTGGTGTGCCTCTAGTAACTGTTTTCTCGATAGTGCTAACTCCTATTTGAGAGTTGATAATTCTGCCATTTAACATGGTGAAAATCCAATCGACAATGACAGATTCAACTCCAACTTCAACTAAGGCAGTCTTGATCGATTCCGTTTTAACGTTATTAAACGCACCCTCGATATCAAGAAATGCTGCCAGTGTATATTCTTTGTGTTCAAGACTTTTCTCAATATGTGAAACTACTTCATGCAGAGCAGTCTCCACTGATTTACCTTTAAGGTAAGCGTGTTGGTAGCTGCACAAATTGTTTTCGTTGAGAAGTTCTCTAACATGTAGATCAATTATCCTCTCCAGTGTCTTAAGGAGAAACGAAGAGAGACTTATTGGTCTATAATCCTGAGCGGTCGAGTGAGTCGGTTTCCCTGCTTTTGGGATAAAGACTACCTTGACCTTTTTCCAGCTATTAGGGACGTATCTAAGTTTAATACAACTTATGAAGATTACCCTAAGCCACGGAGTTATTACTTTGAGAGCATTTTGAAGAAGAGCTGGGAAAATCTCGTCTGGTCCCGCTGATTTGTAGGGTTTGAACGAGTTTATTGAGTTTCCACAAAGAGTTCAAGCGTTTCTAGGCTCGAGTTCGACCATGATCCATCAGGGTTTTTTATGTACCCCGGGATCGTGGGATTAATGGCCAGGGTTCTACGGAGCCTTGCCGCCTCGCTTGTTTTTTCAATGGATTCACAATGTTTAGCCCACGAATCCTTTTTGGCCTTCCTTAACTCTTTGGTGTAAGTGTTAAGTTTGGCTCTATAAGACTTCAAGTCCTCTTCTTATTTACTCAGTTTATCTTTATTGAAAAGTTTTCTAACCTCTGTTCTACGTTTCTTTAATGCACCTTTCCACCAGTGGAGTTATTGGAACGAGATAAAGGGTAGTGTTTTTCAAAAGACATTCTCATTTTGCTAGACAAGTTTTGGAAAACAGTGTCAATGGTTGAAGTGCTTAGACTTGTATTGTCCTCTGGTGGATCAATACAGTCTTCCATCCATTTTTCGTACTCTGTCCAATTCGTTCTAGTTGGGTTCCTGTAAGGTTTCTTTTCAATAAAGTTCCTGTCTATAGAGAAGAGTATCCTAAAGTGATCCGAAAAAGATTCTTTAGGTGAGACTCTCCAGTCTTCAACTGAAATTTTACTATTATTGCTAATAAGGGTCAAATCTATGATTTCCTCCCTGTTTTTGTTTCGAAAGGTAGGGTGATTGCCCCTATTACATATCGATAAATTAGAACAGAGAATATATTCAAAAATTGACTCACCTCTTTTATTGATGTCCTTAGAGCCCCATTGAGTGTGGTGAGCGTTGGCATCACCTCCCAACACCAAAGGTGTACCGCTTGCTGTGGCATGGACCACCAGATCGCGGACTGTTTTTGATGGTGGGCTCTCCTCCTCGTACGGCATGTACGTCGACGCTAGAATGAAGTTTCCTTCATTCGATTCGACGCTGATTGCCGTGTTGTCCTTGTTGCTGTACCTAGATAGGAAAAAAGCGTTAATTGATTTTTTCACTAGGATACAACTTCTAATATTACCTTCATCTGACGTGGAATGGAAAAGGTTGTAGTGTTTTGACCTCAACCCACGGATTCGGTTTTTGCCTAACCATGGATCCTGGATCAAGGCCACATCCACGTTCTCGTGAGACATGTAGAGCGTAAGGTCGTACGTTGCTGCTTTAGCGTGGTGCATTTGCACCACTTGCAGCTTTTGACTCCCCTTTGCCTTCATGCCTCTTAACCTTTACGGTTCTGAGACCATACCTCAACACGTCTTTTCTTTCTCTCAGCAGAAGGTCAGATTTCTTGTCTGCCACAAACAAGAGGTCCTTCCCTTCGCCTGCATGACTCTTTCTTGAATGTTGGAGCTTCCATTCTAAAATGGGAAGCTCTTTGTTCTGCTTTGCCAACAGCTTAATAATGGCTGCGTCCTCATGTTCTGTAGGAGGGGGGATCCAGATGCTAAACTGCTGGCGGAGTGGTAGAGCTGCGGCGGGTAGAACCTCAAGGGAGGAACCTTCCCATAGTTCGCCAATGTTGGAGATTGTACGGTTCAGGAACTCCCGTGATTTCTGGTCACCGCAGCAGACCACTTTAACTCCTCGCCGCCATCCGGCACCATCAAAGATATAGTCCTCAGAACTATCGTTCTCTGATGCTGCCATCATAGCTTTAAGGATCTCATTTTTCACAAGAAGCCAGTTTTTTGCCGAGATTTTCCCATCTGGGTCGTCACGGCTTATAATGGCGATTTGTAGGTCAATCGCGGTGGTGTCGAAGCTGCTGGTTTTCTGTTTTTTAGCACCGTCTTGCTTGACTGTCTCCTCCGATCTTTGTCTCTTGGACGTTCCTGGTTTCGTTCCAGAAGAAGTGCTTGCCGGTGCTTGGTCTTTCCTAGCGTTGGCTTGCTGTTTCTTACTGGAAGTCGCCTGAACTTTACCTTTGTCGTTCCGAGCGGTCGAGTTATTGCCAGCCTGTTCACGGTTTGCCTTTTTGGGGACAGACCTAGATTTGGCAGCATCTACTCCTTTGCTCTCCGACTCTTTCGCATTCACTTCCTCTGCTATTTCCCTGGGTGCAGTGACAGTCTCTTCCAGCTGCCGCTCAAAGTTCCTAACTAGCTTCTTATGCTTTTTTAGGAGAGCTTTGTCTCTCGAACTGAGCGTCGCAGGGTCTTTCAACTCGGTCATTTTCACGAATCTTTTGGAGGATCTGTAGTTGCTGCGTTGCCTCAAAGCTTTGAGGGGTGCAGCAGACTTCAGCATAGTCTCTTCTTGACTCGGTTCCATCAGTAGCTCGTCCTCGGTTTGACTACCTATGGAAGGAGGTCTGTCCGAGGTCTCCGTACCTTTGATGGTTAAACCATCTATGTCGGGAAGGAGATCTACTGAGAGAATGACCGGTTGTCTTTTTAGCTCTCGTTTTTCTTTCTCTAAGTTTACTTTTGTCACTGGCGACTTAGCTTCTTGCGAAGCCAAGCCCTCGCCGGCAGCCGTGACTTCTGCCGACACTTGAACGTATATCCCCGTTCGATTTTCTTCATTTAGTAAACTTTTATCCATATTTTATTAGATTAACATCTCTGCTTTTGGTGGTTTTCTTAGTTGTCTTACTCCGCAGCTGGATTGCTGAAGAGTTAGACGTAAGCCCCCTCGCCACAACAAGGCGAAAACCGTGAGGGGGATGCTAGGAATCTGACAGACTTTTGAAAGATTGTGCCTCTAGTGTTGACGTGGGAGCTCTGCACTATTATTTTAAGTACGATGTTAAAGAAATCGCATGACAGCGCATCACTTTGTCTAAAACCTTTGTTGACATCGAAAGGTTCGGTTAAGTTGTTTCCAACCTTAATGGAGCAGCATGAATTCTCCATGATCATCCTGAACAAACGGACGAGTTTGCCAGGGGTGCCAAAACTAGACATGTCTCTATACAGCTCGTCCCTGTAGATGCTGTCATATGCGGTCTTGCAGTCGTTGAACAGATGGTGGTTCTCGATTTGATGTTCTTGGGTTTTTCCAGGATCTGTCGCAATGTGAGTATTTGGTCGAATGTGGACTTTTCTGGTCTAAAACCAAATAGATAAGGACCTATTAGGTTGTTGACGATGGGCTTAAGACGTCATTACGGCAGAGAAGATTTTGTAAGCGATTTTAAGTAGACTGATTGCTTTAAAGTTGGTGCAGTTTACAGGGTCTTCTTTTTTCACTATCTAAAAATTGATATTGGTATGTATAAATGATTTTCTTATTGCAGCGTTTATCTTATGCAGCGTTTATCTTTGCATATTATTACTTTGAAAATTAAAAGGATGGAAAGGTTTTTCGTATATAAGTAGTTTCCTACATCCATTAATTCGACTGTTCCCTATACGAATTTCTTGAATGACCACTCAGATAAATGAGTTTTTATCAAAACAACGAATGAAATGAGAAAAAGAACGTGATTTTATCTTTTTATATAATTAAAGGACATTTTATAAATAAAGAACGTATTGTTTGAGTTTAAGTTTCCTGCGCTAACCAGGGCCCAAGTGAGATTTAGCTCTTATTTTATGCGAAATTATATTCAAAAAAGACTGTAGTACCCATGATGGTGGCGTGATATTAGCTGCTAAGTCGATTATATGTAGAAATAGAAATTCCAAAACATAATCACAAAATCAACCCTTTTCTTACTTTTTTCTTGCATCTCTAAGTAATATAGGAGGATTTGAACACAAACAAAAATCTGGCCATTTAAAATGTTAACTATTGCCATCCAGAAAATCGTTCACAGAGAATTTTCTTTGTGTCGTGAGTACAAACAACTAAAATCCTAAGATCTGCCTTTTGCTTACTGATAATAATAATTATAATTTATAACCCAACAATAATTAATTTCCTTTAACATGCGAACGAACCATGAATTATGGCACCATAACAAATAAAAATATGCAAATATTGCATGGGACTTCCATAGAGTGCAGTCCTTAAAGTTGAAGTTTATTTTTGTTTTTCAGTTTTTTCCAAACCCAGAAAGGGTTGCCAGGTTGTGGGATTTAATGTACTTTTTTTAAGTTTCCTTAAATAATTTGATAGTTTTGGGTGGTATATTTGTTGATATTATATACTCAAGGTATTCGCTGGATCCAATGCCTGATCAAAAAGGCCGCATTCTACTCTTGATTTTCAAAATCGTTCAAAGGTTTCAAATTTTCATCGTTACTTTCTTGATTAATTATTAAAAAAAAAGAAGTAAAAACAAAAATATTTTGTTTACATTTGTGATTTGGGCTCTCGAGAGCTATTGAAATATGGTAACCCTAATTCCAACAAGCCATCAAGGCAATATTGCATTGACCATAAACCTATACATTTGTTGTTATTTTATAAGTAACTAGTTCACACGCTAACTAAAGCCTGGGCGTTCTCAAGTTCCACTTCCAATCATTATTGAGAGCCCACAAAACAATAAGGACGTTTTTCAGTGAGGACGAAAAACAAACAAAAAACAACGAAATGATTTTCAAATTAATCAATAAAAATTTAATTGCATTGTACTAGATTTAACTTTTTTATTATATTACGACGACTGTATGAGTTACGACGATCGACGCTACGCGACACATCATTTCTCTAATTTACTGCCGCTCCGCTCGACAATATAACTTTTGAAAGGAATAAATAATAACATTGCAATTCCGTGTAAAACGGAATCTTGACTCCGCAACTCCAACTCCAATTTCGAGACTCCTGATGTCGATGCCGACTTCAATTCCAGAACCGTTCCGAGGTAGATTAAATGGCGACAATAAAATTCTATTTATTGCACTGAATGCAGCCATTTATTCCCTCTAAAATGTTTATTTTTTCGTTGTTTGTTTATTTTCTTTTATTAGGATATTCAATTCAAATGACTCAATGCTGGTATACTCGTACAATAAAACCACGTTGTACCAATAAAAAGATATTCGAGAGTCAGGAGGTGGCGGTGGGTGGTGGGGGTTGGTTGCAGCTTTGGGGGCTGGGAAAACAATAAAGTGAACAAGCCGCCATTTATCAAAAGAATGTCAGCACTCTGGGGCTTACATACATATATGTTTGTAGGTATGAATGTAAAGTTGTTTGTAAAGAGTGTAGTGTATAAAAGGTACACACAAATTCGCTAAAGGATTTTGCTTGTTTGTGCAATTTTGTGTACTTTTATACACGAGTATGCCCTACTCTGGTTTCAATTCGAAATTGATAAAGTACAAACATAGTGTACAAAAATGAATCGACATCACAATTTGCTTGGGTGACGACTGACGACGATACCTAGTCCTAGAAAAGACGGCGCGGCGGAGTGAATTTTTAAAAAAGGGTATTTGTGATTTGTTTTTCTTTTTGAGGTTTCAGGACTTTTTAATTTTTGTATATGTTGAGTTGAAAATATCTAAGGACGATTTTGTCTTTATAGAAACGTTTATATGACATATGTAGGGACGTTTATGTTTTTTTGAATATAATACGAGGAGGAAGTTGATTTAAGACAGTAATGTTGAAAATTTGTATAATATTATTGTTAACGAAGGAGAATCTTAGAAGCTTAAGCTCGGCATTGATGATTTATTTTGTGAATTTGGGCTCCGTGTTATATCATTGAGTGAAGTTGAAGCTGCATTATTAAACATGAAGAATATAATAAAGATCCAAGAAGCGATGGCATTCCAGTGGATTTTTAACTTTCCATAGGAAGTTATTGTAATCGGTCCAATTTGTCGAATTGAAAATTTTGACATTTCTCGACGTTTCAAGGTCCCTAGAGTCCGTGCGTTCGCGACGTTTTTTTCGTCGTCAAATAAATTTTGTTATACAGATAATAGTGCAGAAAGGGCTCTCAAGAAAATTGCGTGGGTGGTTTTTTTCAACCATAGCAGTTTGAAAAAAACGTAAACAATTTGGTTAACCCTAAATATATCACGAGCCAATGACACTAGAAACTTGAATTAAATATAATACTATATATTGTAACGTGATACCAAACAAATATAATATGTATTTTTGGAAAAAATTCCAATTAACAGTTTTTTTTAATCAAAAAAACTGAAAAAAAAAGTATTTGCCACCTCGAATATTTTACGAACAAAAAAAGATTTCATCTCCAAAATAATTTTGTTCAACGAAAAATAACGTTTTTGACATCTGGTAAAATTTTGAGAAAAATCGAATTGACAGTTTTTTTATAAAAAATAAAAAACCTAAAAAAAAATATTACACAAAGTTGGTAAAAATTGATTTTCGACTTAAATATCTTTTCAAAAATTTGAGATAATCGCTTCCAACTAATTTTATCTTATAAAAAATATTGTTTTCATCATTCGAAATTTTTAAGCAAAATCGAATGACAGTTTTTTTACAAAAAATAAAAACCTAAGAAAAAATTAATAAAAGTTGGTCAACATTGATTTTCGACTCAAATATCATTTCAAAATTTTGAGATATTGGCTTTTAACTAATTTTATCTTTTGAAAAATATTGTTGTCAACATTCAGTACAATTTAGAGTAAAATTGAATCGACGGCTTTCTTACAAAAAATAAAACTTTTGACTCAAATATTTTTTCAAAAATTAAATATATTGGCTTCAATTTTATTTTATCTCACAGAAAATATTGTTTTCGACATTATGTAAATTTTTTATATAAATCCAATAGACCGTTTTTTCATAAAAAAAAATAAAATCTACAAAAAATAGTACGCAAATTTGATAAAAATTGATGTTCGGTTCTTGATATCTCGTGAATAATAGAATATTATTGACTTCAAAATTAATTTCATTCATTCAATTTGTATTTGTTTATATGTATTAGAAATAAAAACTTTTTAGAAATGCTATACAATTGGTAAAAATTGGTTTTCGATTAAAAATCTCGTTAACAAAAATAAATTTTGAAATCAAACTATTTCATCATATGCAAAATATTGTTGGTAATTTTTAAATTCTTTAGAATAATTCAAACGACAACTTCTTCAACAAAACACAAAAACCTACAAACTTTTAAGCAAGACAAATCGACAGACGGGATGGGAAGTTATCAGTGTGGGACGCATCCCAGCCTCTTTTTATAAAAATGGAACTGTTTGACTAAAAATGTATGTTGTGGAGTTCTTTATTTCATTAACAACACTATCTGCACACCTTCTAGTTTCACAAAATCACTAATGTTTGCAAATTCAAAACAATGAGACTCTAAATTTCCAGATAACTATAGGAAAATTTTCTTTTCGTAGTGATGAAAAATATTCGCTCCGATTCTTTAAGAGAGAATTTCAAAAAGAATAGAAGTCAAAAATCATCTCTATGTATTTTGAGCGAGTTTTCGTACAGGTTTTTCTACAACAGACTTAATCTTTGTGCTGAAAAGCATCGCCAAAAGTTATGTATATAAATTTAGACAAAAGTTTGTGAGTGTTCTTTTTGGAGTTCAAAGCTGCTTTTGATAAAGTGAATATGCAAGCTCTAATACATAAGTTGTCTCTGCTTGAAGCATCTATACAAAAATTATTCAAATCTATCAGGGTTTTCTGTCGTCACTAAATGCAACTATATATGGGATGAAGTAAAATTGCGCGATTGGTTTAAAACATCTACAGGAGTTCTACTAGGATGGATTTTGAGACCGATTCTATTTGCTTCGATGATATATGCGAAGTTTTCCATGGATGAGTAAAGTTGGCTGAGAATTTCTTCAAGGACTTGTCACTACTGATGATTTAGTCTTACAATCGCAAGTCAATAAGTTATAGGCTTATTGCGACTCCATTGATCTTACCATTAACATGGCTAAAACTAAGATTATGATCTTTGAGAAGCGACAGGGCAAAAGACTGGCGTCTGAATAACAAGTGGGTTGAAGTGTAGTGCGTGACTTTAAGTACCTGTGAATTATGAAAATTTTTGATTTTTTAAAAAATCTTTATTTTAAGACGACTTATTCGTCTGAGTTATAATTTGAAAATTAACTAATACAGTACGATCACTTAACTCATATAAGGTTCTTATCTTATTCATTCGATGGCGTGTCTGCTATCTGGGTGATCTATGGATGGTTGAATATAATATCAACTTTTGTTTGCATGTTTATATCTTCGTCTGCATCCTTATCTGGGATTTGTTGCAATGTAAGGCTTTTGTCGTCTGCATTTTTATCTGGGATTTGTTGCAATATTGAGGTTTTTGTCGTCTGCATTTTTATCTGGGATTTGTTGTGATGTGAGGTCTTTGTTATATATAACTTGTGTAGTATATTATTGTCATCTTACTTGAACTTCAAAGAGCTTGCCAAAGAAAAATGGCGTGAAGCTGAGTTGGCTCGCAATATGATGTGGCCAAAAGCTGTGTGCGAGGTACTAACAAAATTTTGTTTTTATTTGAAAGGCGCATATATGCCATTAAGAGTGGAATATGACATCATTCAAATGGCCGCCTCGGCTTTTTACGGTGGCACGGTTCCGAGTGGTCCGGTCTAATTTTCAATGACTCTTCCGCATAGATTCGGCTGAATTTGACCCATGGCCTGTGTTATGTTCACCTTTAGGGTATCGGTCAATTGTGGTTTATTTGCATAGACCTGCGGTTTCAAGAAAGCACACAGGAAAAAGTCTAGCCGGCTCAAATCGCATGACCTTGGTGGCCAATTCGCATCACAACTGCTGTGTGGCACGTAGCACAAAATCCACACCAAATGGTAACTTTTTGAGGATGCATTATCAACTGGTGAACCTCGCGTGGCTTGGTGTTGTCCCATATACGGCAATTTTGCTTGTTAACACTGCGCTTCGTCACTAAAGATGATTTTTCGGCCAAAATTGGGGTCCTCTTCCAAACGATTCGAAGCCCAGTCAGCGAATAAACGGCGTTGTCTAGGGTTATGAACTTTTAGCTCTTGGGTCAGTTGGATCTTGAACGTGTGAAGGCGCAAGTCTCGACTCAAAATTTGCCAAGTTGAAGTATGCGAAGGGCCGAGTTCTTGTGCATGGCGCTGCGGCGCGGCGAGGAATAGACTGCCACGGTTTCTCCTGTACACTTTCACGGACCGCGGCGATGTGCTCGGTCGATTTTGCTTTCCTTGAACGTACGGGTGTTAACTGAACCTGTATTCTTAAATTTGGCCACCAAACATTGAAGAGTCGAATTTTGAAGGTCCACCACGTCTACCGTAAAATGGGCGCAATGCGCGCAACGTTTGCGTTAGCGAACACTATTTTGATAATAAAGTTTTCTCATTTGAACGTGCTGCTCATAGGTGTAACCTGCCATGATGATTTGGCATTAACAACTGAATAATAAACAAATGATTTGACAGATATCAGCAAAACAAAATGGCCGCCACAAAGCGCAATTAAAAAAAAACCTTTTATATGTATGTTATTGTGTGATTTTGAATATTTGGAAGTAAAAAGGGTTTTTAGCCTAAAAGTAATGTGGATTTTCTTACCCTTTTATGTACATTTACTTTTTTTAGAGAATCAAAAACTGCCTTATATGTATGTATATTAAACAAAATTAAAAACTTACATACCGTCAGAACATAAAGTTTTTCTTTTTTATAAATGTATGTTGGTGTTCTTCGCTGTTCTTAAGCTTTATATTTTTATCGGAGTTTTTAAAGTAGATTATAATGAAAAAAATCCTAATTGTTTGCACTATAACATCTTTTTACGACATACATTACTTTTTAGATGTAAACACCTTAACGTGTCTTCCTATTGCGCCTAAGCTAACTTAATTTTGACAACTTCTAAGGTTTTATAGAAAAACTTTCCTAACCAGCTCCACGTGGGAGTTTTTGATTTGTTTTTTGTTAAGGTTGGAATTTTGTTGTGTAAGAAAAATACTTACTAAACAACTGAATCCTTGTTAGATACTCGTGTTTCCAATTCCAAAGAACACGTGCACAAAATGTATGAGACTTTTATTGGAAAATTCAAAACAAAAAACATATCTACCAACAATCTCTTCAGAAGTAAAGATAGTCCAGGGTGTGGAATAAGGTCCGCGATACGACCGACGATGGGGTTCAGGGTGACTTAATGGGCGTGGGACAAATGTATATTGTATACCCACCACTACACCATACATTGTCGTTTTGTTTTTCAGCTCGCTAACCCGAAATTCAAGCATAATTTTAAAATTAATGTCTCACGACAATGGTCGGAAAATTGAGACATAAATCCACCCAAGATAGCGTACCCTCTCCATTAAAAATATAAAAATAAAAACAACACAACAAAAATAAATATCAAATTATGTAAGCAGCCACATTCCAACACAATATAACACAGCTTTGAAATAATAAAAAGAAAAATAAGGAGTCCTCAAATAGCAACTACTATCATGACGGCAGACCATAAAGGCCGCCTTGGTACAACGAGTATATTCTGATGATACGGATGTGGGGGCGGTTGACGGCTCCACGGTTTGTTTCCTCTCCTCTAACTTGCCGTATAGGTGCTTTAAGGGTAATTTATGGATTCAGAGAAACTTATCAAGATTGAAGAAAAATAAATATATATTTTGAGAAGAATGATGAAGTACATTTCTTGTTTTATTTGTATGAGGATGTCCTAAATTATTGTGCCGTACGTTGCGTCCATTTTTGGCAGAGGAAACCACGGTTTTGTGATAGAATTAAAGGTCAAAAGTGTTTCAAAGATACCTCTTCTAAAGTTCAAACATAGAGATCTAATCTACATCCTTTAGGAATCAGAATGCCCAATATATAAACTTGATTTTCTGAGAGGTGTCCTAAACTAAACAGAAGCAACGCATTCAAGAACAATTAAGTCCTAACAATAATTTTTAAGGACAAATCAATTCAGACAGCATAATTATGGCAGAACGTAAGTCTAAAGAACCCAACTCATGCAATTAGATGAGTACTTTTAGAAACTTTGACGGATATACTTACTTACTTTACTTAGATCCTCAGACCTGTTAAGTCCGTTGGGACCCTTTAAGGGACGAAGGGCCTCTATTACGCCTACGTGCCAGCATGTGCGGTTTATGGAGATATGTTTCAGTTCCCCATAACTGCATTGCTTCGAAGCGTATCCATTGCCACTTACGCCTTCGTACAACAGAGTCTATAGGTTTCTGACCTGACCTTCTATGAAGGACCTCATTGGATATTCGGTTTGACCAGAAAATCCTTATAATGTTGAGAAGACATCTATTCGCGAAGGTTTGCAACTTTCTTGTAACCTGGCTGAAGTAACCTTCCAGGTGCTGCACCCATAAAGAAGTAGAGATTCGACATTTGTGCGAAAGAGTCGTAGCTTTGTTCTTAAGCTGATAGAGTTATTCCTCCACATTTGCTTTGCCGATGCGGAGGATGACGTCTTGTTCGGTTCCGCCTTCGATGGAGACAGTACTTCAAAGGAATTGAAAGCTCTCCACTTTTTCCACTGATTGTGAGGAAATATTTATTTGAGAGGATGGTCGGGTACGGCTTCCGAGGCTGATCGTTTTTGTTTTGCCGGAATTAATTTTCAGCCCCACAACTTCTGCTTCTCTCTTCACATTACCCACACTTACACACACAGTAAGCAAACATCGTCCGCGTAATCCAAGTGCTTTAAATAGGATGTCAAAGTCCATTGGATCCCTGCGTTATCTGACAAAGCTGCTCGCAGTACATCGCTTATCACCAACAGAATACAGCCCTGTCTGACTCCGCTACGTGTGTGCTTTCATAATAACAATTAGTTTTTCTGGGATGCCTCTCCTCCGCAAAGCTAACCAGATGTACTCACTGTTGACAGCGGGTGTAGTGGTGCTCGACATTCAACGCACTGCTCAATAATTATCCGCAGGATGTTGATGTGATCAATACAGGAGGATCCAGAAATCCTGCTTGTTCGTCATCGAGTGTGGCCCTTGACCGATACGACAGAAAGAAATTAAATTTTTGAATAGAAGTTTAGATCAGGTTGCTGTATATTTCGAAAGGGTAGAGTTAATTTCCACTTTCTCTTAATCTAATCTAAGCTTACCAATGTAATCCGTCGAATTAATAAATAATATATTAGGTGGCGCAACAGTCCGTTGAGAACTAGGGCCTAGTAACTTACAACTCCCAACCATTTCTGAGTGCGAGTAATTTAGTCAAGGAGGGGGAGGGGGCGTAATTTGAGCAAGTACTTTTCGTGGCAAGAATTACCTTTGGAGGATTCGTCAATTCCTCGCAAGAGGCAGTACCCATGAAAAAAACTATATATGTCCCAGTTAAGGCTTGAACCTAAGACCTCTGGCATGACAGTCTAATGCACTAACCATCAAGTCACGGGTACCATTTTACCATTACAAAACAAAATATATTGTCTATGTATAGGCCGATCTCTTTTCACGACCCCACCTGCGGCACTGATTACCCTACTCTACCTAACACATCTTTATATTCTTAGCAAACAATTAGTTGCAAGCTTTTCTATTCGCTTCATCACAGTTGGTTAACAACAACATTGGCCACTCCGTAATTCTAAAGTATTTAGAATCGATTACAAACTTCAATTCGACAGAAACTTCCAGATTTCTATACCTTCCAGATCTTTCTGGGTGAGTGTTCTCTAAACGACTGAAATTAGGTCTCTCATTCCGCCTTCCCAATTATTGTAGCGTTTTCCAAGCGGAACTTTTGACAATAAAAGAAGTCTTGTCCTGGCTTAGAGAAAATTTGGTATCAACATCTAATACCCGTATTATCTCAGATGGTCAGGCCGCAGATGTATGCAGATGCCAATAAAAAATTTAAACAACTCTGTTTTGAAAAAAGAAAAAGTCTGGAGCGTCAAAACATTAACGTTTTAATTACGACAAAGTCATCCGCAGAATTTTGGAAAGCCGCCAAATCTATCAACGGAAGAACCAATTTAATTGCTGCATCACTGAAAGCGTCTGAACTCCGTATTTATTTCACGAAATTACTCAATGCAATTTGCACCGCTTCCACAGTACGCAGCTCCGTATTTCAAAGATGAATTTCTTGATGCACCATTCTCGACTACTGAGCTAAAACATGTAATTGAAAATGCCAAAATGGGCAAGGCTCCTGGTGAAGACCGAATTCCAGTAGAGTTTTTTAAGAACTGTTCCATAGAATTCTTATCCGTTTTGACAGAGGAGTTCAACAGGATTTTCGAGAGCGCAGACGTCCCTGAAAGCTTCAAGAAGTCAATAATATATCCCTTACACAAAAAAGGGTCTTATGATGTACCAGAAAATTATAGGGGTATCACCTTCTTGAATTCTTCCGTAAAGCTTTTTAGTACTCTAATTTTTAATAGGCTTACACATTGGACCGAAGAAAAGAAAATTCTTAATGCATTTCAAGCAGGATTTAGAAAGAGCTATTCGACTATAGACCAAGTATTCAGTTTGATAAACAATGCAGAGGACTTCAAAAGAAGGAAACAAAAACTTTACGCCTTTTTTCAAGCTGCGTTTGATTCAATCGCCTGTGAAGCGCTTTTTTATAAGCTTTATAAGATTGGAGTATCCTTGTCAGAGCGATGTATGAAAATAATGTGGCCTACGTATGGGATGGGGAGTATATCTGAAGAGTTTCCAACAGAAATGGGAGCTAAACAAGGCTGTGTGTTGAGCACACTACTATTTGTTTTGTTTATTAATGATATCTTGGAGGAGGTCGGAGGAGGAATCCAGTTCGGAAGTACTCGGATACCAGGACTGATATTTGCGGATGATATTGTTTTCTTATCTGAATCGGTGGAAGGAATGTAGCGTATGGTGAACAGACTAGAGACATACTGTGAAAATTTGAATCTGTCAGTTAATGTACAGAAGTCTAAGATTATGATATTTCGGGGCGGAGGAGGAAGATATGCAAATAATGAAAAGTGGATTACAAAGGCGAGTATGTTACAATTATTCGAGAGTACAAATACTTAGGGGTTTTAATAACATCTAACCTCAACATAAAAAAGCATTTTGAGTCCAAGCTAGCGGAATCGAAAAGAGCAGTTTCTTCTGTGTGGAAACGTGTCATCGATATTAAAGGTGTCGAGCACAGTTCAAAGCTAAAAAATTTTCATGCGACAGCAGCTTCTATAATGCTTTATGGCGCGCAAGTTTGGGGATATTGCCAATACGAGGAGGTGGAAAGGTTCCTCAGGTATTTCTTAAAGCGCATCTTTTGGCTTCCAATTTGCACTCCAACTTATATGCTACATTTGGAAACAACTGAACCTCCATTGTTCTTAAGGACCTTAAAGCTGCATTTTGACTACATTATTAAGGTGATGGAAATGGACGAAGAAAGATTGCCGAGACAAGTACTTAAAAAGATTTTGTCATCCAGGGGTAATCTAGTCAAAAAGTGGGAGGAGTTGGCTCTTAGCTTAGGTGAAAGCATCGAATTTTTACCCAGTATAAGCCTTTCAGATCTAAAAGACAATCTTAAAACAATAATAGAGAAGTTAAGCCATGTCGCGTATAGAAGTTTTAAAGAGGAAGCTCAATCTTCGCAACATAGAATGATTTACAGTCAACTAAATTTAGATCTTCAAGAACGAACATACCTCCTCAACCGCTTCCCCATAAGTATGATAAATTTTATATTTAAAGTTAGAGGCGAACTATTAAATTTAAATTACATTCCGCATCGACCAGATCTGCCGATCCTATGCGACCTTTGCAATCTTAATGAGAGAGAAGATGTACACCACTTCATTGCAAGATGTCCTGTTTTGAAAGAGTTTCGTATAAAATATTTTGGAGGAGCTGTGATGGAATTGGCCGAAACATTGGAAGTTCTGAATGGAAAAGTAGGCTGGAAAATTTTATATAAATATATTACAACCGCATTGCGCTATAGACAACGTATCCGCGAAGGAGACTTTTAGCTAAACAACTAGGTTAATTATACAATTAAGTTTAAATACATTGTCAATCTGGAAGACGGGCACTGGCTAAACCATATTTAACTTGTGTATATAGTATGATAATTGTTAATTTTAAAACCATTTTTGAAATAAAGTTTTTCTAACTAACTAACTAACTAACTGGTCAGGCCGCTATCAAATCTCTAGACTCTGTCTCTACAAACTCTATAACAGTTCATAACTGTCAATAATCTCTAAAGGAGATGGCACAACAGTTTAATATTCACCTTTCCTGGGTGCCGGGCCATAGAGACAATCCAGGAAATTTTAAAGCAGATGAACTCGACAGAAATTGTACAGTAGTACAGTACAACCCATTCTACCACGTTTGGCTAATGCTGGCATACCAATCGCTATATGTAAACTATTGCTAATGCAAGACGCTATGAAGAACACAAACATCAGGTGGAATAACATCACCGCGTCACGAAAAACATCTGTCCTACACTAGATTTAAAGCACTTAAGGTGGTTTGGTATCTCTAACCAGATCGTATATAAGCTCCATAATCGGTGTCATAACCTGCACTGTCTAATAGGAAAGAACGCCACGCGGCTAGGCGTATTCTCAAATGAATTTTGCAGAAGCTGTATGGATGAGGAAGAGGAGGAAACAATTCTTTACTTTCTCAGTACAAGCACTGCTATAGCTCCAAAACGCGAGAATTACCTACCATAATTCTTATATGATCTTAATCACATTAACATAATCAGTCTTTCACGTTTCGGAAGGAACTGAAACTAGTTTCATTGAGCTTGGAACAAAGCCTAAAAATTCATGTGGTATCACAATGGGCCATTTAACTTGCCTAAGTGTGTCCTCCACCAACACGGAAAGCCACTTTAACCTAACCTAACTAAAAGCTTTGTAACAATCATATTGGCTGTATCAGCAACTGAATACGACCGAGTAGTATGTTTTACTTCATCGTCCTTCGTTCTACTTATCAGATCCCTGCGCTTGTTAGAAATATTTTTTTTGAGTACGTCGTCGATGTGGTTAAATTATTTTTGTATTTTTCTGTAAATTTTGTTATTGTTGTTTTCATATTTTTATATGTAGTAAAGTTTTGCTTCATTTTTGTTTAATTTACTTGGAAAATGAAGACTCTGGGATTGGGTCCTGGGAGTTGGTGCTGGGACATGGACATGGGAGTGTGCTCTGCTCAGTTAAAAATAAATATAAAAAAACGAAGTAAGTAAACGGAACATATTTCTTTCGTGTTAATGACTTATTTTATTATTTGACATCACGGGGCGACAGTTATTGCCCGGGTCGGGTGCCCAGGCCCACTTTACCTATTTGAATATTTACGTCTTTTAGATTAGCTAATGTTATTACAAAAAGCTACCTCTTGTTGAGTTTGATAGTTTATGGGAGTGAAAAGTTTCTTCATTTTCTTTTTGTTGAATGAAAAAAAGAAAATAGGACGTGCTCGGTTGATTATTACCTGACGCCATTACCGGTGGGAATTTTTCTTTAAATGTTAGATAACATGAAATTAACTTTTCCTATATACGAATACTTATAAGCATACATTTATACCTATTGTCGAAGAGAATGTAAATGTCAAAACTTTTATGAAATGATGGTAAAAGATCGATTGTTAGTTAACATGCATGTTTAAGGTCTTAAATTTTATAATAAAACTATACAAAAATATAAAGAACTCCACTTGACATTGTAAAAATGTCTCTTTTTATAACAACTTTATGTGTCCGTGTCCGCATATCAAGTTGTTTATATATTTTTATATTATCAAAAAATGTATTAATTATGCGTTCGGAAGTAAAACATAGGTATTTATGTTCGTCAAATTCGTGAAATAATTTTATGGAGCAAGTAATATTATTCTTACATAAATAAAAACAGATGACGAATTGTACTTTTGACGATAGAGTTGTTTTATAATGCCATTATTCAAATCAAACTTAAAGAATCTCTTAATATCAAACTTAAAATCTGGAATCGCAAATATAGCAGGTTAGTTACTCGGAACTGGAGAGCTGGTATCAAACCAGATGTAACCAAAAAAAAGAGAAGAAATGATTTTTTTTTACTTCCTGAATGAATAAGGTGGCGCAACAGTCCGTTGAGAACCAGGGCCTAGTGACTTACAACTATCAACCATTCCTGTGTGCGGGTAATGTTGTCAGAGATGGAGGGACCTACAGTTTATATGCCGAATCCGAACGGCTAATTTGAGAAAGCACTTTTCATGACTAGAATTACTCTTGGAAGATTTGTCAATTCCTCGCGAGAGGCAGTACCCGTGAAAAAAGTTAGGTGGCACAGGCAGGGATCGAACCCTAGACCTCTTGCATGGCAGTCCAACGCACTCATTAGAAAATTTCAAAAAAACTAATATCAATATCCCTTTTTTATTTTTACTTAAAAACTACTTAAAATAAGGTCCTTAATATAAAACTTAAAGCTAACTAAAACTACTTATTCTACCTATAAACTACTTAAAACTAGAACAACCACAGCAGCAAATCTAACTATCTAACGTTTTTTGGTTTTTCATATTTTGTTATTTTTTTTTTTTTTTATTTTTGTATTTTTTTTTTTTTTTGATTTTTTCTTGTATTTTTTGTGTATATTTTTTTTTGTATTTTGTATTTTTTTTTTGTGCCACCATGCCTATTCTACTTAAAACTAAACCCTAAAACTATAAAACAAGTATGTAAGCCGGCCAAGGCTTAATACCCCATCCCGTCCAACGCACTAACCATCACGCTACGGGTACTACTACTTCCTAGAACATACAATTTTATAACTTCCCTATGGAATTCAATTTGTAGAAATGGCGGCCCTTCACAGTCGACTCTTCAACGTTTGATGGCCAAATTTGAGACGACCGGTTTAGTAAACAATCATCCAACACCAGTACGTTTAAGGAACGCAAAATCGGTCGAGAAGCAGTCTATTCCTCGCCGTGCACAAGAACTCGGCCTTTCGCAAACTTCAACTTGGCCTTCACCCGTACAAGATCTGAACTGACCCAAAAGCTCAAAGTTCATGACCATAGACAACGCCGTTTGTTCGCTGACTGGGATTCGAATGGTTTGGAAGAGGACCCCAATTTTTGCCGAAAAATCATCTTTAGTTACTCTACATTCCGTTTTGAGAAACCTCGAATTTTCTGCTTTTGGTAAGTTTTTGGTACTGATTTCAGATCCGAAAAATGCACGTTTTCAAACATGTAATAGCCTTGTTACGGCAATTAATTACTATAGAAATAATAAACTATTTTTCAACCGTTCAAACCTTTTCTCTTGATATACATTTTGGAATAAATCGTTTAGCTTTTACTTACAACTCCTTAGGATTGTTTTAAAAATTATATGGAATGCTGAAAATATTTCAACAGAATATTGAAGATATGGATTATATAATATACCAAATTTTTGATGGACTTTAGGCTGCAAAGCTAGTTTGAATATGGATTCTAGATATTATTGAAAATCGTATGAAATTTATTGAACAAGTTATATCTCAAAAGCCTGGCGTAATAGTGATTGTAAAGTTAAAAAATAAGTTTGATACCTGTGAAGTTAGCTGTCATTTGAAGTATCACTATATATTTGTTGAATTGCCTCATTGGATTGGTGTGCTCTATGATCGAAAGGTGTCATTAGTCGGTGGTTGCCCGAAGATGTCAACAGCCAAAGGCTTGTTTCACACTATACGGTTTTGACCGTACGGCAAAAAAATCGGACGGTGACATTTTGTTAGAGGCCGTGACCGTATAATATGAATGCTCTTCTTCGCGCCTCTAACAAAATGTCGCCGTCCGGTTTTTTTGCCGTACGGTCAAAACCGTGTAGTGTGAAACGAGCCAAACGGTTACAATCGATTAAACGTCATGACTTGGACAATGTGTGGTTCCAACAAGACGGGCAACAAACTATACTTAATGGCCAGTTAGGGCTTTATTGCCTGAGAAGTTTCCTGGTTGTATATAATTTCACATTTTAGGTATACTTCAATTGGCCACCAAGATCATGTGATTTGAAAATGTTAGATTTTCTTATGAGAGGCTAATGTTTTCAAAAAATTAATTTATAAATTTCCTTTAAAATACACTGCAGCGGCAAAAGGATGAAAGAGTATTTACAATGTGAATATAAATCTAAAAATATAAAACTTCTTTCTATAAACGTTCCGTATACATATTGGTTTTGATTTCGATTTTTTATTAAAATTTCCTTCGAAACATCAAAGATTGTATATAATTTTCAATCAAAGCATAAACTCCATTCCTTAGAAAAGATATTTTTTATGTATATAAAAGAGATATTCAAACGGTTTAACATAGATTGAAATAATCCCAAAGGATATGCATCCGTTATCAAACATCCCACGCAAATTGACTACTCGTATTATGCAAACTTGATATCTCTAATATAATCTGTCACTCATCTTTTTAAAAGGTTTTTATTGATTTTCTACCCGAGGGCAATACAAATATCAGTTCACAAAATAATGTAAGAAAATTTACTATCTGCGAGAAATGAAGACAAAATCAAAGGAATCGGATATTAATCAACCAAAATTTTGTATTCATGTGAATTTATAGCTTTAGGCAAATTACGCTAAAACGTATGTGACTTTATTTCTTGTCTGTCTTTAGGCGATGTCTATCTTTAAACTCTTACGTAGATAAATACCGTTTTCATATAGTGTGCAAACCTCTTTGCTTTTTTTAGAATTTTAATTATATCTATTAAACTTTTACTCAATTCTTTCTTTTTCATATTTCTGGTATTTTAAAACGATACAATTATTTTAAACGATAATATTAAAGCGAAACAGGTTGGTTCGTTCCATTTACAACTCTGTTTGCTTCATACAAATGTTCAACAAAAGTATGCTACTTATGTTTTAGAATTGGAGGATTGTAATTGTTACGAGTAAGTATTGGAATTTGATTTTTAGAAGCTTTTTCAGCTCAGATATATTAGAGAGCGGTTCTGTTTCTTTTTCTACCCCGGATGGCACTTCATCATCTATAAGCTCTAAAAATATGACCAATCTGAGTAAAAACCTGAGTCCAGTTAACTTTACTTTTATTTCGTGTGGAAGGACAGAGTTTTCTAGTTTTACTAAAGGAGGTAAGTGGACCTGCCATATGACCATTTAAAATAGATAAAATACGGCTGCAGATAGTAAAAGAAGAATGGCTTTGAACAAAAACAATTTATATGAAGATATAAATCCATCCTACGTCATGTCACTCTCCAAACGAAATTTTGTTTACATTGTTGTATTTGTTATGTCGAAGAATAGATGTAAATGTCAACATCAAAAATGGGCTTGTTTTTACGCATGCATATAATTAACTACTGAGTTCTTAGGGGAAATGTCATGCATACTTGAATGCCTTTATGAATGAGCTGTTCGCTTAAGTATGTAGGCAAAAGTAATTCAAGAATGGGTGACATTTCCCTTCAAAATTGTGACATTTCCCCTCAAAACTCAACAATGTTAACAAATCAATGGCGCATCCAGGGGGAGGGGGGTCGTAGGGGTCATGACTAAACAGGATAGATGGTCAAATTGATATTAAGTTACATTTAAATTCCTTAAACTCGCCTACAATAACGTCTTAAAAATTCGTAATTCATACAAAATTTCGAACTCGAGCTTTTAATAATACCTGACATTACGATGGTAGAAAAGTCGAAAAAAGTGGGTCCTCCGATTCCGTCCGTCTGTCTGTCTGCGCACTGGCCCCTATATCTCAAAGCCTTCTGTCGATTGAGTTCAAACTGCGAAATTAAGGTCTTATACCGATTAGCGTTGGGCGTTTTTTTTTTTTTCATTTTTTTAATACGAAAAATAACAGCAGTCCATACAAAATGTTTTGGTTAAAAATCGTAAGTTCGAATTTTTTTCATTATTTTTTTCTTAATTTGGCTTCTTTCTACAAGAAAAACATACATAATTCAATTTTTGATTGACCCAGAAGAGTATCCCTCATAAAACCATTGTTTTGTTTTTAGTTTTCTCAAGAATGTCATTATTTTTTATTTTTTGATTTTAAAAAAATTAATTGACTTTTGTTTACAAAACTCGATATCTCAGAACGTTGTCACCATGTAAAATGTATATTTATAAGCAATAAACAACTGCATACCAAAAATATTTTTAAGACAAATTTTAAAAAATTTATTTGTAAAAATCAATTTAAATAAAAAAAGCTCTATTGATTTTTCAAAAAAAAAAAAAAAACAAATTAAGTTAATATAGGTTTTTTTGAGAAATAAAATGGTATCTACATTTTTGAGAAAAACTTATTTTGCAGATAGGTACAGTTTCAAATCTTAAAATATAACAAATATTTTTAAACAGACTTTTGGGACGACATTAGCAAGTCCTAGCGACCCAATCGTACATTTTATTTATTTCAAAATTGATTTTCTGTTGAATACAAAAACTTTTAAGATCTTAAAAAATTAAGCAAATATCCTTTTTGAATTGATTTTGCTTTGAATGCTCTAGAACTGAGATTTAAACACGAATTTCAATAATATAAATGTCCCAAAAACGCAAAAGTTCACTTTTGTTAAACTAATGGCTAATTAAAAAACATAATGAACGTTTCATATCTAATCACATAAAGGCTTTAAATCTCTTGAGATTTGAAGTGAAAAGAGATTCTGAAACGTGTAGTTTGTGAGTGCCACACAAAAGTTTCTTCCCAGCTTATTTGTTTACCTTAATTTGTTTTTATTTAGTTTTTAGAGAAATAATGCCGCTATTTCCATAAATTCAAGAACCAAACATTTTTCTCTCTACAAATTTTAAGTTTTGTTGACTCCTTTAAGATCAAAATATTTTCTAGCATCTACCTACGAGTAAGCAGACTGATAGCGATAATAATAATAGACTCCCGAAAATTTAATTCGAAAAAACTACGTGAAAAAAACCCGACAATTCTTCATATCAGATCCTCTCTAGTTTTCTGGGTTTTTGAATTTTTGTAAAGTTCTTCGCATTAATAGAAATAGAAAAAAGAAAAGTATTATATTATTTTTACGTTTCAAAACAATTTCTTACATTTCTGCGTTAAATGCACCAAAAACCCTCTTAACTATTGTGTTTTAGATCTTAAATATTGCATATTTAGAAAACTGTTGGAATCTTGGAATGCTTTCATATGTAGAGAGTCGTCCAAATTTAAAAGTTAGACAATGCCTTGCTGGACAACAGTGTTCTAATATAATTTTATAAATAAAGTTATCACTTTAGCCCTTAAAATGTGTAAATGTAAGGTTAAGATGCACATTATGTTATTTAAATTTTGTCAGCCTCCTTTACAGAACATTAAAGAGCATTTTTAAGCGGTGAGTAAAAACTCGTTTATATGTTAAGTGAGTGAACACCCCCCCCACCTTCATTGAAAGTCTGGATCCACCCTTGTCACAAATGGGTTTTAGAGGGTGAGAGGGTGTACGAACGATTTATATGTATGTATCTTCATCAGGAGTGTTTTTGTGTCTGATCCTATTAACAAATAGAAAGCTGCAATTTTGTGTTAATTATTGCAGAACGAATCAAATGTGATGAAACATTCGCGTGGATGTCAGCTTCCCATATAAAGCAAATTTTAAATTACATTACAGTTCCTGTAATTTTCAAATCCAGAAAAGGTAAGGAATGATCATTTTCTGACTCGAGTTTATTATGTAAGTCTAATACTTTCATATCTTCTGTTCAAGGTATCCAAAACTGATTCAACAATTGCAAAGATGATCAACGTAACTCCAGAATATGCGTGGTAGACGTAGGAAGCCTTCTTTTTTTCAAATCGGTTTCAAAGTCGAACATAAACGCTTCTGCAACCAAAGGTGACAAACTTTTTGCCAAACTGCATCCAAATTTACTGCTATATAAGACTGGTTTCTAAATTGAAAAAAATTATATATGATACATTCTACAATAGCATTAATATATGCATTTAAAGTAGGGAACAAAAATGAGTACATGCTGCATCAGAATAGAGATAACAAAAGAAATTCAAAATTTTTGTGTGCCTTTATTTCATGTTCAATACTTAAAAAAAGGAAAACAGCTAATTCTAAAAAAACAAAACAAAAAGTTAAAACAACTCGCATGTACTTAATTTTTCACTTTACAAAAAAGAAGAATAAAGGTTCTTTTTAGTAGATACTTCGTCCATAGGCCTTTATCACGTAGAACACTTTTAACACGTATCGGCATACTTTCCACTAAATTCCCTATAATTTTTTCTTGAATACTCTGCCATTCTTGATGTATACATGTACTCGCTGCCAAAACTCGTTCAGATTCGTTGGTGTCAATCTATATTGTCCTAACCGTCTTTTCACTATTGATCACATATTCTCAATGGGATTGATGTCGGGACTTTATTCTGACCACTGCATTAGTTAAACATTTTGTGGGGTGAGCCATTTCTTTACGATTTTGGATGTGTTTTTTTTTTTGGTCTCTGTCCTTTTGAAATATTACTTCCTCCTCACGATAAGGGCAGATGTTCACAAAATCGGGAAGATGAGTCTGCAGAATGTTTAAATAATCTTCTTCACTCATAATTCAATTTTTTTGGTTGTAGTGGTCAAATGTAGCACTGTGTAAAGCAACCCCCAACACCGTGCTTTGCTGTTTCTTTGACATGGTGCCTTTGGATGGCCTCCTCAGGAGACGTTGCGTCGCCAGCAATATTGTTTGCCGTCGAACTGATACCGGTCAAATTTCGACTCGTCTGACCACACCACCAGTCATCTGTTGTCTAATTTGTATGTTCTTTGCAAAATTTTAACCATGCCTTTACGTTTGTTATTCTTTTTTTTTTACCGGCAAAATGTAGTCAATGTCATGGAGGGCTCTTCTTGCAGTCCATCGGCCAACGGGCTTATTAATTGCTATAGAAGCATCCTTTGGTGTTAAAAACTTGTGTCTTTTCATCTGTTTTATCATGAAAAGTGCGTCCGAATCCGTTAGTACTTTTGTACGGCATCTGCCTTGTGCTTTTGGAGCAATAGCTTGCCATTTCTGAACTCTAATGAATACAGAATGGCTTATACTCATATTAAGCTTATTAGCTATCATTCTCGTTGGAGAACCACTCTCCGTCATGATTACAATATCTACTATCCTCAGTTTGTCGTGATAGTTTTCTCATTATCTTAGGTTAGGTTAAAGTGGCTGTCCGTGATGAAATAAGACTCACTTAGGCCAGTTTAATGGCCCATTGTGAAACCACACGAATCTTGAGGCTTTCTTCTAAGCAACGTGAGAGGCTGATTATGCTAATATGATATGTAATTCTAGGTCCGTAAAGATGGAAACACCCCAATCGAATTTCGAAATTCTAACGATGCAGAAATTTAGAGTTCTTTTTGTGCTAATTTAGTGCTCTAATTCCGACTTGGTTCAAAAATCCCTTCCCCCTCAAACTTGTGGTGTTCCCAGCTTGACGTCAAGCTTGAAACACCACACCTCTAAATTCATAATTTCAAAAAACTAATGATGAAGGACTTAAGGGCTCCTAAGTAAGTGAAACTCAATTTGGTATCTCAAACCCTTACCCCCCTAATCACGTCGCAAAGTTGAAATTTTTGGAGATTTTCTAAACCTAACAAAATTTTAAAAATCTAATGATGGGGTAATTAAGGGCTCATTTTATGCTAGTTAAGTGCTCTTATCCCGGTTTGGTTCAAAAATCCCTTCCTCCTAAAAATTAATTTCAAAAGTTCAAACATTTTTTTATTGCATTACCCTGACGAAATTTGAACAATTTTTAAATTTGAAACTCAAAATAAAATTTCTGTGAAGAATTTGTGTACCCGACGACGTTTTGAAAAAAAAAATTTTAAAAAAATACAATTCCATTAAAGGTAAGATAATTTGCAAACAAAAATACCAGTTTCGTGTTTTTATTCCCACTAGTTTGTGTTTTACAGGGGGAAAATCAGTTGTTGATGACGTCACTCTTACTACTTAAATATTAAACCTATCTTAAGGCTCGACAAAAATTCATAAAACTAGCCTAATTAACCATAACTTACAACCAACTTACTGTTCCCATACGGACACTCTAAGTTAAACAATAATACTTAATTTTAATGCCTTTCGGCCCTAAGATCTATTTTACTTCAATTAAATTTTATTTATTTTTGTATTTATTAGAAAATTAAAAAAAAAAAAACTAATATCAATATCCTTTTTTATTTTTACTTAAAAACTACTTAAAACTAGAACAACCGCAGCAGCAAATCTAACTATCTAAAAATTTTTGTTTTTCATTTTTCATTTCATTCATAGTATATTACCACTCAACTCATACAAGCACGGCTTTCTTTACTATTTTCGTTTCCGGTAACCTATAAAAATAATAAGGAAAAAGAGCTTTCGCATGCATACACTTTCGGCTGAGAGGTCAGAAACCTACTAACAAAACAAAAGAATTACTTTCCTCTTACTATCTTATCTTAATGGAATGGTATTAATTTTTGATTTGATATTGGCTTGAGATACCAAATTGGGTTTCACTAACTTAGGAGCCCAAAAAGAGCCCTAAATTCCCTCATCATCAGTTTTTTGAAATTATGAATTTAAAGATTTGGTATTTCCAGCTTGACGTCAAGCTGGGAACATCTATTATCGAGCTTATGTATATGCGATCTGCTTAGAGATAGCAAGCAATTTGATCGCTTTAAATCTAGTGTAGGTCAGATGTTTTTTGTGACATGACACGTGGTGATGCTGTTCCACCTGGTGTTTGCCTTCTTCATAGCGTCCTGCATTAGCAATAGTATACAAGTAGCGATTGGTACGCCAGCATTTGGCAAACGTGGTAGAATGGATTGTACTTTACCGTTCCTAGCGAGTTCATCTGCCTTACAGCTACCTGAAATGTCTCTATGGTCCGTCACCTAAAAAAGGTGAATATTAAACTGTTGTGTCACCTCCATTAGAGATGTTCGACAGTTATGGACTGTTATAGAGTTTGTAGAGACAGAGTCCAGAGATTTGATAGCGGCCTGAATATCTGAAAATACGGATATCAGATGTTCATATCACGTTTTCCTTAAGCCAGGACAAGGCTTCTTTTATCGCCAAAAGTTCCGCCTAGAACACGCTACAATGATTCGGAAGGAGGAATGAAAGACTTAATTTCAGTCGTTCAAAGTACACGTTTCCACTAACCCCTTCTTTTGTTTTTGATCCATCTGTATTGAAGTGGATTTACTCGTCTTCCAGGAATGCACTATCCTCCCAGAAAGATCAGGATTCAGGAAGGTATAGAAATCTGGAAGTATCTGTCGAATTATAGTTGGGGTATGATGTCTGTGTGCTTTGTTGTTCTGGTAATCCAATGCGACGAAGCTTTGGGCGAATAGATGAGCTTGCAGCTATTTGTTTGCTTAATTTATCAATAGGTGTTAGGTAGAGTAAAGTGTCCAGTGCCGCAGATGGGGTCGTGCGAAGCAATCCGCTTATACATAAGCAAGCTGAACGTTGGACGTTATTTATTTTGTCGCGGTTTATAGCTTTTTCTAAAGCAGTCCACCATACTGCCACACTCTACATTAAAATCGATCTGATTACCGATGTGTATAGCCAATGCGTGGTTCTGGGTTGTAAGCCCCATTTATTACCAATAGCTTTTTTGCAAGAACAGAGAGCTACAGTAGATTTTTTGACTCTTTCTTGTTTCGCAATGTTTCCAATTCAGTTTTTTGTCTAAAATAAGACCCAGGTACTTAGCCTCGTCTGAGAATTTTAATTGGATTTCTTTAATATAGGTTAACAAATGGAATTTTGTATTTCCTCGAAAATAGGACTGATTCGGTTTTGTCTGGGTTAACACTCAGCCCAAAGTATTAGTCTGTCTAAAGAATTTTGTTAGAATTCTTTTAAGGTGTTTTCCAATAACCGCTATAGCAACGTCGACCGCATAGGCAATCACTCTGAAACCGCATCCATACCAGTTAGGATTTCATTCACCACTTGGTTCCAGAGAAGAGGGCATAGAACACCATCTTGCGGTGTCCCTCTACTAACGAATCATCTAGCAGAAGAGGTGCCCAGTTTTGAGTTAATTGTTTTGCTAGTCAGCATTAAATTAATTAACTCCCCAAACAAACTTTCTACGTTTAGAGATGTTAGTACAGATGTGCACCTCATTATCTTAAATAGCTAGGAAATTATTGTGTCCATTTACTTTTTTTATTTATAATATTATGTAAAGAGTTCTTATTTCATGCAATAAAACACATCTACAACTTTAAGTCACAAACAAAACAAATCCAGAAATTATTCTTCACTGTGAAACTGCTGTTTGAATTCAGCCGCTAACCATTTTGAAAATGTTGATAATAATTAATTTTTTAAACACTTCATTAACTGAAAGTTAAACAAAAAATTAAGTATAAGACGAAATAAGCTTCGAGTCAATGGTTTATTCGCAAGATTTTAGATTAGTTATCAATTTTTACCAAGTTTTTTTTTAAAGAATATTGTGTATTTTTAATTTTTCTTAAAAAAACTTAATGATATTTTTATAAAAACTTTACAAAACTCTACCAAAAACGTCATGTATTGGATGAAATAAATGTGAAGTCAGTGCATATATTCGTTCTCAAAATATTTGAGTATATAATCAAAATGTTGTAGTAGTTTTGTCGTACTTTTTTTAATTTGTTATGCGAACGTACATTTTTTTTAAATTTTATCAAATATTAAAAATATTTTCTATGACATAAAATTGGTTTAAAGCATTGAATAATTACAAATAGAAGGGACACCGGGCAAATCCTGATCTAGATGGCGACACTTATTTTTCAAATGCTCATAAGTCGCTAGTATCGCACGGCAAGTTATTGTATCTGTCTATTAAATACAACACCCAATTTTACAGATTTGGTCCTTATGGGAAATTTACTCACAATTTATGGTCGAGAAAGATAAAGGAATATTGTTATTTAGAATAAAAAACAACAATAACAACTGTGTAGGTACATATGTCTGTTAAAAAGTTGCATTCAAGGCCAAATGACGTTCGCTGCAGAAAATGTATTTTGAAGGTTTGTTTTTCTTTTTTTAAATTTCGTTCTCATTCATAAAACGAAAATGATTTTGGTGCTTTTCGGTGCATTCGACATGATGATGATTTGTGACTTTCGGTGAATTTTTCTTCAATTTCGTTATTAGTTTGATATGGGTTGGGATGGGATAGGTTTATTTTTAAATTTCTTTTTTTTTTTTTTTCTGAAAATAGGGATAGTGGACGAATCATACTTTACTACAAAGTATACATTGCAAATGTACATACATAAGCATAGGTAGGTATATTGTTTAGGCTAATGTTAGGTACGTAGGTAATTAGTAATTACATATACCTATGTAGGTAAGGTAGGTATTCATATGCACAAATAGAGGTTAGTAGGAACATATGTATGGAGGTACATATATATATGTACATACATAATACATACATAGGTATATGTATAACATAAGTTGGGGGTGTATCTATTACATTTTTCAATTATTTTAGTAGTAGGTATTTTAGGCAGATTTCTTTTCTTTAAAAAATACTGTCGAGTGAAGAAAAAAAGATATACCTAATCAAAGTGGAGTAAAAAAGGATTCTTAGCCTTTTTGGATCATGTTAACATTCACCAGTGCACTGTGCGTACACAAATAACATACAATTTTTTCTCGCATTGTTGAATTTTTGTATAGGTATACATTTTGTAGTAGGTAGGTAGTATATGGCTTTAAGAATTATTTTTATACTTTGTTTTTGCTTTTACGTATTTTTTTGAGATATTGTTTTGCTTTAGGTTGCCGGTTGCATGGAAGTAGTTTTCACTTTTTGCAGTTTTTGTAGTCGCATATCAGTGGTAAAGAAATGTTCTTCCTTTTATACCTACATCCCTTTTTTTCGCTTTATTTTTAACTTTCCATAGGAAGTTATTGTCCGATTTGTCGAATTAAAAATTTTGACATTTCTCGACGTTTCAAGGTCCCTAGAGTCGAAATAAAAGATTTTTAGAGAGATGTCTGTGCGTGCGTTTGTATGTACGTACGTTCGGACGTCCGTACGTTCACGAAGTTTCGTCGTCCATACCTCAAGAACCAGTAGAGATTTCGACTTCAAATAAATTTTGTTATACAGACAAAAATGCAGAATGATGCAGAAGGACTCTCAAAAAAATTGTGTGGGTGGTTTTTTTTTACCAATTTAAGCAATTTAAAAAAAAAGATGAAAATGTTGGTTTACCCAAAATATCTCACGAACCAATAACGCTAGATACTTTAAATGAATTTTATATTGTAACGTGATACCAAACAAATATATTTTTAAAAAAAAATCCAGTTAAAGGTTTTTTTATAAATCAAAAAAACTGAAAAAAAAATATTTGTCTCCTCGAATATTTTACGAACAAAAAATGATTTTATCTCCAAAATAATTTTGTGCAACGAAGAATAACGTTTTTGACTAAAAAAATTATTAAATGTTCAGAAAAATTGATTTTCGACTTTGAAATCAAACTTTTTCATTATATGCAAAATATTGTTGGAAATTTTTACATTTTTAGAAATAATTCAACTGACAACTTTTTTACCAAAACACGAAAACCTACAAACATTTTTATCAAGACAAATCGGCAGACGGGATGGGAAGTTATCAGTGTGGATCGCATCGTAGCCTCTTTTTATAATAATGTGTTGCGCCAAACTTGAACAAAACATAATTATATTTATTTGTTTTAATTAAATGAAATTTACAAAGGTATCTATGAAAGTTAACCTACCTTCGAAAAAATATTTACCTACCTAATTTTCAAAGCAGTACCTGAACCTCAGTATAATTGTATTTGTACCTTATCTAGGTACATCTACCTTTGAAAACATTTTGAACACAAATATTGAGGGAGGTATACCTTCTTTGTAGATTCATATCACAATATGTCTACTTTAAATACCAGTTGAATAGATGAAGGTTATCAGTAGGTAAGGTAAGTAGGTTCATTGGATTTCAATTTGACAAGTGGAAAATTTGGTTTGGTCTTTGAAACTCAAAAATAGTATTTACCTACCTATGTATGTACATACATACATAATTTATATCTAGGTCCTACTTAATAAATTAGGCATGATAGGTACATACAGTTTTGAGTTATTTCTTGAGTTCAGTAAGTAAGGTACTAACACATACCTAAGGTATCTTGTTGAACCTTCTCCGATTTACGTTGTTTATCAATGTTTTGATTAACTTCAAATACTTTGTATGCAAAGCAGACGATTTGAAGTAATTTTTGTTTTGCTTTGACAAAAAAAAAAACTGTAAATTGAACAAACCACATCAAATTAAAGTTGCAACACTTTACCAAAACTCTTAAATAAAATAAAAACAGCATAAAAAAGATAATGTACAAGAATATATTATTAATAAGATCAGATAGTTATACTGGTACATACTCGTATGTACATTACAATGAAAAAAACACTTCCTTTAAAATTTAAACTCGATCGAGTTAAATTTAGTATGAAACTAAGATTGAAACTAAATGATCAAGACCAAGTTACGTTATGAAAAACTGCTGCTAGCAAATTTTGATTGATATAAGATTTTTGTTGTTCATCATTTAGTTTTAACATAAGTTTCATAATTAAGTGCTGTTGTGGTTAAATCCTGAGCAAAATGTACTTTGGAAGCACTCTTCTACAAAAAATTGCACAGTAGTTTTAACATAACTTACGAATTCCCTTGTAGGAATTGACAAGCCTCCATTAATCTTATTTTCGAATTGACGAAATTTTATTAAATGTTCCCTTGTTTCATAGTTATTTTGACACACGGACACTCTATATATGAAGTGTCTTTGTTTTGACATTTGCTTTTGTCCATAAACAATTTGCATAAATCAGTAATTTTTCTTTAGCACAGATTTTGCAATACATATATCCTACAAAATACCTACATATGTTAAGTACATTTCATCGTCATTTTCATTTATTTCATTCCAATTATTTTCAACGTCTCCTTAACAAAATTAAGACAAAATAATTTATTTGATTTAAGTTAGACATTGCAAATTGTAAAAAAAGTTTCAAGAAATAGTAATGCATTATTTATGTTATTATTATATTTAAATAAATTATATGTATTCCATTTTTGTTTCAGTTTATTTACCTAAAACGTTTAAAAACCTTCAAATGCCTTTACTGAAGAAATTTATTTTTTGAGTTATCATGCAACATGCACTTGGCCATATCTTACTAACATTCACAAAACTATGTAGGTATTCGTAAAATGGTATATCTGCCAGTACCGATACAAAAATTCATGAAAAAATAATTGCAATTTTTTTTATTTGGAACAACAAACCTCCAAGTAAACGATTTGGTAAATCAATTTAACCAAATCTCCAAAACAAAATAAAAATAGTAAGAAAATGGCAATTTTTTACACACAAATAATGAATAGTATCTTTTTAAATACCTACTTAACATACTCAGATGTACGTATACCTATTCCTTTTTTTGTGGCGACACAACAATACAATTTTTGAGAAACGAGCTATGACATTTATAAAAATTTGCGATTACAGAAGGGGCTCTGCTTAGGTAATTAGTTACATTTTAAAGTATATTTTTAAATATTCTGTCTAAGGCTAACATAAAAAGTTTATAAGTTTTTAGTGATGATTTAAGCTGATGGTGTGAGCAGTACCATGCGTCCTTGTCGGTTTTTATTGGGTTGGATTTAGGGAACGGATCTGGGGAGGGATTCCGGCCTTCTCTGGTAGCTTCAGCCTCTGTTGTGCCGCGGGCTGGCGGGCGGTTTCATAAAAGGTGCCGAAGCTTTCATCTATCGATATTCCGAGCGGGGCATCCATTATGGACAGCACATCTAGATATCAGTCGTCTGGTGTTGAGTTGCCTGTAATTAAATTAACAAGAGGGTTGGGATGGGTTGGTATTTTCCTTAGCATGTTAGTGCTGTGGTGGTGTGACGACACAAACACATTATCCCATTTAACGCGTGGATATTATTGTCTTCATCTATAAATATTCATATAGTTCGCTTTCAAAAAAGATCCCAAAAGGACTTTTTTAATCCCTTTTGAGGATACAAATTAGCATATACAGAAACCATTATCATGAAAATGATATTCAAGCTACTAATAGTACTCACTGGATGCTCATAAGTCGCATGGTCGTTTGAGCAATGTTCGGTGTCCACTTCTATTT